>OZ005658.1:132355695-132583267 GCA_963930645.1 Salticus scenicus | reverse complement strand
GGAGTAGGCATTTTCCAAATTCGCATGACATCGGACTCTGATTGATTTAATTTAACAGCAGAGCGTGGTTCGATGCTCTAAAAGAAGTTTAACAAGCCAATGAAGTATATATTTTGATTAGTTTTTCGTAGTGTGTTTGTCACGTGTGAAATGGCAAGTGAAGATTCAAAATATAGTGTTGAACCGTTCAACGACAAGAACTTCTCGCTATGGAGTCGACGTGTTGAAGCTGTGTTTGCAGCGAAAGAGCTGGATTTGTATTTAGAAAAGGAATGTGATAGAACCAAAGAAGCGGAAGTACGTGCCGCGAAAAAGGCTTATGCCTTATTGCTGACTCTATTAGATGATTCGGTTTTGGCTGCTCTGGCCAATGAAAAGTCAGCTTGTGAAATATGGAAAACTTTAAAAACAAAATATGCTAAAACGAGTGCTGTTAGTCAGATTTTGGCTAGAAAGAGATTAGCAACTATGAAGAAACGATCTGATTGCAGTATGCAGCAACATATTGATGAAATGCTAGGAACTGTAAATGACTTAAGAATGTCCGGTGCGGCTGTGCAGGATATGGATGTGGTGATATATCTTATGATGTCTCTTCCACCTGAATATGATGTAGTTAAAGCTACAATTGAAAATCAACCGAGCGAGAACCTGACTTTGAACTTTGTTACCCAAAGACTCTTAAGTGCAGAAGCCCTGAAAGGCGATAAAAGTAGTGAACAGATACGTAATTGTGGATCAAGTGACAACGCAGCTTTTCGTGTGAATAAATCTAATTTAACTTGCTATCGTTGCAAATTTAAAGGTCATGTAGCAAAGAACTGCAAAAGTAAAGTAACTTGTTTTAATTGTGGCCGTTCTGGGCATTACAAAAGGGACTGTAGAGTAAAATCAAAGATGGATCATAAAGAAACAGCTGCAGCAGTGACTTTTATGATGGGTGAATCTGACGACAATCTGTTTTTGTTGGACTCTGGAGCTACAGCACGTATGTGCAGTAAAAGTGAGTGGTTTGATGATTTGAAAAGTTTTTCTGGTTCATTGGCCTGTGCATCCAAAAATGACACTTTAAAAATAGAAGGAATTGGAAAAATTTCAGGAATTTTGCATGGAAAGAAAATTATTCTGACTGATGTACTTTATGTGCCTGATTTAAATGGTGAACTAATATCAGTAAAGAACATTCAAAAGGCAGGTTACAGTATTATATTTAAAGATGATAAAGCGTTAGTGCAAAAGGGTAAACAGAGCTTTGTAATGGCTCAGCTTAATGATAAAGGGCACTATGTTAGTGAATTTAAGCCCATTAAAGCTGTAGCTAGTGTCGCTAACCATTCTTCAGATCTCTGGCATAGACGCATGGGACACTCATCAAATAAAGTTTTAGAGGAAATGGGCCTTCCTACTTCAGATAATTTCTGTGAAGAATGTGTCATGGCTAAGCAATCAAATGAACCTGCTGGAAAGGGTCCCAGAAGTCGAGAAACCTTAGCTATGAGAATGGTTCATACCGACATATGTGGCCCTATTTCACCACCTACACCTTCTGGTGAAAAATATTTTGTAACAATCATTGATGATCACTCAAGATTCTGTGAGGTACATTTACTGAAGCATAAAAATGACATAGTTCCAGTATTTAAGCTATTCTTAAAGCAAAATCCTAATTTGTATAAAATCAGATGTGACAATGCGGGAGAGTATGTCTCTGGAGAATTAGCCAAGTGTTGCAAGGAAACTGGTATACTGCTAGATCCTGCTCCACCATACTCAGCTTGTTTAAACGGTGTTGCTGAAAGAGCCAATCGATACTTGTTGGAGAAAGCTCGTGCATTGGTGTATGAAGCACAGTTACGAAAAAGTTTCTGGGGCTTTGCTGTACAGACTGCAGCCTATCATAAAAATAGAATTCCCTGCCAAAGTATTAATAATTGCATGCCATTTGAGCTGAAGTATGGAAAACCTCCTGACTTAAATTTAATAAAGGTATTTGGATGTGATGCATACATGAGAATTTCAGACAACCTGAGGAAGAAGTTGGATCCCAAATCAAGAAAAATGATTTTTGTTGGCTACTCAAGCATGGGTTACCGTTTGTTGGACCCTGAAATAAATAGAGTTACAAATTCTCGCAATGTTAAGTTTAACGAAGAAAAGAAAAGAATTTCTATATCTGATACAAGTCAAGAAAATGTTCCATTAGACATTAATTCTCAACCTGAAGTTTTGCTTGAATCGAATGATGCTGAATCTAAGAATCCTGAAGAAAATGAAACCAGAAGTTCAAGAAGAAGCACAAAGCCACCTGCTAGACTAAATGACTACTACCTATACAGTGCACTTGTAGCAAATCCTGATCCAATTTTGTTTGAAGATTTAGAGAAATTACCAGTTAATGAGCAGAATTTATGGCGAAATGCTATGAATCAAGAAATGAAATCTTTGAATCAAAACAAAGTGTGGGAACTTGTGGAGTTACCAGAAAATGAGAAAACAATATCCTGCAAATGGGTGTTTAGAATAAGGCGACCATACGTCCTCGAAATTCGAGGACTGTCCTCGAATTTTGGCCATTTTTATTTTTTGTCCCCAAAAATTTTTGACTACTTGGGGACACTAAATGTCCCCAAATTTAAATATTTTTATATATTTCTTTCAAAATCGCAGTCCCTTCCATGGAAGACAAGTTCTAGATCGTCACCAATTGCCCATTGCGCAGCACTAGTGCGACGTACAGTCCGTCCAATCCAATCAAAATCGCAATCTAATGAACAAGTAATTGGATGGTTGGGTTTTACGTCGTACTAGTGCTGCGCAGATGGGCAATTGGCGACGGTCTGGGACACACACCTAGGGGCCATCCGGAGACATTCCATCACAATTTTGATCCTCCACGGAAGGGATGGCTCTCCCGCTTCTGTGACCCCCAGAGGTACAATTTTTTATGGGAACATGGAGGACATTGCGGCCACGACAGATTTTACGTGCACCAGCCACCATTAGTGTACACGATGGTCTTTGGCCGGCTCGAGTATCGAACCCGCAATCTTCCGATTACGAGGCCGGCGCTCTACCGACTGGGCTGCCGCGGCCCAACAAGTAATTGGATCTTGGAAATCATCAAAAGTTTGAAATAAACACATTCACACTTCATGAGCAGAGAAAGAATCATGCACTACTCATCAGTATATAAATTCTATCTTGCCCGATTTATGTGAAGAGAAAAGTAATTTAAAAAAAAAAATATATACAGACACGACATTATTTCATTATTTAAAACATGAAAATCTGACATTGACAGATTTTAATTTAGTGCCAGAGGCCTACTGCTAAATTTGTTAATATCGACAAATTCTTCTTTAGTTAATTCGTGACGATCTAAATTCCATGATAAAGTTTTCATTAAATCAAACCAATGTGTTTCAGCTGCAGATACTGTAACAAATAACGTTGGAAGTCCAAACTGTCTTATAGCCGCAAAACAACGTTTTTTCTCTTTTTCCCAATGAGGGGGAGGTGTGCCTTGGGGGGGACTCATGTCAAAGGTGTGCCTTGGGGGGGACTCATGTCAAAGTTGTGCCTTGGGGGGACTCATGTCAAAGTTGTGCCTTGGGGGGACTTCATTCAATAAATCCCCATTCAATAAATCGACTGAAATAGGCCCTTAGCACTATTAAGAGTGACGTATGAAAATTCGACAACGCTGTACCGACTGAAATTAAGACTACTATAACAGTCTACTATAGTAGTCTTAACTGAAATAGGCCTCTAGCACTAATAAAATTTGTTTAATGAAATTTTGGCAGAAATGGCAGTTATATGACCACCACAAATTGCATTGATACATTGATAGGAGAGAAAAAGAAATGATTTTCTTGTAGTTATATAATCGAGAATAATTTCTGAATTTCTGGGAGTGGGGATTCTGAAGATCATAATGAAATGCTGTTATTTTGTTTTCGCTCCTATCATAATAAAGTGTAAATGGGTTCAATAGACTTGATCAGTTTTTCAAAGTATTTTGTGATGTAAAAATCAGAGTTCTTTTTATTAATATTGCCTATAGGTATTGGTCTGTTATGTCCTCGAAAAAGTTCCCAAATTGAGTTTTCAATGTCCTCGAAATTTGCTTCGATTTGGGGACAAACGGTAATTTGTCCCCAAATCAATGTTTGAAAATATGGTCACCTTAGTTTAGAATTAAACAAAATGGTGTCTATAAGGCAAGACTGGTTGCAAGAGGCTTTGAACAGAAAGCAGGTGTTGATTTCTTTGAAACTTATGCTCCTGTTATTAGTACATCCTCTCTCAGACTTGTACTGGCCATCATCATCCATAAAGAACTAAAAATGTTTGCACTTGATGTTAAAACTGCTTTCCTAAATGGTGAACTTAATGAAAATATCTTTATGGAACAACCCATGGGATATAGTGATAACAGTGGTAGAGTGTGCAAACTTTTAAAAAGTCTATATGGACTGAAACAAGCACCAAGGCAGTGGTTCGAGAAATTTACAGACTTCATAATTCATCTGAAATTTCAACAACTCAATAATGAGCCATGTGTATTTGTAAAAAGGTCAGATCACAGTGAAATGATAGTTGTTTTGTACGTCGATGATTTGCTGATTTCTGGTTCTGACATATCAGAAGTTAAAGTGGTAATTCAGCTTCTTCAGCAAAAATTTGAGATGTCAAGATCTGAAATTGCCAGTGAATTTTTGGGCATATGTTTTGAACAATCCAGTAACCATCTCTGTTTAAGTCAAAAATCTTATGTGTTGAAAATTTTAGAAAAATTTAAGATGGCTGATTGTAAGCCCTGTGATACACCACTTGTACCAAAAGCAACTGCATCAAACTTTGACAATGGTGAACATTTTGAAGGTCCCTATCGTGAACTTGTTGGTACTTTATTATATTTAGCAATGACAACTAGACCAGATATTTTGTACTCTGTAAACTGTTTTGGTCAATTGCAAGAGCAACCTACAGTTGCTGCTTGGACTGGTTTGAAAAGAGTGCTACGTTATCTCAAAGGGACTCTTGAGCTAAAATTATTTTTTCCTAAGTGTAGTAGTGATGATATTGTCATTTCTCTGTATGTTGATGCTGATTGGGGGGCTGATTTACGTGATCGAAAATCAATTTCAGGTTATATTTTAATGCTAAACAGTTGTCCAATAATTTGGAATGTTAAGAAGCAGACATCCATAGCTCTGTCTTCTACTGAAGCAGAGATTTTAGCCTTAGCTAAAGCTATTCAAATTTTAGTGATTGTTTATAACTTAACAAAAGAAATTTTAGGATGTAAAGAAATAAAAATGATAATTTTTGAAGATAATCAATCTGCCATAAAAGCTGTCTGTAATGAAAATCATTGTGCTAGATTAAAGCACCTAGACATTAAGCTAAAGTATATCAGGGAAATTATAAAATTAAATTCTATTAGTGTTGAATACATAGCTACTGAAGATCAGCTGGCAGACTTATTTACAAAAAGCTTACCAAAACCTAGATTATGTAAACTAATTAATCATTGTGGTCTAATATGTGATTAAGGGTGGGTATTGAGAGTTAATCACAGTAACTGTTTTATATTTGATGTAATCACTGTTATTTTGTATCACATTTAAACTGTCATTCATTTCTACCATATATGTAACCATAACTGTAAGTTTTCTTTATATATATGTTTTGGCAACACTTTGTTTTGTTGTCGTCTCTTGGGTACGCTGACGCTCTAGCGTGATGTACGTGAGTGCAATTTCTGCACGTTTTTCATTATTAAACTTCATCTTATATCCATGAACATCGGACTCTGATTGATTTAATTTAACACTATGTTTTTATTAAATATTTTTGTTTTAAACATAAAAACTTGATCAAATTAATTTCTGATTTTAAACGCAAAAAAATTTAAATAACTGATATTATAGTTTCAATACCTTGGAACTCTTTATCGTCGCGAAAGCTTATCTTTCGATGTCGTCTGCTCGCGCTCTTCGATCTGTTTATCTGCGTTTCATATTATTTTTTTGTTAAAATTGCTTTACTGTGGGTGGATGTACCGCTATTAATTGTTTTAATCATTCGCGGAAAAAGCACAGAATGTTTAAATTCCCTGCTGATCTAACCAGCAGAAGATTTTAGACCATTAATTGTTATCGAGATGCGTGGGTACCGAGACCGAGCCCTAGGCTGAGTTGAGCTTTGCTCTCCATATTTCCCGGGCTCCCCAAAAAAATGACATTACGAATTTAACCGGGAGGTTGTGTGGGGAGAAGATTTGCTGAACGCCTTTCGGGAGTTCGCTCAACCAACCAGACAATAACAAAGATGGCGGATTTCGGTGGTATTTTGTGTATATTTTAAGATTCCAAAAAGAAGAGTCAGAAACAATCAATAGCTAAATAAAAAGAAATTATCTTCCAAGAATAAGATATTATATGAAAATTATAAAAGAAATGGGTGATTAAATAAATTTCAGGAGATATTTCACACTAAATCGTGAAATAGAAGCTGTTGTTGGAAGCATGGTATGTTTTTTAAATAGTATTTTCAGACGAATTCTTTTCTTTAGTTTAAGTTATTTTTATACCGAGAAATATTTGAGCAGTTAAATCACATTTTCCGGTTTATGTTGGTATTATTTATACAGGTTTCTTTTCTGTATTTTACATTAGATTAAATAGCACTTGTTAATTGTGCAATTGTACTAGTATGACTTCGTAATGCCTATCAGATTTCGCAGATTCATGCTTCGCATGTTAATTTGGTTTTATGTATTACTGTTATGTATGAAAAAAAATGTAATTATCTATAAAGTGTACATGCTAAAGTTTTTTTTTTTTTTTGTTGTTGAAATTTAACCTTTTACCGCCGCGTTCAGATTCGAGTGTAATTTAAATTAGTTTTTTTTACATATTTTGCCTTCTAATGCTTCAGTTTAAAGAACTCTATCACTAAAATGTGTAAAAAATAAATAAATAAATATAATTTAAGATTATTATATTTAATATTATTAATTTAATATTATTATATTTAATATTATTAATTTAATGTTGTTATATTTTATTTTTATAATGTAAGCTATTTTAAACATGCCTGCCTATTTTTAGAAGCATTTGCTTGTTTTTCTAAATTATGTGAATTTTTAAACTGTGTAGTAAACGGGAAAATGGTAAAATAGGTCATATTTATAATTTTCTGTACATTTCCCCTTTTATGATTGAACTATAATTTCTATTTCAAAAAATCAAGTCATCTTTCTATTATATCTGATTTTTTTTTTCAAATCAGTATTCATGATATTTAATTTTTAAATAAATTTTTAATTCCATGTTCCATTTATGGAACATTGGCGTGTAAAAGGTTAAAGAAGTACTAATTTTTTAAGGATGATCAAGTTTACATTGAAAAGATTGAATTAAAACCGGATACTTTTCATCACGTATGTTTTATTGCGTCTTAATTAAAAAATAAAATTGTGTTCAATTTTTTAGAATGTTATGTATTTTATAATGTATTCAACATTCTTTGTTTTAAGTAAGTAATTACTTTGGTATATGAAATATGATAAATGGTATCCTGATTAATATATATATTACATTCTTATGAAGTGATGCTGTGTATGTAGTGGAGTGACCATTAATTGTAAATTATCATTTAAAAATTTGTGTGTGTGGAGAGAATTTTTCAATCATTGAATTAAACCAAAAAAAAAAAAAAAAAAATTAGACCCAGAGAATGTAGTGTTTTTTATGCTTTATGCATTTGTTTTTAGCATGGGCATAGATTTGATATATTGTCCTTGGGAATCGAAAACATACATGAAATGTGTATATTTTCATGATATATATTGGGTAAAATATTGTTTCATATTACTGATTGCTCCCTTAATATACATATCAAAATAATCAGGATTTTTCAAAGGAATTAAATATCTAGTAGAGTTAAATAAATTGGTGATCTCTTCTTTTTCACTAAGGACAACAGATATATCTTTTTCTTAGCATGTTATGTTTATCACATTATAAAATTTTGCAATTTAAACTTTAAATGTAGTTACATAATATGAACTTGATCAGGCCTGGGATCCTTGAGTACTCAGTTGCCTTTAATCTTAAAACACCAAATTCCAATGCAAACTTGATCATCCATAAAAAAAAAAAAAAATAATAATAAATACTACTTTAAACTGTAAAAAAAAAAATATATCCAAATCGCATTTTTTTCAAACAACAGAACCTATAAAATCTGAAATGTATTGTGAAGTCTGGCTAATACAACTGCAATTAACAAGTTTTCTTTAATGTAAAAAAGGAAGAAACATATACATATAAATACCAATATGAACCGAAAAATGTGACTTTTCGTTCATCTGCTTAAGCACTTCCAGTATAAAGTACTAATAGACAGGGCCCGACTTAGACTACCTGGAGCCCCGGGGCAAGCCTATTCTGGGGGGCCCCCTTGCAGTGGCATAAGAGCTCTTTAGGTTGCAGAATTTCTGCATACGCCTGTAGGGGGGCCCAGGGCATTTTCCCCGTATGCCCTGCCGTTAGTCAGGGCCTGCTAATAGAAACTAAAGAAATGTGTTCAACTGTAAATACAATTTTAAAAAACACTAATATTTTCACAAGAGTTTCTATTTCTTTAGCCTAAAGTGTCTTCTGAAATATGATAAATCTTTCACTTCTTTTATAATGTTGCAAGCATGCAATCAAATAGTTAGTGTTTAATAGTGCAATTCACGAATGTAGGAAAAAATGGCACCTGCGATTTGCGAAGCATATGCTAAAATGAAAAATGATCGCATTATTGAGAAAAATTAGGAGATAGAGTTTTGTTTGGTCAACATGATATATGTTGAAACATATATCATGAAACATTCATCCCTCAGAAACATTTATCTAGGTAATGAAATGCTAAGTTAGCACAATATTCGAGCTAACTACCAGCTAAAAGGAAAAATTAATTTATAAAATAAGAAAATTTCTTGTAAAAAGTGCATTACGGAAAAACTCAATTTTAATTTATTGAATTATATTTTTCCAATATTTATACAAAAATAAATGATAATAATTATTATTTTTACAATAATAATACTGTACAATCGAAAGAAAAAAAGGCATTGCTAACGAATATTAGTGTTTGATAAGACAAAGAAATATTTTGTCATGACATTGAGGTATTTTCAGTTGGATCATTGCCATACTTCAAATAAAATAACAGGTAGGTTTACATGGGTTAACTATAAAAGAGGGAAAAGGCGGGCATATACGAAATGAAGTATCCTGTCATGTATCGTAATACAGCTTTTTCTAAGTTTAAAATATCATTTAAGTACACGGGTACACATCAATTGTACTTACGTTAATCCCCCCATTGTTAAAAATGCATTAGTTGCCCTCGCGAGAAAAATTACCGATAACATTCATTGTCATCCCCCCTCTTGTATACCGGAAGGTAACGAATGATAATTTCTGGGAAGGAAAAAATTATTTACTTATTCTCGTGGTATCTCCCGGGTAAAGATAATAGGCTCCAATGAATTCAAACAAGAGCAATAAAAAAAAAGTTTATATTATATTATTTATTTAAAGAAATATTTATATTACACAAATAAAACTTGTCTAATAAATAAAAGCAAATAAATACACAAATAAAAGCAAGTCTTGCTTTTGCCTCCAAGGCAGTAGCACATGATTTGTGCACCTGATGAAGAAAGGCCAAATCCTTTCGAAAACGGTTGCGCTGGATTGAATTTTATGGTCTGTGAAGAAGTTTTAAAGTTTAAATAGTGAATACACAACATATTTTTATTTAGTTTTGTCTTACCTGTAATGTTTTCAAAATATTTTCACATTTAAATGAAACATAAGTACTTCAAAAAGAAATCCAAAAATCTCATGACTCTCTCACTTATGATAGAATAAGCTGAACAATTTGTTCTGGTATGCAAAATGTTTTTTGAAAAACAAATTTATTCCTGAAAAGCTTTCAAAAAATTGAAACAAACAAATATTAATGATTATCAGTAAGCTTTATCGACAAATTATGCAAATTTGAATAGTCAAAATCATTTAGAATTTATTTTTTCTGATTTTCTGAAAAACCTACGGGCGCATTTGATGCGTTTATGCTTTTGGAGGGGATATGATCTCGGCGCAACTGATGCCTATGAGGATGAAGGCCCTAAGCGCAATTGAGTAGTACCTCCAATTCTTAAGTGCAACTCAATAACACCGAAGTAGGGCTGATAGCCTCCAATGAGGAGGGGGCGGTAGAGAAACATTCAGAAGCAAGCATTCGGGACTGGGTGAATAGGTAAGTATAAAAGTAGACAGGATTTCTTTGAGAGAAAGAAAGCTGATAACTTTCAGACTTCCATCCCACTCTCTCCTTTAATTGCATTCTAGGGACGGGATGTTAAAGAAAAAAATAAATCTCGCAACTTCATAGGCATTTTGTAAACTTGAAGGTTTATTACTCACTTCCTTTGGGTAAATTTGCACTGGATACCAGAAGATTTTCTTATTTCTTATCATGCTTATTCTTATTTGACATCTTGCTGTTGGAGAGACAAAGCAGTTTTTTTTTTTTTTTTTTTTTTTTTCTTTAACCGTTTGCAAAAATGTCATCTTTATTTAGAAAACGAAAGACTGTCTTTAAAGGTTAAAATCAAAATTTTAAGGAAATTTCCTGAATTTCTACACTTTTAATTATCTTTAAAAATTTATCCTACTTTTTAAAATTATTTTAAATTTCATTAAAAATTATCTTAGTCGAGCAAATGTAAAGGAAATCATGAAAATTAATTTCATTTTTAATAATAATATAATCCTTTATTATGTATTAATGTGGTTAAAACAAATTTTCAGTTGTACGATTTTTTCATTTGTACGTTTTTCTGAAACGGTCCCTTAAAAAACGTATAAACGGTGTCACCTGAAAAAGAAGTCATGAGAAAAAAGTCACCGGAAAGAAAGTCATGCAGGTAAATAGTCACCATAAAAAAGTAATAAAAGAACATA
Organism: Salticus scenicus; assembly: GCA_963930645.1. Taxonomy (NCBI): domain Eukaryota; kingdom Metazoa; phylum Arthropoda; class Arachnida; order Araneae; family Salticidae; genus Salticus; species Salticus scenicus. The sequence continues at coordinate 132,572,228 of OZ005658.1, read as the reverse complement.
CATAAATAAAAATGCGTTTTAAAAGCTTGTAAGAATGTTTTAGAGTGAGTATGTGATGAGTACACATGTTTAGTATAAAAACTGAAAACTATGTGAAATAAACGCAGTATTTCAAACAAATGAAACTCAAACAAAACTAAGAAGGAGCAGAGGCCACCACGGCTTAAGACTGGTGGAGCAGGATAAACAAGTATCTTTATTATTAGTTAAAACAACAATAAAAATTACTGATAATTAAAAACCAGATTTATATGAACTAAATCAATCATATATATTATGAGTTAAAGAATTAAAATAATGACTTATGATTACATATGTGTGTATGTATGTTTTAATAGATGCTTTTGTAAGATATATATATATATATTATATATTCAAATATAAAAATTTAACTTTTTGAAAATTTTATTTAAAATTAAAATTTATTTTTAAAACTAATAAAAAAAATTTATTAATTTTTAATTTCTTAATTTGTAAGCAGTTTTTAATTAAAAAGAAAAGAAAGAAATTCTTATGATGTCGAGTACATATATTAATTAACTAACACACAAACGGATAAACCATATCAGTTTTGTGATTTTTAGATTTCTAACATCTCAAAACGTGTAGAAATGTTAAAAAAAAAAAAAAAAACAAGGATGAAAGTTTTTATGATTGCCTAAGATCCCCATACCTATAGCATGATGGGGAACAAAAAATATACACAGATTGATAAATATATATATATATATATATATAGTAATGGAGATTGCTTTAAAAATATCATATGCGAAAGTTTAAAAATGTAATAGATTTATTTATATAATAAAATAATTTATTATTATAAAAACAACTTTTTCTCTCTATTACCTAATAATAATTTGAAAATAATGAACCATATGGGTTTTTGGTATTTTTATTTAAAAATTTTCTTCATATTTTACCCCTATTTAATTGATATGATACAAAACAAAATATATTACTTGATTGAAAAAGAAAAATTAAACTTAATGCTTTATATTAAAATTAACTTTTCTAGTTATCACTTACTGATATTCCTTTTAGTGTGTGGCAGGATAACAGATTTGCAAAATAATAAGAACAATGCATATAAAATAGAATATTAAAAAAATATTAAATAGAATATTAAAAGAAAATAAATAAAAATGCATTTTAAAGCTTGTAAGAATGTTTTAAAGTGAGTATGTAATGAGTGCAAATGTTTAATATAAAAACTGAAAACTATGTGAAATATAGGTAGTGTTCAAACAAATGAAATTCAAACACAACTAAGAAGGAGCAGATTCCACCACGGCTTAAGACAGGTGAAGTGGGATAAACAAGTTTTACCGGTGCTTAACTATATATATATATATAATTACTGATATTTATAAACCAAATTAATATGAACTAAATCAGTCATATATATTATGAGTTAAAGAGTGATGACTTATGGCAATGATTTATGATTATGAGATAATGATTTATGATTATATAGGTCTGTACGTATGTATAAATACATATATTTTTTTATTAAAATCACACAATCAACTGTGGAAGAAAATCATATTAATTGAAATTTTATTTTTCCGACTGAGTGAAAATAATGCCTGGACCGGGACTCGAACCACGGATCTTTGACTTACAAGGTCAAGGCTCTACCAATTGAGCTATTCAGGCCGAAATCCCGGTCAGCATTACTCACTAAGACAAACTTTTAGGCAGAAACATCTCTGGTCTATCATACAGATAGCTCAACAGAAAATAAGCCGCAGGAAATGGAAAACACCATTAGATAATGGGAGAAAGAAATACAATTATTTTATTAAAATCACACAATCAACTGTGGAAGAAAATCATATTAATTGAAATTTTATTTTTCCGACTGAGTGAAAATAATGCCTGGACCGGGACTCGAACCTCGGATCTTTGACTTACAAGGCCAAGGCTCTACCAATTGAGCTATCCAGGCCGACATCGCGGTCAGCATTACTCACTCAGACAACCTTTTAGGCAGAAACATCTCTGGTCTATCATATAGATAGCTCAACAGAAAATAAGCCGCAGGAAATGGAAAACACCATTAGATAATGAGAGAAAGAAATACAATTTTTTATTAAAATCACAAAATCAACTGTGGAAGAAAATCATATTAATTGAAATTTTATTTTTCCGACTGAGTAAAAATAATGCCTGGACCGGGACTCGAACCCCGGATCTTTGACTTACAAGGTCAAACCTTGTAAGTCAAGGTGACCTTGTAAGTCAAAGATCCGGGGTTCGAGTCCCGGTCCAGGCATTATTTTCAATTTTTTGTGTGCTTCACCGGAAGTCCACATGTAAGTCTTCGTCGAGTTGAGGACAGATGGCATAGGATAGGATTATAACACGAAGAATTCGGGAGTGACACCGAAGGAGCGTCACCGACACCTGGAATCGAACCAGGTACCTCGTGGTCCACAGATTCCCGAGAGAAAGACAGACTTGACCTTGCATAAATTGTAAATATGTTTATTTGCGTCATTGTAATTTAGACTCGTAATCTGCTTATGATCCCTAAAAAAAATGTACTTTTTTTTTTTTTTTTTTTTTTTTTTTTTTTTTTTAATCGGAGAATTTATGTCCTGTTACTGCATGGACAAATCAACCATTTCGCCAAGGTCTCAAAATAATTAAAATTTTAAACCTCAACCAATATTTCTGCATTACTTCAGTGAAAATGACTCACAGAAACTTGAGTCAAAATCTAGATAATCTTTTTACTTTCCGAACACTATAGTGAGGAAAGTATTGTAATCATGTCAAAAACCGAATTTGCGAGTTTGATGTTTCTATACGTTTCGAGGTCCCCTGAGCCCGTTTTCACTAATTTTACGATGATGTATGTATGTGTGTGTGTGTATGTATATATGCCTGTGTGTATGTGTGTGAGTGAACACGCTAGCGTCTAAACGCTTTGTTCGAATAAGCTGAAAGTTGGTACGTATATTGTAACTCACTCTAGTACGAACCCTATTGATTTTGGTGAATCTAGCACTTATAGTTTTTTTTACAGGGACACCAGGAAAAATCCTTTATCATTATGGCCTATGGGGCCAAATTTTTAAAAGTGCGATAGCGTCTAAACGCTTTATTAATCTGTGCGAAAAATTTGTACACATGTTATAGGTCACAGTTGCACGTACTGTATAGATTTTGGGGGATTTAGCACTTACCGTTTTTTACAGGGGCACAAAGAAAAATTCTTTATCATTATGGCCTATGGGATCCAATTTTTAAAAGTGCGATAGCATCTAAACGCCTCATTCAATTGAGCTGAAAATTTATATGGATATTATAAATCACTGTTGCACTAACTATAAGCATTTTGGTGAATCTAGCATTCATAGGTTTTTACAGGGACACAACGAAAAGTTCTTTATCATTATGATCTATGGGCTCAAAGTTCAGTAGCGTTCAATAAAACATCGTGTAATATAGGGAGAAAAATACTCAAGCACTCTATTCTGGTTTTCTCTCTTTTGTTTGTTTAACAACTCCTCTTTCTTTACTTTATCTACAAAACTGTTAATGACTCAATGTTCGGAAAGTCGAGTGGAGTCACTCCAGATTTTTAATACAATATTTCACTGTTGTTTACATTCTATGTGTGTTGTTTATTTAACGTCGTTTGTTGTGTGTGTGGGTCAAATCTAATGAATGAATTTTAACCCGATTCCTGTCACCCAATTGAGCGGACATTCTGCATACATGTATAACTGTGACGGTAATATAGGCTCAAATAGTAATTGACTTGCAGGGGTCTGGAGACCCTCGGACTCCAACTCCAGTTCAAAATTTGTTTTTCACTTTTAACCCATTTCCAATCATCTGAAAGAGCTGAATTTTTGCATACATGTATAGTTCCTAAGATATGTAAAATTCCTATTTTGCATAATTTCTTAGACAAAAGACGCTCAAGAGTAACGGACGTAGAAGTGGGGTCAGAAGTCCCTGGGGCCCACAACTCCAGTTCAAAATTTGTTCTTAGTATATAAAATTTGTTCTTGTAATAGTGACGTGTTTTAGTTCCCCATCATACTAAGGTATGGGGAACTTAGGTAATCGTGAAAATTTTCGACCTCGGTTTTTTTACTTTTTTACACGTTTTCAGGTGTGAGGAATCCGAAAATGACAAAATTAGCATGGTGTCTGTCTGTAGGGTGTCTGTTAGTCCGTTAGTTTGTTAGTCTGTGTTCACGATATCTCACGAACAAATTGTCGCAGAGAGGTCAGATCAGTTTTAAAATATTACTTTCGACACTGGGAAGAACCCTATTCATTTGAAACATCCGAACTTAAAAATTTCGTAAGTTATGATAAATTTACGATTTTCTTAACATGGGAGAATAGGACAAAAATTCATTTAATCGTGCATTAAATGGAAACTTTTTACTGTAAAAATGTCAGACCAGTTTTAAAATATCACTTTTGATGCCGAAATGAACATCAGTAACTATAAATATGCTACTTTGAAAATTTCGCAAGTTATTGGAAATTTACGAATTTCTTAACATGGCAGTATAGGGCAAAATTTCACATAAACGTCAATGTTAAAAGATATTTTCCTCGTAAAGATGTGAAACCACTTTCGAAATATTATTTAGGATACTGGCATGAATATAATTGACTATGAATTTTCCAATATAAAAGTTTCGTAAGTTATTGGAAATTTACGAATTTCTTAACATGACAGAATAGAGCAAAATTTCACATAAACGTCAATCTTGAGGGATATTTTCATCGTAAAGATGTGAAACCACTTTCGAAATATTATTTTGGATATTGGCATGAATATGATAGACTATGATTTTTTCAATTTAAAAAATTCGTAAATTATTTGGAATTTACGATTTACTTAACATGTCAGAATAAGGCAAACTTGAGCCTAAACTTCAATTTTGAGGATCATAAATACATTAGACAACTTCAAAATTACATTTATGATATTTGTTTGAACATGATTGAATACAAATATTCTAATAGGAAAATTTCGTAAATTATTCGTAATTTACGATTTTATCAACATAGCGAAATTGTAAATTTTTCATATAAATATGAACTTTGAGGATTATTGCGTTCGAAATCGTAGCATGAAAACTAAACTACGGAATTGACCCTGATAAAGTAAATTAATAGATTAGAATAAGATAAATATATCGAAGTGAGCGGTGGATAGCCTATTAGGCGGGTATTTCATTCTGTCACTGTATCAAGCTTCGGTCAAATTCATTTCTTTTAACATGATTATAATATGTCTCGCACTAGAAATTTATGAGAACATAAATATTGTGGGGAACTGAGCAGAGTCCACCTATGCCAACTAGTTTATTTTATTTTTTCTAAATTTATGTATCATTATCCTGTTTCCTATCGTTCAGCTTCATGTTTATGTATTTATGAGAGATGTATGAAGTAAATTATTTTCTGTCATGTGTGAAAATGGGAGAAACGAGACAAGACGTGATAATAAATTGCGTAATTTTACGATATTTAGGACTAACGTAAAAATTCAGCTTATTGTTTCAAATATCTGCTAGCTGGGCACTAAGCAGTGGCGGATTTAAGGGGGGGGGCTAGGGGGACTGAAGCCCCCCCCCCCCCCCCGCCAAACACTGACATTCCCAATTGAGTATTGCAATTGTAAATTTTTTATTGGTCTAGAATAACACTTTGAAAAATCTTAGCCCCCACCAAAAGTCAAGTTCTGGATCCGCCACTGGCACTAAGATACATGTAACCATAGATATAATAATAAGACATAGATTGATCAGCGAGAGGGAAAAAGAGATTTTTTCTCGGGAAAAGTCACTCTAATGGCTGCTTCACCCCGAGTTAATCACACACAGGAATAAGCACGGATAATTTAGTAAATAAAATTTGTGAATAATTTATTTACTATAGGTGAATAAAAAACTCCAGATACAGTTTCAAATTCATTTTTCTTTTATTTCAATACTCTCTATAATGGCTGATTTTAGAACTTTTTTTTCGGCATCAAAAATTTTTGCTCGATAACATGGGAATGATAGATTTATATATATTACTATATCTATGCATGTAACAGGAAGGTGGGAGGGACCTCTCGATATCATTAATCGGGACCCGTGATTAGACACTAACATTTTTTTTTTTTATTACCACTCATTTCTAACACTTTTTAACGTTCACTCCCTATTTTATTTTTAAAACTGCCAAATTAATTTCTAAAATGGATATTCTAGCCGATCCTAATTATATAAAAAAAATCTGGAGTGACTCCATTCGACTTTCCGAACATTGAGTAATTAACAGTTTTGTAGATAAAGTAAATAAAGAGGAGTTGTTAAAAAACAAAAGAGATAAAACAATAATAAAGTGTTTGAGTATTTTTCTCCATATATTACACGATGTTTTATTTAACGCTGCTGAACTTTGAGCCCATAGATCATAATGATAAAGAATTTTCGTTGTGTCCCTGTAAAAAAACCTATAAATGCTAGATTCACCAAAATGCTTATAGTTAGTGCAACAGTGATTTATAATATTCATATAAATTTTCAGCTCAATTGAATAAGGCGTTTAGATGCTATCGCACTTTTAACTAGTATGTTGTGGCCACCACATGACTTTCTTCTATATTTTTCTATTCAAATTCACTCAGTAAAAATAATTTATTAAAATTATTATTTAAAAAAGTTATCTTCCATGATAATGTAGATGATTTCCATATTAGAGAAGTAGTATAACACTAAATATCCAAAAAAAGTCAATTTTATTGTCAATATTACATTAAAAAAGAAAATCGATAACTTAATTTTAAATTATCGCAGATCTATGGTTGAGCCATTCGTTTTAAAGGACTGGCGAGCTCTTTTGAAAGATACCCATCATGAAAATTTACACCCCTCGAGGGGGGAAGTCCCCCCAAGGGTTGGGAGGCGAGGCTCCTACACATACAAAAAAAATTTCACGGTTGACTATCTCTATTATAAATAATTCTGGTAAATTTCATGATGATTATTGAAAAATAATTTTCTTTATGCACATTTATACAAAATTTTGTACTATACTACCATGTTAAAAATTTAGAAAAAGCGGGATGGCAACGCAACCTGTAAGACAATTTTTACCAAAAGTTGATAGGCACTAATTTATGTCAAGGTGCAACTACATACCAATTTGTATGAAATTCTGTGAAGTAGTTCCTGAGATACAGTTGCTACAAAAGTTTTTCACACCCACGCAGAGACTGACAGACAAACAGACAGATATTTTCTAAAAATAGTCAAATCGTGTTCTACAGCTCTCAAAACGTGTAAATCCATCAACAACCCAGTGTCGAAAATTTTTACGAATCCAATACTTTCTTCTATTGAATATAGACGAAAGTAAAAATTTGGTCCCACAGGCCATAATGATAAAGAATTTTTCTTTGTGTCCCTGTAAAAAAACTGTAAGTGCTAAATTCACCAAAATCAATACGTGCAACTGTGTTCGTGCAACTGTGACCTATAACATGTGTACAATTTTTTTGTTCAGATTAAATAAGTGTTTAAACGCTATCGCACTTTTAAAAATTTGGCCCCATAGGCCATAATGATAAAGAATTGTTCTTTTTGCCCCTGTAAAAAAACTGTAAGTGCCAGATTTTCCAAACTCTATACAGATTGAGTAACTGTGACCTGTAATAAGTGTATAAATGTTTTTCGCAATTGAAGAAGGCGTTTAGATGCTATCGCACTTTTCAGATTTTGGTCCCATAGACCATAATGATAAAGAATTTTTCTTTGTGTCCCTGTAAAAAAACTGTAGGTGCTAAATTCACCAAAATCTATAGGGTTCGTACTATGGTGACTTACAATATACGCACCAACTTTCAGCTTATTCGAACAAAGCGCTTAGCCCCTTAGCGTGTTCATTCACAGACATACACGCATACATACACATACACACATACATACACACACACATACATACATCATCGTAAAAATAGTGAAAACGGACTCAAGGGACCTCGAAACATATAGAAACATCAAAATCTCGAATTCAGATTTTTGACATGATTACAATACTTTCCTCACTATAGTGTTCGGAAAGTAAAAAGGATGAAAATTTTTTAACAGTCTAAGATCCCCATACCTATAGTATGATGGTAATGAAAAATATGTTCGAATTGATATATATATACATATATTTTTTTTTAATGACGATTGCTTTAAAATGTCACACGACAAAAATTTAAAAATTTAATCGATTTATTTATGTAATAAAATAATTTATTACTATAAAAGCAACTTTTTCTCGCTCTTATCTATTAATAATTTGAAAGTAATAAACCATATGTGTTTTCAGTCATTTTAATTTTAATTTATTTATTACTTTCTTCTATATTTAATAGATGAAAGTATTGGATTCGTAAAAATTTTCGACCTAGGGTTTTTGATGGATTTGCACGTTTTGAGAGCTTTAGAACACGATTTGACCATTTTTAGAAAATATCTGTCTGCTTGTGTGTGTGTGTGTGTGTGTGTCCGTGTGACAAAATTTTGTGGCAACTGTATCTCAGGAACTACTGCACAGAATTTCATACAAATTGATATGTAGTAGCACCTTGACATAAATTAGTGCCTATCAACTTTTGGTAAAAATTGTCTTACAGGTTGCGTTGCCATCCCGCTTTTCCTAAATTTTTAACATGGTGATAGAGGACAAAATTTTGTATAAATGTGCATAAAGAGAATTATTTTTTAGTAATCATTATGAGTTTTACAAGAATTATTTATAATAGAGATAGTCAACTGGGAAAATTTTTTTGTACGTATAGGAGCCTCGCCACTCCCCTGGGGGGGGGGGAAGTCCCCTTCGAGGTGAGTAAATTTTCAAGATGGGTATCTTACGAAAGGTCTCGTCAATACCTTTAAAACGAATAGTTAAACTATAAATCTGTGATAATTTAAAACAAAGTTATTTATTTTTTTCTATTTTTAACAAAAAAAAAAAAAAAACTTGGATTTTTTTTTTTTTTTTAACGAAATTTAACCAAACTTGGTATTTAGTTGGCCCCTGACATAAACTGGTGCTGATTAGATTTGGGGATCAATCGCTCAACACGTGGCGCTGTGATCGTATTTTTTCTAAATTTTTAACATGGCAGTATAGGACAAAATTTCGTATAAATGTACATAATGAGAGATATTCTTAACCTGTGATTGTAAAACTAATATGAATTATTGATAATAGTGGTAGTTAATTTAGAAAAAAATTTTGTGCATGTGGGGGCATCGCTTCCCCACCCCCTCCCTGGAGGGATGTACCCCGAGGGGCTGGGTAAATTTTCAATATGGGTATCTTTCGAAAGATCTCATCAATACCTTTAAAACGAATGGTTGAATATAATGAATAATAATGAACAATATGGTTGAATATAGGTTGAATAATATGTGATAATTTAAAACAAAGTTATCGATTTTTTTTTTATTTTTTTTTACTTTTAACAAAAAAAAACTTGGGGGAAAAAATCGTAATTTTTTTTTTTTTTTTTTTTTTTTTTTTTATTGTTACTGATTGAATTTGTGTAGGAAAATGTAGAAGAAAGTCTTGTGGTGGCCACAACATACTAGTTTTTATTTATTTAATCATTTTTTACCCTTAGTTAATTGATACGGTACAAAACAGAATATATTAATTGATTGAAAAAAATAATTTATATATAATGCTTTATATTAAAATTAACTTTTGTAACTATTACTTATTAAGAATCTTACATAAATAAAATATTTTTTTTCCATTTAAATGTAATAAAATAATAATAATAATAAATCCTTTCGTTCAAAGTTCAGAGTAACAAAATAAGCTCAAATTATTATTATTATTAGTAGTAGTAGTAAATGTTTTTTCACATTACCTTTAGAGAGTGGTAAGATAATAAATTTTCAAAATAAGAATAATGCATATAGAATAGAATTGAAAAGAATAGAAGGGTATTCTCTAATAAAAGACAACTTTTTATTATTATTATGTATTAAAATTTTGAAAGTAATTAAAAAATGTTTTAATTACTTTAATTAATTAATTAAAAAATAGTAGAAGTATGGCTTGACAACTTTTTCTTCCTAATACGCATTAAAAATTCGAAAATATTAATTCCATTTTGTCTTCATCTTTTATTGTGTATATATCGAAAACCTTTTCAAACATTCAATTATATGAAACCAAGCATCACATGAAAAATTAATAAATTTGACGAAAAGAAAAAAAATAAGCAACTTGATATTGAAACATACAAATTCATTACTTTTTCAAGGGCATTGAATGAATGTTGTATGCGAATTAGGTGATCCTTCTATCATGCTGTATGCAAACTGCTAAAAAATTACAGCATGCAATGCCCGAATATATATATATATAATATTTCACTTATTACTATATGTAATTTCTTATCTCTAAGTTTACATGTATATATAAATATGTCGATACTTGCATATACAATAATTCAATATATAATTACATATAATATGAATCGTCTTTCGTAACGCACTCTTCATTTATCAATAATTTAAAATGAAAAGCTTAATACTACATAAAAATTAAAATGAACTCAATTGGACAAAATTAATAAGTAAGTAAATAAATGATTAGAATAAAAAGTAGTTAAAATAGGGAAAAAAATTAAATTAATTATAACAATTAAATTTAATAATAAAATTTAATTATCAAAATAAAATTAATTATAACAACTATTACCTACTTTTAATGAAAATTTTCAAAAATGTTACATATACTGAAGAGGGCGGGGAGGTGGAATACTGGGGGGAAAAATGTTCTTTTTAAATCACTTTGCTTTACATTTATAGGAAATTTTGTATAAATATCTCTTATTGTTTATCAAATTGCAGAGAGGGTTATATTATCGACTGAGAGCTTGGGGGCAAATGGAAAGAATATATTTTTACACCACCGTGTTGCCGATCTAATGAAATTTTACTTATTTATAAAACATTACAGTGAGGGTTGCGTATCAGTTTCTGTCTCTTCATAAGTTTGTACGCAAAAATTCAATGCATGATTTTAATCTGTAATAAATAGATAAATAAATAAAAATATTAATTTTTTTTTTTCATCTTTTAATCTATCCTTTTTGCCCCCCCCCCCCCCGTAGAATTAAAAAATGTACACTCTCGTTGATATTTAGCATGTGTTTCACTTGAAAATTTCCGCGCTTTTTACAATTGCTGCTTGTAAAATACACATATGAATGTGAAAAAATCTGGAGGTTAACGTGCAGAGAAAAATAAAATAATGTTTTTTACATCATACCATCATTTTCTTTTCCTCTCCCTCTTAGATAATTTCCATGACACATATCCTTCACAAGCAGTTATTGTGAGAAGTGCCCCTTTTCCGCGATCCGGGAAAAAAGGCACTTTTCTTAAGTGTAACTTGCAAAATACTTGCTAAACATGAACGATAGCGATTTTTTTTTTTTTTTTCTTTTTCTTTTTTTTGTTTTATGTAGTGGGGGGACGGGGGAGGATGGGACAGATTAAACAAAAAAATTCTGTTTCAGAATAATGTTTTTACAATTTATGATATTAACTTTTTAACTAATGTCTGATAATAATAATACATTGAATTTTTACATACTAACTTAGGAACTGCAAGATACTACGATGCGCATCCCTTTCTAGAATTTTTCATAAACAATTAGTGATATTTATAAAAAAAAAAAAAAACTATACATGTGAAGTGGTGTGATTTAAAAATAACATTCTTTCCCTCCCTGTTCCCCTTGCTCCCCCCCCCCAAGTATAGGTAACATTCACCATAAATTTTCATTAAAAGTAGGTGATAACTGTAGAAATATTAATTAAAATTGATAGCATTGTGATATTTATGAATCATTTTTTTCTTCTGCTCCTTCCATATCCCCCAAGATATATATAACAGTCAACGTAAATTTTCCTGAAAATTAAATTATATTTATAATGCATTTTATTAAAATAAAAAGCCTAGGGGTTTAAAACATTCATTTTCTATCCTTCTGTCTCCAGCCCCCCACCCACTCAGAACCTTCACTGTAGTTTTTCATTAAAAGTAATTGATAGTTACACAAAATGTCAATAAAAAAAATCGATAATATGTATTATTTAAGAATATTATTTTATTTTTCATCTGCCCCCACTTTTTTGAACTACATGTATCTTTCATTATAATTTTAATAAAAGAAGTAAGTAATAGTCATACAATATTTCATATAAATAGGTAGCATGGCGATATAATATCAACTATTTTTCTTATTCTGCTACCCCTCCCCCCCTCCCCGAGATATCTGTAACACTCACTGCATTTTTTTTAACAGTAAGTATATATTCAATGTTTTATTTAAATTGATACTAGGGCAGTTTAAAAAACATTTTTTTTTTGTTCATCTGCAACCACTTTTGCCCCCCCCCCCAGATATATATAACCCTCATTTTGATCTTAATAAAAAAGTAAGTGATATTTATAGAATATACCATTAAAGGGGATATAAAAAAAATTAAAAAATCATGTTGTTTTCCTCTGCCACCCACCTCCAATTATGTCTGACACTAATTTTTTTCACAATTTGTATGCGATTATATAAAGTTTCATTAAAATCGGTAAGAAGGTGGTATAAAGACAACCGGTACTACCCCCCCCCTCCGTCCCTCAGGTATATACTAAATGAATGTTGTACACAATCAATTGAAATTTCTAACAATGTGATTCAGAAATCATTCTTCAAATGTATTATTCATATTTATTATTTTGCGATTTGCTTACTACAAAAGTGCCCTTTTATTTGGTATCCGAAAAAAAAAAAAAAAAAAAAAAAATCAGCCCTGGAAAAATTACCACGGAATAAAGCACCCTTACATGAACTATCCACAAAAGGAGACCAAATATTAATGAAGCAAACATTCTATTCTGGTATTGCGGGTCAATCAAAAATAAAAATTATGAAATGGAGGTATTTGTAAGTAACTCTTTTGAATCGAAAATTTTTAATGATATGATTGATACTTTACTAAATAATTTGACATTTTGTTTTGGAAAGAAAATCATTGTTGAAATACTTTAATATGTACTTTACTGTGTATAATACTTCATTTTACTAATAACAGGTCTGTGACGTTCATGCTGAATAAGTGATTTTTTTTTTTTCATTTTTTCGTATACAATAATCATACAATCCCCCTTCACCGTGTACCCACCTGCGAACAACAAATGGATAACTGAAGCTGTCACACATTTCAAAACTGACAAACATGCCAAATCCTCTTTTGAAAAATTATCCTTTACTTCATGACAGTTGCACATTCAGAAGCAAACATCAAAGTGCTATAACCTAGAATTTTTAGAAAAATAATTTTATAAATTTGAAAAGAATCTGTATTTTACATTTGAACCCATCGTATATATAATTTTTAAAATTAAGTTTTCATTAAATAAATTTAAATACTCAAAGATACTTTGATATAATAATTACTAATAATATATATATATATATATATATATATGTGTGTGTGTGTGTGTGTGTGTGTGTGTGTGTGTGTGTGTGTATGTATATATATATATAACTGTACTGATACTATTGATACTATAATTTGAATAATAATAATAATAGCGATAACTATTAATGGTTATTATCAGCTATACACACACACACATATATATATATATATCAATTATATAACAACTATCATTATTGTTAGTTATATAAAAGTATTAATAATTATTAATAACTATGTTTTTCACCTAATTTGATTGGCAGTGTAACTCTGTTAATTAATGGAGAAATTAGTTTTTTAAATTACTCATTTTCTAATTTTTCTAAATCCGTTTTCACATTTGAAAAATACGTAAACTTTAACGTCTTTATCGTTTTCCAAATATTGAATTTTTAAATTTTTAATATTTCACTTTGAAGCTAAAAAGTGATAAAAATTCAACTTATTTAATTTTTGCATATCACACATTTAAAGTAAAATATTAAAACTTTTTAAAAACAAGAAGAGTCATAAATAAATAAATAACAGAATGATTAAAAAGAAAGAAAGAAAAGAAAAATCTACGTGCACAACCCTCTTGGCTCCCTCAGCTGAATATAATGCTCAATGGGATTCATATATGTATAGCATTTTTTGAAAAAGTTTTCAATATATATACCTCTTACCCCGCCCCCCGTATATGGAACACTGTAGATTTTTCATAAATAGTAAGTGATTATTATACAAAGTTTCATTAAAATCAGTAAGATGGTGATATAAAAACAATTATTTTCTTTCAGTCGTCTCCTAACTCCCCCCCCCCAACCAAACTTTCAATCGACATATACTAAGTGAATATTGTACTAATTTAATTTAAATTTGTAACGTCTAATTTTTCTTCTAAAATTTTACTTAAAATCAGTACTTTCTATAAAATATATCTATAATATTTCTATAAAAAATAAAAAATTCAATACTTTTTATTCATAATACAGATATTTGTATGTGATGGCCAAATATATCCCGACAGTCAAACAAAGCTCAAAATACTTCATAATTTTTAACAATAATGCGACTATTTTTCATTGTAATATATGTTACGCAAATCGCAGTTGCCATTTTTACCGTTGCCATTTTTTCCGGTGCCATTTTTACCGGTTCCATTTTTACCGCCTTCCGTAATTCACATTTATAAGGGAAAATTAGTCTGTTGGTCCACTTGGTGCTTTTTATTAAAAAAAATGTTAACATTGTACCGTTCTGCATCCTGTCCACAGTTATAATCGCCCATTGGTGGCATAAGATAGCGAGCTTTTCAGTGATCTAACTAATCAACAAAACACGTTAGAAAAAAGCAATTTGATCAGAAACAAACATAGAAAACAAAAAAAATCATCTTCAATACAATTTTTAATAATTTTACTAAAAATTATGAAATTATAACAACCAATTAGAAAGAAAATGCTATAAATCTTTATTGACTACTAGCAAAGCCCCGGTTCGGGAACGAACCGATTTCCGAATGCGGGAAAAATTTCAAAATCAAACTCGAAATGTACAAAACTCGGCCTGATGCTGCCTGCATGCCAACAGATCAAAGTTTGTTAACAAAACCATTTTTTAATTAATGAAATCAATGAAGGTAGTGAATCAACGAAGGCTTTTCTCGCTTTGCTGGTCACTATATTTAAAGGAAACTCTTTTCTATATCGTTTTACAAACAGAAATAAAATTTAAAGAAATCATGAAATTGCTTTAAAGCCCACTTTGGTTTCTCGCTGCCTAGGGCTGCGACCCACTCATTCGCAGACTCTTGGGTGTCTGTCCCTATTGCCTGTGACAATAGCTTATCAGTGGGCTTCCATTTGGGTGCTTATCAGATGACAGTTACGAAACGGACAGTATCGAAAAAATTGAAGAAGCCATTTTATATTTGAATCCCAGTTACATATGAACAACACTGTACGTGGTGTAAATAATATTTTCTTTCACATTATTTTCTATATTTATTTGATTCATTCGATCGACCATAAAAGGACAACAATTTCACACCAAATATAATATTACAATGTGCTATGATCGGCTACGTCTATTGCATGAGACAATTTTTGTGGTTATAATAGTAGTTGGTATATAGAAAAATAAATAATGAAATATGTAAACGTGATCATGGCCCTTGGCGACTTTTGAATTTTTATCGTCACTTTAGACAAAAATACATAATTTATGTTATTATTATTTTTTTTTTGTTTGTTTCTTTTCTTTTTCCTTTCCTTTTCTTTATTTTCCGTTTTTCAATATTTTATAATTCATTCACATTTTTGATGCGCTGTTTGGCTTAAAGTGGGTTTTACGAAAGTGGAGTCCTTGGCGAAAAATGTCCGATCTATTTCAGCATCAAAAATTACCCAGGATTATCAATAAGTAAAGCTCTTCAATGTACTTAGTCATGCCATAAATTCTGTTACATCAAAATATATCTCTAAAAAATTACCAACTCAAGACTGTTAATTCTTTTTTAAATGTTTAAAATTACAACCTTTTATAAGTTAAAACAAAAATGGAATTATTCAAAATGTGCCTCTTTTGCTTCGACACAAGCTCTGAGTCACCGGAGCCAATCATCTATTGCAGTACGCACCACTTCTTGTGGGAAATTGTCCACTGCTTTTACCAAAGCAGGTTTTAGGCTCTCCAAATTGGTGTGTCCTCTGCGGCAAGCCATCCCCTCAAGGTGAGACCGCAGTCGATAATCCAGTGGGTTTAAATCTGGGCTTCCTGAAGGCCAATCTGAAGCCTTAATGAACTCTGGAACATTCATTGCCAACCACTGTTGAGTCGTCCGAGCTTTGTGTGCAGGAGCCGAGTCCTGCTGGAAGACCCAATGTCTTCCGGCAAAGAGGGTTCCACCCAGGGGTTTCACTACTTGTTCTAAAACATCTTCTTGATAGTTTTTGGCTCGAGTTTCAACCCCTTGTTCATAGAAATGGAGTTTTGTGGTGCCTTCAAAACTGACTCTCCACCGCACCATCACTGAGGTTGGATGATGGCCTCGTTCAACTCTCCCAATTTTTTCCTGAGCTTCCAAAGAGCTGTGAGCAAAAAATTTGTCGTTCTGGCGGTTAAATTTTTCTTCAATGTTGAAAATTGTTTCATCTGAGAACAAGATGCTGCGGTGGAGACCATTAGCGTACCGGCTCAGGAGAGCCTTGGCTCTTTCAGCCCTAATTTTTTTAGGGACTCTCTGAGTCTTTGTCCAGTCTTTCTACGATATGCACTCATCTTAATGTCTTCTTTAATTATCCTGGACATGGATCTTGGCGAAATATTCCTCTCCCGGGACATGATTTTCTGTTTCAGAGTGGATTTCTCTGAATTCGATTTTCTACAGCTTTGATGGCATTTTTCGTCCTCACAGACCTGGGACGACCTGATCGGGGCCTATCCTTGACAGATTGGGTTGCTGTGAAACGGGTTATGGTACAACACAAACGTACGGTTTATACCCGAAGATTTAAGCAACTTGAAAATCTCAGAGTCGGATTTACCTGCCTTGTGAAGAGCAATAACTGCATGACGGTTCTGTTCAGTGTCTCGCTCCATTTTCCTGCAGTGAAATATGGACAAGAAATGAGTGGCATTTTAAAGCTATATATCAAACATAAACACTGGGCAAAGGACAGGTTTCTGCGGGCTCTTGTTTGTTTTCATTTACAAATCTAAAAGTTGTAACAGAACTTATGGCAAGACTAAGTAATACTGAATTAGCTTTTATTCCAAGCACGATTCATCCGTTCCAAAAACATACTATTTAAACAAAAGGGGAAATAAATCTAAAATTGAGGTATATATATATATATATATATATATATTTTACTCCATTTTCATTTTTTCCCGTGCAGGAGCAAATTTATTTATTTTATTATTATTATTTTTTTTTTTTTTTTGCGTGAAAGCATATTTTATTATATGTTCAAAAAAAAAATTTTTTTTTTTTGGCAACAATTAAAATTTAAATGTCCATTTTTAACGCTTTTAACAGGTTATTATTTTCACGTTTTAATTAATTTTAAAAAATCTAATCAAAATTTCATTACAATTAAGGTACCAAATGAAAGGGGCATTTTTTCTGAATACGTTGGTTTAATTAACTTATCGATTGGACAATTAAATTTTTTCAAATTAACTAAAGTATGAAAATCTGGTGGCAACATGCATCAACTCACAAACTGAGTCAAAAATCTTTTAGCCATTTATATATAGAGAGACTAGCAAGCTTTGCCCGCTTCGCTGGACACAATATTTAAATTGAGTTGTCAAAATCCCATATCGTTATTAATTAACCTGAGTTAAAGTTCCCGTTGTGTTCGGTAGAGAGTTTTCTCGCTCGCAACGTGAGGAGTCCATGTTCCCATTGCTTTCAGCAGCAACTTACCCGATTACTACTTCCCCTTCCCTAGTGGCTAAGTTCGAAGTTTTGCGAAACCTCGACAAAGTACACAATGCATACACCTAATGAACATCCATACACCAAAGTTCACCATTCTAAAATAATTTAAGGCGAATTCAAACGGGAAAATGTATTTTTACAAGTGTTTATAGCCCCCTCGTCCTTAGGGGGGGGGGGGATTTCGTAAAATCCCATTACAATAAGTGTCGGATTCATATAAACAATTTACGCACCAAATTTCGTCACCGCAGATCCTATAGATTTCCAAAGAAAAATTAAAAGAGGGGGGAGGCTTGAATTTGCTACTTTATAACCCCCCCCCTAAAAAAAAATAATAATTGAAAAAAAAAAAATGTATTTTTGGAAATGCCTTTGTAACATCTTTAGTAAAGCTCTACTAAAAAATCCGGAATTTCTGAAATTTCCCCCCAAAAAACGATTCCCCTCCTCTTTTTTAAGAATCAAGAATTCCAAAATGGTACATGTTTTATTTATGCTCAATTTTAATCTCACCATATACAATTTCTTCAACGTGAAGCAATTTGGGGCTGCGTTATGCTTACAAACAGTTTTTTCTTCCTGCCTTCCAGGGGAAAAGTGGGGATATTTCGATCAACCCTGTTTCTTTAGTTGTCGGATACATATAAAAAATCTAAGCACCAATCTTCGTGACCGCAGCTCTCATAAATTTCCCAGGAGAAATTTAGCACTAAAAAGAGTGTCTCAAATTTGCCCTTTGTAACACATACCATACCCCCCCCCCCCCACACACACACACACACCAAAAAAACAACAATGAAGATGACAAAAAACTAAAAACGTGTTTTGGAAATATCCTAAAAAAGTCGCATGGCTGTTTTTTACATCTTTGTTCCATTCTTCGCAGTTTTACTGAAAAAACCAGAATTTGCAAAATTTCCTGCCAAAAATGGATTTCTCCTCTTAAAATTTGGAATTTCCTAAATCACTGATAATGTTGTAATTGTACTAATGTGTAGTCTCCCCTTGTGCAATTTCTTCACAGTGAAAAGTTTATTCTAAGACAACATTTTATTACTTTTCTTAAAATTTAATAAATTATATTTTCGTCGTCTGCCGAAATTTACATGCATGAATAAAATTTCCAATAAAAATGGCACACAATGTGGCATAAATAATGTATAATATTTTAATATAACGAATAAAAATCATCTAATATTTCTTACCAGTTATTATGATTTTGTTGACAAACAACATGGACAGATTCACGCACATTGTGTATGAAATCATTTTATGTTAATGGTAAGAAATTCCCCTCATATGCAGAAAGTTGTCTCGAATTACTGATTCATCAAAGCGAATAAAGCCTTGAGTGCAAAGGGTTAATCCAATTTTCAGATTTTTACTTTAACACAATTACAGTTTTAATTCTTTTAAAAATAATTTACCAACTGTGTGACAATAAATATAATTTTACCTTATTTTATCCTTGAAAAAAGTTTTTCATGATTTTTAGATAAATTATTAATGTTCTTATAGTTTTTGGGTTTGGATATAAAGAAAGCAGGTGTGGGTCACAAAAATTCTTCACTGCGGGTTCGGGTCAGTTTTCAGGTTGCTGAAAAATTTTTGCAATCTTTTTAATTTGTAATATTTTAATCTCTCCTAAACAAACCTTATTTATGACTTCGACTTTCCTTCTTTAAGTATTTGTAATTTCTTAAAATTCTGTAAAATTCTAGGCAGTTTACAGCACAAGGTAACAATACTCTTTTTTTTTTTTTTTTTTTTTTTTTTCTTTTCCTGTCTGGAAAGATTTAGAGTTTTTTTTTTTTTTTTTTTTAAGTATGACAGATTTTACTATTTCCTTCAGACAACATTGTAAACTGTAAAAACCAGCAAATATAAGAAATTGACATGTATTGCCCTGTTAAAAAAAAAGGCATAAAAAATGAGTTTAGAAGAAAACATATATTTTTTAAGTTGCAATGATAAAAACAAAAATTAATAAATACGATTAACTCTTTGTTAACAGGCATTCAACTAACAGGATAATTTTTTTTTTTTTTTCTCTCACTAATAAATTGTTTTAAAAAATTTGCTGCTTTTTGTAAATTATAAATAAAATGTAAATTATATATAACTGAGCACACACACACACACACACACACACAAAAAAAAAAAAAAAAAAATTCATTATCATAGAAACATGGAAAAATATAGCATAATACTCATAATTACTTTATTCACTGGATAAAAAAAAAAAAAGAAATAACTGCGTTTCTTACATCGTAAGAAAAAGTAAATTGCTATACTAGTTAACTAACTGCGGCATTTAAGTATAACAGTAAGGACTTTGCATAAAATATCATTCAATATGGCAAGACTTTGAAATTAATCTCAAAGAATGACATGTAATTTAACAATCTATTTTTCTTTATTCAACTTATCAAAAATTTTAAAAAATTACAATTAAATTTAAACATAACAAATTTCTTCAAACTAGTACAAACAGTGGGACACAAGTAAACTAAAGATCTCAAATGTATTTAATAACTTAACATATCTACCAACATAGGATCAATATAAGGGTGATTCTATATATGGCATTTTCAGGTTTACATAATATTGATTGGCTTTACTCTAATAACTTTGGCAGGTAATCGACATATGCCAGTTTTTAAAAGTTTAATCCATGGCTTAAATTGTTGAAAAAAAAAGAAAAGACACAAGATTTTTTTTCGGCAAAAGCGAAAATCACTGAAAACTTAAAAATTTATTGAATTTCGCATAGTTGGCAAGTATGATTACGAAAAAATATTCATGTAATCAATTTAATTAATATGCAGAGTGGAAATGTGTTTTAAAAAATAAACACGTTAACACATAGCTCATATAAATCATGCGATGAAGATAAGAAAATGCTTTCATGAGAAAATGATGCTTTCTTAAAAAAAGTGAAAATACGTATTAATTATTTACTGTAAGTGTTTTATATTATGAAAATATTTCATTACTTTTCTTAAAATGTAATATAATATACTTTCACTCTGCCGAAATTAATAAAAATTAATTGCATTAATAAAATTTCCAATTAAAAAAGCGCACAATGCAAAATAATTATGATTTTGTTGACAAATAACAAGCACACACGCATGCACGTTACACGTCACGTGACCAACTCCCCATGAAATCTTCCAAGTTCCCGTAAAAAAAGTTCGTGCAAAATGGGAACATCCCGTGCTAGGCAATCTGGTGCGCTGAACGCCTTGGGTTACCCACAAATTAAGACTCCTATAATACGAGCTGGCTCACAGCTGATCATTGTTGCCCAGCGGAAATATAGCTTGGCGACGTTTAGTTGCAGACGTATTACTCAGCGTCTTTATCGCCTAAAATGGCGAGTTTGCCTAAAGAGAAGAGCGAATTATTGTTTGTACTTAATAAGTTTGGCGGTAATATTTGGCGAAATTTTCTCATAACCCTTGTAAAGAGTAGCCATCGCTGTTGCTGTTAAATTAGTTAATTTTAAATATTTATACACTTTAAAAAGTAGTGTAGGTTGTAAAATACAACATTTAGATAATCAAACAGCAATAAAAACAAATAATTGATACAAAAAATGCAAGGAAACATATCTTAATTACACTTCATATTTGTGATTGAAAGCTAAGCGTACAATTTCCTTTTGGACAATTAATAACTAATTTCTTTCGCCTTTCTTCATCTGTTGGGAATCTAAACGTTCTAAAAGCAGTTCTGGTATGATCTGAGCAATTTTCGGCTGCAAAACCTTCATTTTATGTGATTTCATAATACTTGAAATTCGGACCGCGTGGGCAACAATCGCTGAGTGGGTAACAAAATGCCTGATGAGCCAGCCTGTATTGAAGGAGCTCTACCACAAATGATCACGTCATGACATCGCTGAACGGCATGGGGAGATCCCGGGGAGACCGGGCTTCCCGGGAAGCGACCGCTGAACTCAGCCCTAATGCTCAACTTTGCAGTGTAAATATATTTTATTTTATTTTAAATGTTATGAGTTTCCTTTATACATTTACAAATAATGCTAACTTGTACCTAAATTGTTATAGTTTACATATTCAGATGAATAAGTACCCTTAAATTGTTCAGAAATCTTAAGATTGTCGAGCACTGTTTATACATGTTGGCGACATTTCAGTTACCGCCAAATGCAATTTTAGTTTTGTTTTGAAATTTTTATAAAAGGCTTTTGTTTTATTTTAAAAATCTAATGAATTTTAACTTAGGAAAGTTATTTAGTGCTGTGAATCCGAAATAATTATAGAAATGCATAAAATTTTCTTTTTGCCCTTTTCTTCTTTTTAAATTAAGTATTAACGCATTTATTGTTTGTTTATAATGATATGTCTGTATATGTATATGTGAATTTATATATATATACGCATGTATGAGTAAATGTTTGAAATGGTAAAAAATGCTACGTCTATTTTATTTGAAAATTAATTTTTAAACAGTGTTACTCAACATTTTATTTACAAATATTATTTATTTTTGCAGTATGTCTTTTTTTAAATTACTCTGAAAGACATGATATTTATAAAAGAAAATTGTGGATGACTCATCACGCATCAGACAATGTTACAAAATTCTCAATAGCAAAAATTTTATATTTTCTGTCATAAAAAAATTGAAATAGTGTTTATTTTACACTAAATAATTGCTAATTTAATAAGTATTTTGCACCTAGTGCTTTTCCAATAAATACATACATATCTATATTATACAATGTGGAAACTAAATTTGAATTACACATGATAAAATTGCATGCTAAAGTAAAAGAGCTTTCATGTCTAAGATTCTTGTTTGCAATCAACATGATCTTGTACAGTTGTATTTCATAACATAGTATTTTACCTATTCTTTTTACAATATACATATTAAATAGTCATATTCTGATTCTGAATACTAAAATTTCATAACTAAGACCTTCCAGATTGTCCAGCTATAATCTAATGGGCTTTTTATGGAAGGATAATTTTTTATTTATTTATTCTTCCACTTCCACTCCGTACAATATGCAAACATAATGCTACAAATTCCAGAGTTTTTTTTTATGTAGAACTGTTTCACTTCTCATAAATTCAGGATTAAAGAATGTAATTCAACATTAATTTATTTGTAAAGTGAAAGTGTACATCAATTGCAAGTACTTTAATAAAAATTCGATTAATATTGCTTACATATGGCTTGTAGTTTTACAAATGATTTCATTCTTTTTCTGCCTATTTATTTGCGTTTAGTGTAAGTTGTATACTATGCCAAAGTTATTTTCATCCTCTCCCACTTATTAAAAAAAAAAAAAAAAAAAAAAAAAAAAAAAAACTCGAGAATTACCATTTTTGTAATGCTTTGTAATTGAAAAATTTTCATTAGCTTTATCTTTTTAATTTACAAGTTTAATTTGTGAAATTTTTATTTACCCAGTGCATTAAAAATTTATTTAGTTGATATATGTCAAAAATATTATATAAATTCAATATTTTGTGTTTTCATATAGTAAGAATAATGGAATAATTTTGCAGCCGACTATAGATCTTTTTTTCTCCGTGAAACACTCTTCTAAAAAACTCCTGAGATCTTTAAAATTTTGGATTGAATCTTCATGGTCCCTAAAGACCTGCTGAGCGGCACCCGCTAATCTTAGAGAAATAGCATAACCATAGTGCTGCTCTTTCGAATTTAAGAAAGTTGTTAATTTTGTAAATTTTCCAAAAAAGTCTTTCACAGAAAAACGTGTGTATGTGCTCGTAAAAACTGGCATTAGAGCCACGTGTTTTAAGAGAGAGGACCGTAACTGCCCAATGGACAAATCGGAGTCCTGAGCAACAAAAGAACCTATAATAGTTAAGTGTGTTCAAGTTTAATGAATGGAATATTTAAATTCTGAAATGAATGCTGAAAAATATTTCTTTCTAAAAGATAATCTCTCGTTGGTGAAAGGCCTTTTGCAATCAAACTCTGTATTTTTGTGCATGTAAATATCGGTAAATACTATAGGATTTAAAAGCGTGCTATTCTGTATGGCATAAAAATATTTCTCTTGAGATTCAATGTTTGACAAGCATTAACGTAGGCTTAATATAATATTTTAAATATTAGTCTGATGTCATTGTATCCGACATTTGAAGCATTCATTGCTCTTATATTCTGTCCCTTAACGATTAACAAATTTTAATCCTATTGTGAACTGTGAGGTGAATTCTCAATGGTTTTCTGGAATTCTAAGTTTTGTCCCACGTGGTATGAGGAAATGGTCACTGGCTGGTCGCGCTCTCTTGTCATGAGATGGGAGGCGAAGAAAGGGAGGAGTGTGTTTCTCCCCCCCCCTCCTCGGCTTGATATATTGAAAGGTGGCTTCGCGCTCGGGATGATTAGGATTTTGATTTAGAAAAGCTTGGTAAAAAAAAAAAAAATCTGTTTTTGAGACCGTGTTTGAGGCTTGCTGGATGATTCTTTTACCTTTGATTTTACGGTCTTGGCTCTTGCTTCTTCCCTCCCCTTAGTGAACAAAGTTACGCTGGCATTGCTAATGCGGTGAAGCGGGACGGGGAGTGAGCTTTTCGTGATGATGATTCCGAGGCAGTAGAATTCGTCGTTAGTCGGGATTGTCCGGCTACCTTCGGGATAGCTCGGGAAGCCAATCGTGTTAGAAGCTGCTTGGATGCACGCTTGCAGTGAGAGGGGTGTAGAAGCTGTCTCGCTGAATGTTTGCTTAAAGAAACAGACCCCTTCGGATGGTACCTTCGGCTTGAAACAACTTTGAGATGTTCTATTGAAGTCCATTTGTACATGCAGAATGGAATCCGGACTACGACGCGAAAAAGGGATTGGATCTCTATTGCTTCGCAGATATGACCGACCCTTCATAGCCCAGATTGATTGATGTAAGTTAATTTCAAGTATGTTTAATTGAATCCTATATCAAACTTGCTCTTATTCATTTAAAGATATGTACGTGTTTATTTCTGTGTAGTGTGTGAATTATTTCAACTTTTAATGTGACAACTTTTCTCATAATTATACATCAAGTAATATTAGATCGAAATTCAAAAATTTTATCTTTTTACGATAGTTGAGTCTGAAAGTTGATTTTGAAATTGATTAGATAAATGTGTATAATGTAAAATAAGTTTTAAACTAAATTAAAATTTTAATTTCTATCTTTTGAGTCAGTTTTATTGTTCTTGAAGTGTAAAGTATACATGTTGTTGCTAATTTAGGTTTAACTGAAACTAATTTCTACCATTATCTTTATGCTAATAATTTTATTTTGAGATTAGGGTTATTAAATTTGACTTAATCAGTAATGTGTCTGAAAGTTAACTTTAATTTATTTATCTTTTGTTTTGTGACTGTTCACAACGCCAGTCTAATCTTATTTCTTTTCTATATAAGATCTAAAAATTTTAAAGTCTTAAATTAAATATTTTTCCAGTAAGGAAGTAAATTCAATTTGTCTGTAGTAAGATTCTATACTATAAAATTTATTTTATTTTTAGTTTAAAGTTTAAAGGCAGAAAATTGTAGATCTAAGAATTAATTGCATTTGAACTTAGCAAATATAAATAACCTAAACTAAACTAATAACATATAGAGTTATTATACTAGCAAATGCATGAAAATCATACGTAATTTTATCAGAAAATATGTTACAGATAAAAAAAAAAATAACATTGGTCAACAAAGAATTATCCTAAGCTTGATGTTGGTAAAAGGCAATTAAAGCAAAAATCAAACCACCAGAAACTTATGTACTAGATTTTTTTCATACATCAAATACACTAATAACGAAAAATTTTATGACTGTCATAAGATATCCATAATAATCCACATTTTCAAATTACACATACAAACGAACTCTTTCTCACAATAATCTATTTTAGCTTCGGTTTCATAGCATACGGATCGTCATTTTAAACATTTTAAATGCTCTCTTCTGAAGTAAAATGAGTATAAAATAGCTCTTAAAAAAAAAAAAAAAAAAAAAAAAAAAAAAAACATGTTGCTTATAAGACTTTATTTAATAACTTTTTTCAGCTTGATATTATTAAAAAAAAAAAAAAAAAAAAAAAGATACCTATCCCCGTTTAATAATATTGTGGAAGCTGGAGAGAAGGCAGTATTGCACTCTGGCGTCCTCTGTAAGCATTCGAAAATAACATTACAAAATTTCAGAGTTACCTTCTTCTCCTGTTTATATTCCTCCGTGGTAAACATGTCATAGAATAATAATAAAGGAAGAAGGAGCGTATCTGTTTTGGTCTCGGTTTAAAAAATCTAGGAATGCCGGGTATAGGGTTGTAACAATGCTTCAATCTGATTGGTTCGCGACTTGTTGGCGTGATTTTTGAATCGCCTCGTCTCTCTGTCAATCAGTCAGCGAGGCAGCACCCTCAACAAACAGCGATAAATACGCCGAGGATGGATGTCTACTTCAAGGTATTAAGCATCCAGAACGGCTTTCGATGGCATTTTACTAGAAGGGATTTGTAAGTTTTAGAGTATTGGCGCTCTCCTTCGTCCTTTATTATTATTCTATGACATAAGTAGAAACAGCTATAAAAGTTGAGAGAGCAGCCCTCTTAATATTGAATAAATAAAATAGTTAATTTGGATGGAAAAACTTTGTAGAATAAAATTTGATTACCATATATGCGTAAAGAAAATTGCAACCTACAGGTTCAATTTAGATCTAATATTTACGTAAACTGGATTAGTACAATTTTCATTCAGTTTATGTGCCTAAACTGACGTCCATATTTTGTACTTTTTCGTAAATACGTCTATGTCCAAAATTTCACATATTCTGAACATATTTGAGCTTGAGGTCAACGTTCAAAATTCGTCTATAGCCGTAACTCGGACGTGATGGATGAAATACGAATGTAATATAGATATATGTGCTGCGTGAGATGTGGGGTTTTTTGGAGCGTTTATCTTCTTCCCAGAACATCCTCAGTCAGGGCCCGACTAACAAAATTTTGTGCCCAGGGCACTTACAATTTTTAATGCCCCCCTCCCCCCCCCCAAAAAAAAAGCTCCTATTATATTAAGATTTATAGCAGACGAGGCAGACTGACTGTAAAACGTATTTGAACAAAAAATTTATCTGTTTCTGTTTTTGGCTTTAATAAAATTACTTCACTCAGCCAAATATAGGTGCTGCCGGATTATCGATGCTTCACCGTACGTTAATTGTACAATTTCATGTATATCAAATGATCTGATGTAGAGCATCAATCAAGATTTTATTTTAAAATTTTATTCATAAAAATAAAACACAGTTGAACTAGAAAACGAAAAAAAAAAAAAAAAAAAAAAAAACTAGGGGATTTAGATCAGATATTTTTAACCATCAGTAAAATTTTGTGTCCCTCAGAAATTTCGTGCCCAGGGCATGAGCCCCGGGTGCCCGTGCGATAATCAGGCCCAGTCCTCAGTATATCCTGAGGATGAAAGTAAATCCTACGTACATCCTCAAAACTAACGTACTTTATGCAGGTTTACAATTTTTCTATAACTAGTGTGTAAAAATGTTTTACTTTTTTTATATGAGGACTTTTTTTCAAATATGAGCTTCATTTGGGGAAAATTTTAAGGTTAAATTTGTTAAATATTTTTTTAAAAAAATGCTTTATTAGAAGAAATTATGTTGCGGATTTTTTTTTTTTTTTTTTTTTTTTTTTTTTTTTGCAAAATACCCCTGATTTGGGCAAATTGAAGGACGACCATCTCGCAATACAGCAGCGTTGGCAAATCACTGGTCGGGATTTTAATTAGGAGCGGGCGATGCCATTATTTCAATATCACGATACATTTTAAAAGTAAAATCGCGATATTTCACGATATTGGACACACTCTAACTTCTTTTACATGTTACATTTCCTATTAATACAACACCATATCAACACCACTACAGAAAAAAACAGATAATGGAAATACATTTATGCACAGACTTAAGTCATACATTACTGTGTGGTTATTTTCACATTCATACATTACTGTGTCTTTGTGGCAGTAGCAGTATATCATGTATTTTGAATGTCACTGAATGTCTTACGATATTTATGGATATTGACAGACATAATTTAAAATCCATACTATAAAAAAGCATTAAAAAGAATTATTTTCATTACTTACAAAAATCATGATCCGAAAATAATATTTTGAAAATTCATTTTTATAAATTAATATTTTTTTGAAGAAATATGATTTTCTAATGCTTTGTTTTTAATATTTGTTAATATTAGTCAATGTAGTAAAAATGATATTATTTTAACAACATTCTGCGATATATGTCGACATTCGACAAGCAATATCATTTTTTGACTACTGGGAATATCTACCTAATTTATGATAAAAATCAAAATGGCTTTTGAGTATGCGTAGCTTCTGAAATGTCAAAAAGTAATATTTATTGACGTCAGGAGATACTGTCAATATTACCAGATATCAGAAAAAAAACATCTGTAAATACTCTTTAGAGCGGGTTCATTTTATATTCCCCAATATCATATTTTTATATTGGCCAATATTTTGTGTTATTGAGAAGTATACAATTTAAATAACAATCTTTTCTAGAATCTTCTTAATGAAAAAAACCAAAGTTTCACCGAGTTAACGCTGAAACTAAAGTCATAGTTACAAGAATTAAAACATATATCTATATCCTTTGTTTGAATGGCTAAATAAAATAATTGAAGAAGGGTGAGAAAAAATTAAGATTAATATTGAACATTGCATTGGAAAAAAAAAAATTTTACCTGCAATATGAAGCAAATAAATCGAGAATAAAAGATAATTTGAACGAATGAATGTAGTTCTATGTAAGGAACCCCAATTAGTAATTTCTCGTTTTTCTTTCTCAGCCACCGCTGTAAACCGCCAAATTATCATAGCATAAATTTTCAAAATATCCATTTTACATTCTAAGTTTTGTGCATTTATATATCGTGGAAGTTGATATATTGCCTTTCCGTAAACGGGGTTACATTGCATCTTAGCAGCATCATTTCTCAGCCAATGTACAAACTGAAACAGTATAATTTTTCGTCACGATTCTCATGAAGTTTTGTGCATTAATACACTACAGAATCTGTGACGTAGCCTTATCTTACATGGAGGAAATTGCAGTATAATGTATTTGAGCACTATATTCCTAAATCTTATCAGCACCCAACGTAAAGTTTTATTTAATTCCGTCCTTTGGTTAACGAGATAGACTATCAACAAAATTCTACTAACACACGATGGACATTTTCTAAAAACGATCAAATTGTGGGTTCAAACAAATGAAAATGAGTAAATATCTATCGAAAATTATAAATCCAAAAGTCTTACGATTCGAATGCTTTTGCTTTTGTAAATAGAAGAAATTAATAAAAACATGAAACCTAAATTGACACGCACATTATCTGTATATATATAAAAAATTACGTGTCACGATGATTGTCCGCGATAAACTCCTAAACTTATGATCTGATTTTAACAAAATTTTGCACACTGTGTGCAGTTTGGTCCAACTTGAGAGATAGGATAGTTTTTATCTCAATTAATAGTCACAATATTTTTTTATTGCAATTATTACTTAATTATAGCCCTTTGTTACAGTTGCTCCAAAATATCTGTGAGTTCCATAAGTTTAATTGCTGCCAAAAATAATAATAATAATAATAATACGAGTTCATTTTCTTTCGACATAAAAATAAATACATTTAAACAAACGTAAACGTTAAAAAATTATAAAAAATTAAATTATAAATCTCACGAAAATTGACATCATAATCACTTTAAGGATTTTATACACATTGATAAAGTGCTAATGTAGTTTATACACAAGCGAAGTGTGACGTCAATGACCATCTGTAATGTCAAGAAAAAGATTGCCTATGTTAATCGCCCACTGCATTTTTTTTTTTAATTATTAAAATTCGAGGAAAATTATTTCCCGATTTTAATCCCCATATTTTTGTATGGATATGTATTAGTTATCACGTGCATACGTTAGTTGGAGTTATTTGCTGTCAAATTGACAAAAAAAATTTTTAAATTTCAAAACTCTGTCATCCTTGGTGTTTTTTTTTTTTTTTTTTTTTTTTTTGTATTTGTGGATCAATAACGTAACACGAAAATATACAAACCAGATGTATATTTTCGTAATATGTATTGTGTGAAATAGTGTTTCATATTATTCATTACTCTCTTAATATAAGTTGTTAAAATAACCATGATTTTTGAAAGGAATTAAATATGTCCGCCAGATAGTTTGGCGTATTTTTCTTTTCCGCCAAGGATGATAGAAATGAAATTTAGTCCGCTGCAACATGTTAATATCTTGTATCAGATACATTATGTATATGGTACAATTTATTTCACGTGACACGTGTGTTAAAAATTTACTTACTACATAACCTTGCTTTTTCAATTTTTGTTGCATTATTGTGATCTGTATCACTTCGTTTTTTTTTTTTTTTTTTTTTTTTTTTTTTCAAGAAATTCGTGATACATACATAGAATGTTCTAAATAAAAAGTAGTCATTTCCTTATTTAAAAGTCTGTTTTATTTAACATTAAATTTTGAAACTTAATTTAAAACTTATTTAAAAGTCTGGAAGATTTTAAGTCTGTTTATTTGTTTTGTAACGCTAATCTGTATGATCGATGTTCGAAACTTTAAATAATTATTTTTCTTAATCTTCTTTTATTTTTCTTTAATAACTTATCAGTTTACCGTTCCTGATTAAATTTGTGATTTATACATGTATTTTACATTAAAATTTGATTCATATTTATTGCTAAAAGTACGAGCTTAAAATCTTGCAATTTTTTTATCTTAATCCTCAATGCTTTCCCTCTTGATTAACTTGAACTTACTATTAAAATTTTAACACAATCAAAAATCTTCTCATCACTTCGTTCAAGGGGTACATACAAATGAAACACTTCCATTTGCAAAGCCGTTTGCAGCCGTTTGCAAGCGTTCCAAATGTATGACTACAGTAGACAGCAAAAGTATCCGAGCACTAGCAAAAATTCCTATGTAAAAAAAGCACACTTAACACTGTTTTGTTAAATAAATCCTTGTCGAATCGTGTTCATAGACTGAATAAGGACAGGATTCGACAAGGATTTATTTAACAAAACTGCATTCAGTGTGCTTTTTTTATATAGGAATTTTCGCTAGTGCTTGAATACTTTTGCTGCCGACGGTATTTGCAAAAAAACTTGCAGAATTTACGTCATCGAAGTTGCAAGCGTTTCGTTTGTATGTAACCCAAAATATATTAATCTTTTCCAAAATCATTTTCTATTTAAAATGATACCTGTATTTACTTTAAATGCCCAATATTTCATGAGATATCCTATTTTACAGATTTAAAATATTTATCAAAGGAACAACTATAGTATTTCTCCACAACTGGATTTGGCGATTATGGCTAAATCATAAATCTAAAAATCATAGCTGATAAAATCATAAGCTAAACCATAAATCTAAAATAAAAGCATGCAGGTTGCCATATTTTATTGCAAAGAATCCAGAACAGCATCGTTATCGTTGAAAACGGCGCCAAAAAAAAATCGCCAAATCCAGTTGTGGGAAAATACCATATACCTTATCAGATTATCAACGTATAACCTAGCCACAGCAACGCGTGGCCGGGTCTGCTAGTATATATATATATATATATATATATATATATATATATATATATATATATATATACACATAATATAGATATACATATGTATAAAAAGTAAATGATTAAATAAAAAAAAATGATGAAGATTATTTTATTATATTATAGAATATTAAGATTTTTCTAAAATAAAATGTGTTAGTTTTCTCTCTTCCCACATCTGAAATTAGACTCTCTGCAGAAAACAATCCGTATCCTGAGTAAAGAAATCTATTTGGTTTGTTTAACAAAATAAAAATATAAAAATAAACTAGTATATTGTGGCCACCACAAGACTTTCTTCCATATTTTCCTATATTAATTCACTAAGTGCAAATAATTTATTTATACTATTATTAATTACAATTATCTAACAGGATGAACGCGAACGATTTTCATAGAGAAAACTAATACTAAACATCTAGAGATAGACAGATTTATTGTCTATAAATAGAATCTTAAAAAATGCATTTTTATAACGGTTATCTCACGTAACAGGTTTCGTAAAATTATTGCATAGAAGTTGAGATATAGCCTTCCGATTATCCAGGAAAATTGCAGAATAGCAAAGCCCAATAGTGGCCGATAAGCATTCAAGATTTCTTTTTGTTTGACCAATGTAAGATAAATAGCAGTTATTATAAGGAACATTATAAATAACCCTACTTTTTAAGTTCACGAACAGGGGATTTAGTTGAAGGGGATTGAAATTTATTGACAGGTTTAAAAATATCTACCTCTATTGTTAAAATAAGGAAATTCAAGAAATGAAATATAATTTAAATTTTCACACACATTCGTCAAAATCCACCTTAACTTATTTAAATTTATAATTTTTTCCCCTCTCTTTTTGTGAAAATAATGAAATTGATTTGATACAGAGATAAATAAGGAAATTTTGTGTTTCCATCATGAATATTCGATATGAGTTTACAATGGGCATCCTTTAGTTACATATCATTTGACTATTAGGAGTTTTGACATTCAGAAACTTTTATCACTATAATATTATTTTTAAAAAATGCTTTGTGTCTAGTTTATGTTCTCAGAAATTTCTCTTTGCAATGCACATAAAATATTATTATTAAACAGCTGAACTGCAAAACTATTTTAATTATATTTTTTGTTATATAATTGAATTCACGTAAAGAAATGCAGTTTAATTGAAGTTATTTTTAAGTATAATCTTTGGCGGAAAATCTTCCACAATTTTCTTAAATTTTACAGTTCATTAAAAATTTATTTTAATTTTGTGTTAAAATATTAAATTCAACTTTTGAATCGTAATTTGAATTTAAAATTTTATTTAAAATTTAATTCTTTCATAAAGTAATGGAATTTAAGTGATAATACATATTTCAACTATTTATCTATTAAAACATCTGCGTAAAATTTTCAAAATCTTTGTTAATTTTTGGATCAGTGGGATAATATGTTACTAACGATCTTGAAAAAGTACAGCTTTCCAAAAATAACCACTTTCTCATAACTGGTATAAATTTCAGCTATTCGTTTTTCTAATAAATTTGTAAATGAATACCAAATTAACTATTGCAAACTCTATAAAAATGATTTTCTGTGCAGTATTTTTATAAACTATGTTAAATAAATCTTTTACTTTTTGAACAGTCTTTACAAAACAAAACTATCAGTAATTCTTAATAAGCAGCAAAAACAATGTGCTAAACAGAATTGTTTTAAAATTTACTATACTTTTTCTGCTTATGAACATTTCTATAGATGGTCCTATCAACTGAATTTACCAAAATAATCAACCTTGTCATAACTTTAAAAGTATTTTTATCATTATTACTCTTAGCAGAAAAAGGTGAATAATAAGAAATAATAAGATTCAAAAAAATTTTTTAGTAATGAA
This sequence comes from Salticus scenicus, assembly GCA_963930645.1. Lineage (NCBI taxonomy): Eukaryota > Metazoa > Arthropoda > Arachnida > Araneae > Salticidae > Salticus > Salticus scenicus. The sequence continues at coordinate 132,538,688 of OZ005658.1, read as the reverse complement.
AATAAAATATGTATGGAAAATTTTATACTCATTTTTACAGAAGAAAAAAAAATTAAATTATAAAAACTTTCATTCGATTATCTTTTTTTTTTTTCTTCTTCTTCATTATTAGTCAAATCACAATTTTTTAAGTGTAAGAATTTTTCTTCTGCGACTAAACTTTAATACTAATTTTTAATTAAATCCAAAATAAATCGGAGAAACTTAATAGGCTTATTATTATTTTGAAACTTTTCACACACACCTTCTTTTTCAGTGTGATAAAACTACATGCACTCTCTAAACTCTTGTTCAGATAAAATTAATTTCATTATTATTATTTTCGTTAAAATGGTGTAATAAGCAATCTTCTTTTCGCCAAAATTTATTGTGTAAACCCTATTTCTGAAAATCGAACTCATAATATTTGATTTTCGAAAACCATTTAATTTTCTTCTTGTCATGCTATGTTTAATGTTAAAAAAGTATTCAAAATTATCTGTTTTGTGTATTTATTTGAGACTGAAAAGAGGCAAAAATTAGTGTTGTTGTAGGGGGTATGCATTGAGACCTATAGCTGCTGGGGCTGTTGTCTCAACTGTTCCATAAAGAAGCAAGAAACAATTTGATTCTTCAATGCGCCACCGGGAGTGACGTCACAGATCTTAGTGTGGAGACTGTAGGAGATAGAGCAACACCTCCTGTAATAATGCCTCCGAGCTGAGCTCTACGTCATGGAAGATCGGCCGATTTTATCCAATCAACACTTCCTATGATACATGTTGGATCGTGGGGATTGGATGAAATCGGCCGATCTTCCGTGACGTAGCGCTCAGCTCGGAGGCATTATTACAGGTGGTGTTGGATAGAGCCGCTATAAAGATAGGCTGGCGCATCGTCCTCCATATTTGTGTACACTGCACGGCTTTAGGTTTACTACCCCAGTAGCACAGCGATATGGGGCAGTATTGTACCAATGCTGCCCAACATTGGTTTCCATCGATGAAAATCGCCAACTTTTTTCCATTTTTCCCCAATGTCGCCCAATATCGATCTACATTGGAGAAAATCGGCAATTTTTTACCTATTTTTCCCAATGCCGCCCAATATCGATCTACGTCGGAGAAAATCGACAAATTTTTTCCCATTTTTTTCAATGTCGCACCTTCAAGCTTATACAAGTTATTTAATTAGACTAAAGCTGCTTTTCCTAACAGCACACTTATCCCAAGTGCATCGTATGTATATCTCCTGGATGTCTTTTCATCCGCAGGGTATCCTTAGGACGTCCTTAGGAGAAGATATGCTGTAGGGTTTACATTTAAAATAGTATGAAAAGCACTACCAGCTTGTATACAGGGACACCCAAAGGGAGCTTCACTTTATTGAGCTCTACGTGGGGCATTTTTATAAGGGATATTTTAATATTTTTCTACAGCACAAAACACAACAATTGTAACATATATTACACATATGTACAAAAGCACGTTTCATGTCGTTGCATTTTTATAAGGCATATTTTTATACAGCACAAAACACAACAAATTTAACATATATTACACATACGTACAAAAACACGTTCTATGTCGTATATCATATGAACAACATTAATGACTAGTTTACAGTGCCACACAAAATTATTCAGGTATATTAAATATGTAATTGAAAAAGACTAGAAACGAATAATCAAATAGGCTTATGCGTTTTTAACCTTTTCCAACAACGTTTAAAATTTTTTAGGACTTCCATTCTTCTATGTGTCTGTCTGTTTGTGGCCGCTCCCAATCCCGCACTCTAATTTCCATAAATATGTTAAGAATGATCGAAATTGATGTATTTTATTCTGGTACACTATAGAGTGCTGTCTATTAAAATGGTAGAAATAAGAACACTGGCTTGTGTGTAAGGACAGTCAAAAGAATTCATACATATTACGGTCTATGAGAGTATCTCTGTAAAGCAAATTGTAATATCTCTATCCTGCACTACACATAATAAAATTAATTTATATTATCCATGTGCAAATTGCATATGTTTCCCTTAGAATAGGGTATGAATAGTTTAATCATTGATTTACAGGGTACCACACAAAATTCTGCAGGCATATCATTAAAATATATGTGGAAATAGCTCGAAGGGTGTTTTCAGTTGTGCTGTGAGATACATTGCAATTTATTTTAGTTTTAGACAGTATACAGGGGCTTCACACGATTTTAATTATGTATTGTAATGCTTTAAATATAATTTTTATGAGATTTCTTCATCCATAATTGGAACAAGTGTTATAAAAAACAGTACTGATTTGTATATAGGGGCTCATAAAAGAATTTCGGTACATTATGATCTATAAGTATAAGATGTATTTCTTTAGAGCTTATTAAATTTTTATATTGCACAAAACATAACGAATGTAACATAATCCAGATATACATAAGCATGTTCTCTATGAAATAAGGTATGACTAGAATTAATGATTAGTGTATGGAATCATACAAAATAAAATAAGTAGAAATTGCTCGTGGGGCGTCTTCAGCTGTGTTATTTTGAAAAATTTTCTTCTCTCCCCCCCCCCCTTTTTTTTTCTTCTAATTTTTTAATACGATATATGAAACCGTATTCTATTTTTAGACAATATACAGGGCTACAATAAAGCAATTTACTTTATCGTTCCTCTTTAAAAGTAAAACTATAAATAAAGAATTGTGAGGTATTTTTATTCTTTATTTCTTTTCAAGATTCAAAATAAACTTGTATGCTGTGGCCATCGTAAATCTTTCCTCTATATCATGAATAATAGCGGTACCTATACTGGTTATAACTTATAAGGCACAAAAATATTTATTGCCATAACTTTTCATTGCTTACATTTTACATATCCACTTTGGTGCCATTTTCGCTAACAAGTCTTGAGATATAGCCACCTTGACATTCTCGGAAAATCAGCGCCACCTGTCGGCCGACATACACTCATATATATATATATATATATATATATAAACCAAGATTTGTGCTTTTTTATCATAGATATATATCATAGAAACTGAGCTATTATATTTCTGTAGACGGAGTTAAATTGCAGCATAGTAGCGCCATCTGTTGGCTCATATGCAACCCAATTAACTCAATTTTGTTTTCCATCATGTTTTATACACCACGTTTATCTCTCATTCACATCACGTTTTATGAATTTAAGCATTTAGAAACTAAGATACAGTCTTTCCTTAAACATGGGAAAATGCAACATAGCAGCGCCATTTGTTGTACGACATATAAAAAACTGTAATCAGGAACACTTTAAGCCAATATACAACCAAAAGTAGAATTATGTTGAATTCCGTTTTCTCTTTCATGAAATATAGTAGCTACAAACTTTTGACAATATACAGACAGATGTTTTCTTAACATAGTCAAATCGTATTCACGTGATCTCAAAACGTGTAAAAATTTCGAAAAGCTGAGTTCGAAAGTTTTTCCCGAATCCAATACTTTTTACATAGGCAAAAGAAGAAAAAAAAAATCTGGTGTGAAACAACCACACGACTTCCATTACCCTCTATTACACATTTTACATGCACTTTTTGAATATAATGTGATCAGATATTTGAATATGATGTGATATCATTGACCTAATGAAATAGACAACTAAAACTTTCTCAGTGAGAGAAAGTTAATACACGGGTAAAGACACGCAAAACAAAGTTTACATAGCGAGTTAAAAAAAAAAAAAAAAAAAAAAAAAAGGTTGAGGGATTTTTTTTTTTTTTTTTTTTTTTTTTTTGAGGCACTAATTTCCAAGATCTGAAACTGATCTATCTGATCAGGATGACTATTAATTTTCTTGTAATAATCACATAAAGTATGAGAAAGGATATCTGAAGTGGGTTTATGTAACAATTTTCAAGAAAATCGTTAGAGCCGTTTTTGAGATACCGACTTTTACCAAAACTTGGCATATTCAATTGTTGATCGGAAAACAATAATTACATGCAAAAGGATATTTAAAAGGGAGTTAATATGGCAAGTTTGAAAAAAATTCGTTCAGCCGTTTAAAAAAAAAAAACTCACCTGCAGTACCTGAAATTGAGCTATTTATACAGGATGCCTACCAATTTTCCTGAACTAACCAACTATATCATTCGAAAGGACATCGAATAAACTGTTTATGCAGCAAATTTGAAGACAATCGTTAGAGCCGTTTTTGAGGTACGGACTTACGGATATACTAACGGTTTCGGATATCCCACGCCCGGTTTTTCAATTTTCACCAAAATTTAAAGAATTCATCTGTACACTAGACCTGTCTCAATTCTGAAGTTTCGTGGTTCCATATTTATTAGTTTCGGAGATATACTAGTCAGAAAAGATTCCCCACACACATACACATACACTCTGACCAATTGCCAAAAAGCACTTTTTTGGACTCAGGGGACCTTAAAACATGTAAATCACGTGAAAACTCGACATCGAATTTTTGGACCGAATACAATACTCCCATTACCTACGGTAGTCGGGTAATGGATGTAAAAAATCTACGTACACAAACTCACAAAATAATTTGGATATACTGCTGTCTGCAGTATATATATATATATTTTTCTTCTTTTAAGCTGATTTAATATCTTTATACAATATAAAATATAAAGAATGTAGTATGCAGTATTTAAATGCGGAAAAAAAAGGCTTCCTATGAAATATTGTATTGTTAACATTAGTGAGTGGTTTACAGGGCCACGCAAAAATATTCAAATACATTTTAGTATATAAGAGAAAATTATTGGAAGTGCATGTTCAGTTGTATTATTTTGTTAATACTTAAATCAATAATAATAATAATATTAATAGTATTTGAAAGTTGGGTCAAATGATGTATCGGATAAGTACAGTTTGGAAGTGCTTGTAATCCATGCAAACAGCGTGAATTTTCCTCCTCTTTTTTATTTTATCACCTAAGTATAGATGAAAATAATAATAATAATAATAATAATTGAACCTGTTTATAAATATAAAATACCGTTTGTTTTTCTACAATAAATATAATGTACACTATTTAAATTAAAATATTTTTCAAATGAAATTAAATAATCGTCTGCACAACAGAATAATTTTAGATGTTTTATTTGAGAAATGGCATCAAGAATAAAATGTTTTTGTTTTCGAAAGAAATAAAGTTACTCGTACGGATGAAATTCTTTGTATCTGGTAAATATAACTAATTATAGATTATTAACTCTTAATTATCATTAATTATTATTTTTTTTTAATTAGATTTAAGATTATTTTATAGTGATATTCATTTAGATGCACCAATGCGTAGTTTGTAATATTTTTATAATATATTGAATTTAGCATTAATATGATTTCGTAAATGTTCGTGTTGTTCTAGTTAATAGTGCACATATATGTATTTACACTAAAAGTTATTTTGTTGATATTACGTTAAAAATTACGTATTTACTTCATTGTGTATACGGAAATTCATCTTATTTTTCAAAAGCAGTACAAATACTTGGCTGTGTATATATAGATATATATTATAAAGAAAAATAGCTTTATTGGATATGCAGCTTGATTATATTTGCTACGAAAATTCCTTTTTACCCTCCCTTAATTAAGAATGAATTATTTCATTTAAATGATAACTGATTTAATAATAATAATACTTTTCCGATTTTAATTCCCATATTTTGGTATAATTATAAATTAGTTATCGTGCACATGTACTAGATTAAGTAATTTTGCTGTCAAAGTGACAAAATTTTAATTTTAAATTTCAAATTCTCTCGTCCTTGGCGTGTTTTGTATTTGGCGATCAAAAACGCAGTACGATAATATACAGGCCAGATGTATGTTTTCGTAATACGTATTGTACGAAATATTGTTTTACACTATTAATTGCTCGTTTAATATGCGTTGTTAAAATAACCATGATTTTTGAAAGGAATTAAACATATTCGCCAGGTATTTTGGCGATTTTTTTTTTCCCATCAAGGACGACAGATATGAAATACATTCCGCTGAAAAATATTAGTATCTGATATCAGATACTTTATTTAGAGATTTTAAAACAAATTTGACTTCAGATTATGATAGAATATTTCAGAGATTATAGCCATTTCTTGTCTCTGTATTGTTTCGTGTTTGTCTTATTGTCCTTGTGTTAAAAAAAATTTTAAAAAATTTTGTTTTCAAAATATCAGAAAAAAAATAAATAAATAAAAATAAAAATTGCGCTCTTAAAAATCAAAAATATTCTTACCATCCCTAAACTTCCTTCTAGTTTTGTAATGCTGTCCTTAATCTCTCTACTCAATTTTACATATTGTGTTTCCTTTTTCCATAAGCTCTAAAATTCCTTTTTTAATGTTTTTTGTACCTTTTATGTTCCCCTCCCCTCCTTCCATTGCCGTGAAATTGAATTCGGGACTTTCACTCCGTTAGTTTCCTTCCTTAGGTACCGAAAGATGCGTGACTCAGTCACAGGTACCTCCAACCCACACTATCCGAAGATCCGAAGAGATAAAATATTTATCATTTTCCTTTTAATTAGTATGTTATTCCGATATTTATTCTGCAAATAACACCCTTTTAAACGAAATATTTATGTTTACATTCAAAAATGGAAGTCTGCGGTTTTGTTTCTAGAGTTTTGAAACTTAAAATTAAAATTTTATCAATTTTGTAGCAAAAATAACTCAATCTGCATCAGATAAAAACAAACATTTTTTATAAGGCAATAAGTGATTCAAGGTTTTTAAAATGTACTTAAATACAGCTACAAGCAAAGCTGGCGAAGCCTGGTCGTGTTTAATAAAATCAAATCAATAAAATCAATATTACAGTTTTTAATATAAAACATTTAACGTGACAATAAAATTTGCTTTAATTAATTATAAAATATTACTCTTTATTTGTCCATATAAGTTGCAGAATAGTAACACTGCGCTGAAATATATATATATATTAAGCCCTGATATTATTTTTGCTGATTCTTATGTAAAATGACCTCCTGAATCCGAATATGGCCCAATCACCCACCGTTTTCTCAGGACGCCCGACGCCCCCACCTCCCCCAATTTTTATCAAAGTTAGGTAATTTTATGGCCATGAATTTGATTTGGAGAAAGGAAAAGAATTACTTTAACATTTAAAATTAAAAAATATAATGTATAGTAAAAAATAAATAATAATAATAATTGATTAATAAAATATAATAAATTCAATATATAATTTCAGTGGCAACCCCTCCGTCTCTAAATTTTCTCTTTGCTGGAAATGTTCATGTTTTAGAATTTACCAACTCTGCACCTGCAGCCCCTCAGAATATATTGAACAACTAAAATAATCCTTTCCTTTCCTTCAAATCAAATTTATAAGTATAAAATTACAGAAAATGATAAAAGTATGGGAGTGTTCTTAAAAAACGATGGGTGATAGGGCAAAATGGGCGTCATATTCGAATTTCTGGAGGTCATTTTACATAAGAATTTGCAAAAATGATGTTGGGGCCTATTTTCATGTACAACAGTGTAATATGTAAAACATTTTCAAGTTAAAAATTAATTTTATCTACAGTTTTTTATTATTGTGTTTAATATTTGTAATTTTGCTTCATTATCCTTTCTAGCAAGTGTTTTGAAATTAAATACGAGAAGTCGATCTCTATCCATTGCAACCTATTGTAGGAGTGCTACCAGGACATATGTTAATCGGAAAAGCTATTAAGAAGAAGCAGATTAAGAAGCTGTAAATGATTTTGTTATTATAAAGAAAGGCGGGGAGGGGGTTGCAAACAATGTTTTTTTTTTTTTTTTTTTTCATAGAGAATATTTTCACTTCTGAAAAATTGCATTAAATACTGTAAAAATTCGTGAGTTTCAATAAATTTTATTTGTTGAGATATGAATGTCATTTTTTACATTTTGAAGTCTTAATTTCTATGTTAATTATTTCAAACAATGCTCATGTTTGTGATGTTTTTAGAAATACTATATATTAGAAAATTACTTATTCTTTTCTAAATCTGAAATATTGCTAATTGTTTTCCTTAACACAATGGCCAACTTAATGAAACTTTCCTAAGGCAACTGCACCATATATACTTGCTGTAGTCAGGCCCGGCCTTAACACATTTGGTGAAGTAGATTATATTGTTCTTCCATAATTGTTCTCAAATTGAATTATTGTAAATTTCAACTTTTATAATTTTTGATAAAATGTAGCTGTTTTCATTTTTATTATCCATAACCTAAAAAAAAATGTGTTCTAAGTGTGCAGCCTTCGTTTTTATTTAGATATTTATTTTTCATTTTGAAAATTAATTTAATCTGGTTGGCTCTTAACTATGTTTGAGGAAATTCTATTTTCTATATATTTTTAAAATTAATTAAAATGTAATTTTTTTTTCAAAGTCAGTTTTGTATTGGTATTTTGAAATTTGTGATCTGCCAATCTTTCAACTTCTAATTCATGTTAGATGATAAATATCATGGTTTCATTGAACTTGGTAAAAAAGGAAAGAAAACGGTGAAATTTCAACCGATTTTGATGAAAAACAAAATTTTTAAACCCCGAAATAAACTACTACTTCAGAAACGCAAAAGGAAAAATATTTGCGATGCATACAGCTGTTTCGGTAGCCTTAAGCGTATTGTACTCAGTGCAAAAAGATCGTACCGTCTTCAGTGCTTCTTTTTGCACTAAAGACGGTACGCTTAAGGCTACCGAAACAGCTGTATGCACCGCAAATATTTTTCTTTTGGCGTTTCTGACGTAGTAGTTTATTCGGGTTTTAATATTCCAACGCCAAGTTTCCCGTTATTAAAAACAAAAATTGTTTATAGTAGTGATTATGAGTACACAGTCCAAAAATCTTTAAATTTGGTTGAAATTTTCAGGTTCTATATAAAAAAATAATAATTAAATTAAAGAACAAAAATATGTTAATAATTCACAATTTGCGAGCTGCAAATTTTCCAATCAAAATAATATTTATTATAGATACAGTCGCACCTCGTTAACGTGAACACTGTTAACGTGAATTACGTTTAACATGAACGGTTCCCAGAATCTCCATCAAAAAGAGGATAAGTTTAGTTATATGAAGATTAGTTACTGATAGCATGAACTATTGAAGACATGATTTTTTTTTTTTTTTAAACCCATTAAGATTAAAGTTAACGAGGTTCGACTGTATTAGTACTGAATTAACTTCAAAGTTGGTGTTTTTATCAAATTAGATTTACAATTGTTAATCATTTAAATCCTCACTTGTTAGTTATTTAAAACCTTGGAATTAATTTCAGTCTATTTAAATTGTTAAAGAAGACTTCATTAAAATGTCTTCTCTGTAATTTTACCAAGTCTTTAAAAATTGAGGCGCTTTATAGAAACTAACACATTAATTTTTTCACCTTAATATTTCAATCTTTTCCTTTTATTTACCTGTTTTCAGTTTTTAATATTAATTTTCAGGCCTAAAAAAATTACTGCTTTAATTTAAATTTTATGTTTTTAAGAAAAGTTAGATTTTCCTCTATTTTTATATTCTTTAAAATACTTATCTCTAAAATACCTGAAGCACTAAGTACTGCATGCTGATTTGTTCACAAAATCAATTTTCCATGATTCTATTCGCCACAAAATGTCTGATGCTAATCATAAATCAGGATTTTGTATATAAACACAATTTTTCAAGCGTTTGGCTCCTCTGTTGTTGTTTTAAAAGTTAATTATTTTTATTCCCAACGATTGATATTTTGGATATTTTATGGTGTTTGTATACGAAGTTCTTATTTTCAGTATGTCCGTGTACAATTAAATCTAAAAAATATGGATTCACCAGGACCATAGAAATTCAAAAAGATGTCAGGGTAACAACACTAATTTGATTATCACTTTTTCTTCAATGGTAATCTTCTATTAACCATTTTTCAATATATTTCTTCGATTAAATATAGCAAAAATTACTTTTCAATAATAGTGGAATTTAAAATAGTGACTGCTATGAATCCTGATATGCATATTGTAGTATTAAAATACCTTGAATAATTTATTTCATTTTTGTTACGGCAGCTTAACTGCAAGTTGCAGTGAAAACAGTTATAATATATGAATGAATTCTTTACATACTTATCAATATTTATTTTCTTTACATTTTCCCATATAATTAATATAAAGTTATTGCAGAAATAAGAAGATAAAAATATATATTTTCAATAATGGGAAGTTGTTTACTCGACGTAAATTAGTTTCGAATAATGATCACCACTATTTTCGAATAATAATCATTTCGCAATAAAAGCATTGCATTTCTGCCTTAAATTAGTGAGAATATTGTAAAAAGTAGCGTGTTGTGGCCTCAATCAGGCTCTGATTCAACTGTCATACCAAAAAAAATCTGGTATACATAAGTATCAGTAACATTTGTAGAAGTAAACGATATCATAGTCATCGAACAGTTAAAAAAAAAGGGGGAGGAGTGAGAGACAGAGAGAGAGAAACAAAACAAAAGAATAGAAAATATGTAGATGAGAATACAACCTTTAACTTTGGGAAGCATAGATAAAGGGGAAGGGGACCATGATTTTTCTTAACCCATTCATGGTCACGCCATTTTTAATTGTTTCGTTTCAAAGCCATTTTAGTGAGATGTGTTTTATATATTTTTAAGTCATTAAGTACTAATAATATTACAAATTTATCAGGAATACTGAGAAACTGATTGTTTTCTATTTAGCAAATTCGTAGCAATGAATAAATGATTTAGAAGTAAAAAACTCTGACCGTGTATACACGTTCATTTAAGAGATGTTGTGTCATAGAATATTGTTTATCATGCGAAATTTTGCTCTAAAAGTGCAAAAAAATATTTAAAAAAAATCAATGAAAAGGAAAAATTCAATTGCTGTCATTGTCATACATTTTATAACGACATATGAAATTGAAACAAAAGAAAAAAGAAAAAGTTACTTTTTACCAATTAGCTAACAAATGTATGTCACAAGGGACAATTTTTTTTTTTTTTAATCTCTCTTTTTAACACGCTTATATTAGCTTCACCTGTATGTATGTATGTTTGTAACTTCTCTGGGAGCAAAACGTGATTGCACAAAATCCTTCATATCTCAAACAAAAAACCATTGTGTATGGTTTCCAGAGCTTTTTAAGAAAACGGCTGATGGCTGAGCTACAAAAATTTGCATGGTGGTTCGTAATGACCTCTCCTGATGCACCTCGAAGCCCGATTTTCGAATTTTGTTTTAGTTTTCTTTTAATTAATTAAAATGTTAAAATAAAAACCTTCTAATTACTGATAAATTGGCCATTTAATTTTAATCCTTAATTTAATTGTTGCCAAAAAAAATTATCATTATTTTTTGGACAGAAAAAAAAAAAAAAAAAATGTGAACAATAAAAATTACATTTATTTAAAATATTTAATATTATTCCTTAATTTAATTGTTGCCAAAAAAATTATCATTATTTTTTCGACAGAAAAAAAAAAAAAAAAAAAAAAACGTGAACAATAAAAATTACATTTATTAAAAATAAGGAAAGTAAATTAAAGCGTGTTCTTTAATTTTTTAAAACTATAATATTATTATTATATATTTAGAAACACTTTGGTATTACATCATTGAAAATCAAGCAAAAAATATACTTTTAAATCAGTGGGAGTACTGAATGGAACTTCCACAATTTAACGCCTTCCACTTTATATGAATTGAATATTTTTTAAAACTAAAATAAACAAATACTGGCTTTTGAAGCATGGAATAGTATGACTAGCTAGGTTGAACAATGCACATATTACTTATTAAGTGTGGAGCATAATGAGATTATATGATGAAGTTACAGATATTGGCTTTTAGTGTTCTTATAAAAGAACATTTAAAATTATACATATTAATGCATATTTAATTACCTTTGAAAAACAGAATTAAAATTATCCAGTTATTCATTGCAGGTTGTTTGTTTAATATAGTAATCTCGTTAAGCTCAACTCTATTTAAAAGGGGGGGGGGCAATAAATATTTTTTTAAGTTGCTGTTTTAAATTAATTATAAAAGTTTGCTTACATATGTTTAAAAATTTTATTAAGTGTAGTAAGCATTTCTCCAAAACATTTAATTTTTTTATGAGATTAATTTTTTTTAATTTTTTGAAATATTTTTAAATTCTTATTACACTTTTTTTTTTTTCTATCGAATTTGTACATCTTAACAATATATTCTAAGCATAGTTGATTACTACTTTGTGTATTGAATTTGTTTTTAATTATAATTTCATGCTTGAATTCTGAAATTTACTTCAAACTTGTAGCATTCAAACAAAAAAAATATTTTTTAGAAAATTTATGTATTAATGAATCCACAAAGAAATTCTGAAATATGTTTAGAATACGTTGTTTAGCTAATAATTTAAAACCAAGAGAAAAAAATAAAAAGTTAGTTAAAAGAAAACATGTCTATAAACTTCAAAATATTTTTTTTTTTTTAATTTTCAATTTAAATAGTTTTTGAAAGCTTTAATATAGCTAATAATATTGTATTTAAATGCATATGTATGCAGATTTCTATAATCGAAAACAGTAATTAAAAGGAAACGATTTATGTCGTCCACTATCATCTTGAGGGGATCTGGCACCTTTGACTTGGCACCACTGAAGTAGGTTTCATTTAAATGTTAATATTTCCATTTAATATTTTCAAATTGAACTGTAAGGAGCATGTTCTATAAAATATGTAATCAGGAAACAATTCTTATGGTTTCTGATACATTTTATTACAGATTTGCAATCTTTAAATTGTATTTTCTCAGTTTTCATTTTTTCATGAATTTATGCTATTCAAAATGCTAAAATTTCTACAAATATTTAAGAGGAGACAGTTTTTTTTTTTCTTTTTTTTTTTTTTTTTTTTTTTTTTTTTTAATAGAGCCTATTTAAAAGGAATAAAGATGGATTTTGAAATACATTAATTAGTTTTTGAAAAAAAAAAAAATATTAAACCTTTATTTTTAGTATTTTTTCCCTTTATGTATATTGTATCCATCATTAATTTTGTTAGGTTTTATTAAACAGCAGGAAAGAATAAAACATTGAGTCTTTCTTAAATATCTGTGGAAGTTTTAGTACTTTGAATATCATGAATTTAGAAAAAATTTCAAACTGAGAAAATGCAATTTAAAGATTTCAGATCTGTATAAAATACATCAAAAACCATAATTATTGTTGCCTAGATATATACTTTATTAAACAAACCTAATACAGTTCAATTTATAATTATAAATGAAAATATTAACCTTTAAATGAAGCCTACTTCAGTGGTGCTAGTCAAATGTGCCAGTTCCTCTTAATATCGGAGAAAAATGCTTGCCGATATTGGCATTCCGATGTTCGCCAATTTGAATCGGTCCAAGCGATATCGACCGATATTGGTCAATATAGATAATCCAATATTGGAATATTGGAAAAAAAGGCTTCCAAATAATATAGGCCGGTAATCGGCAGGCGATATTGCCCAGTATTGCAAATTCTCAATTTCCGATGTTGCCCGGTGAATCTGTGCTACTGGGGATATTGGCCAGTTCAACTTTAAACGATATTGGCCAGTATTACATGCAATATTGACCAATACAGATTACCGATATTGGCCAGTATTGTAAAAAACCTTGACATTTTTGCACTGGCCAATCCAGCAGAGTCCGATGTTGGCCGATATTGAAATAGTCTTATTTCCGACTTCGGCCATTATTGTTGTGCTACTTGGGTATATATAAGAGCGATCCTGACTTTGGGGATATTCGCTGTTTTTGGCGAAATCGCTAAGAGATTGTACATAATTTAAAACTACAGTGGTGGACATAGTTATAAGACACCTATCTAATTTGACAAATAGTGATTCAAAAGATTCAGCACTTAAAAATGTTTTATCAAATACGCCAAAAACATAAATTTATTCTGTTATCATACATAAGTATTTTATAATAATGTTATTTTCATACAATTTAATGAAAAAACTTAAAAGCATAATGGACAAAATTAAAAGACACCAACCGTTTTTTCCAAACACAGTGGACAACATAATTAGCAGACACTAATGGTCTAAAAGAAAATCCTCTAACATGGTTATTCAATATTTGGTGGAGCCGCCATTGTTTTTTATAACATGAAAGATACGATTCGTCATCGAATCTATCAATTCTAAGAAAATATCGCAAGACTGTTCTTCCCAAGCACATTTTATAGCATTCTTTAGTTCTTCGACACATATAAACTGCCTCCCATTTCGGTAAACCGCACGAGCTGAGATCCCCCACAAGTTTTCGATGGGGTTTAAGTCTGAGGAGCGAGAACGCCACGGGAGAACATTGATCCTTTGCTCTGAAAGCCACTTTTTTGTTTCGTGTAATGCATGAATCGGCGCGTTATCGTACTGGAAAGTGTAGTTTTCGCCACAAAGAAGTTCACCGTATATGGCTAGTTGATATTTAAGAAGATTCCTATACTTTTCGGAATTCATTCTTGAATGCACAAAAATAATATCCGTTTTTCCTTGAGTCGAAAAACCAGCCCAAACCATTACTGAGCCTCTACCCATTTGGCGGCTCATTAGTACATGAGGAGACTTCCGTAAATCATGCCAATACTATTGAAACACGTCAGGACCATCCAAATTAAACTTTTTTTCATCAGAAAATAACACAGAATACTATTTGGAGGTCCAGACCATAGATTGTTTAGAGAAGTTTAGACGCTACATATTGTGCCGGCTTAGAAGCAGTGGTTTTTTCTTCAGTTTTTTATATTTCACATAGGAAGCTTTATGCAACACTCTGCGAATGGTTCTCCTTGAACAATTCAGTTTCAAAGCATTTTTAATGCCTGTAGTGGTCATCTTATTCTGTGTAGCGAGCGAAAGCACATGGCGTCTGTTTCTCGAGGACAAGCAAGGAATACGTCCAGATCTTTTAATCACCGATCCATTAATTCCGCTTTTCAAAACATTTCTAATTGCACATCTAGAGAGTTTAATAACTTTTCAAATATTATTAATTGAAGCACCAGTTCCATTTAATCTCCAAATTTCGCGAATTTCACTTTATTTTAATTCTGTACCTCGTGGCATGTTTGTAAATGCGTGATGTCGGTTATTGCTTGCTTTAGTTAATTGCTTACGTCATAACAGCGTGCAGAAAATTTGCATATTGCACATTATTTTCGAAAAAAAAAAGGTATTTCAATTAAAATGTTAGGGTGTCTTATAATTTTGTCCATGGTATTTTTAATTTTTTTTTACTAAACTCTATAAAAATATCATTTCTGTAAAACAGTTACGTGTGATAACAGAATAAATTTATGTTTTTGACGTATTTGATAAAACATTTTTAAGCTCTGAATATTTTCTTTCACTATTTGTCAAATTAGATAGGTGTCTTATAATTATGTTCACCACTATACAACTAAAAAAATGTTTACCGCAAGATACAGTCTTCAAAGAATTTTTGGCCTTGTTTATTTATTTACCTAAGATTACAGAACAATTTTAATTTATAATTTAATATTAATGTATCAAAAAAAGAAATACATTACATTTTGATATGTTTTCTTTAAAACAATTTATTGAGTTAAAATTGTTTAAGGAGAACAATTAATAGATAATTTCAATCCATTAATTTATCTAAAAACTGGCTAAAAAAGAAAAAAAAATCAAATAAACTATCTTATTAATTGCTTTGTGTTACAATTTCTAATAGAATTGTGGGCGTAAATGTTGTTTGTAAATTATTGTCTACGATTTGTAAAAATTTTAATACATGTACGAATTGAAATACAAAAATATTAAGTGAATATTTTCTAACCTCACTGACTCGTTATATCGTTTAACATATAAATACATTTTACTTTGTATGAGATCTTAATCAGTGGCGTCACTAGAAAAAATTTCAAGGGGGGGGGCACAACCTGAAAAAATATTTTTTCAATAAAATTCTGATAGCATAGTTTTAAAGTTAAAGAAAAAAATGCTTATTAGAATTTTCCAGGGAAGGGGGGGGGGGCTGCCCCATTCTGCCAACACCCATGGCCTATATATATATATATATATATATTACTAAAACCTAAATTCGGTAACTCCAAATACATGAAATTCATGCATTTTAATTTATTTGAAAATATATATTAAAAAGGAAAACTGTCGAAAAAATCTTTATGAATTTATTTTCAAGGAAAAACTGTACAGTAGATTGCATTTTTAAACAAGGCTACAAAAATATATTTTATTTTTATTGCGGGAAAAAAAAAATCTCGCAAGCACTTTTATGGATTTATTTATATCGAGAAACTTATGAAGCACATGTAATCTTGTATATAGTCCAAAACTTACTTAGCCATCATACTCGCATAACAATAATAAATAGGAAAGAAATTAAAATGAAAGAAAATCCCCAGAGCACTAAAATGTCACATTGAGCAATTTCCATTTACATTGTATTAAGTAAATGAACAAATTTAAATCAAGCTTGTAAACCAATAAATCACGTTAATAATATTTTATTCTATAATGAAAGAAAAAATATTTAAGTTTTTGAATAATTTATATTATTTTTGTTCTGTTGTAGACCGGAGGATTGCCGCCACTCCCGGTATGCTAGTCAAGGACACCGGTTAGCCGGCCTGACTGCTCCTGACCTCTAGCGATGGATGCTACAACTAATGCCCCGAGTGGATGGCAGCCATTGCGCGCGTTGTTTTGTTTTTACAGTGACGAACATTGTTTTGAAGAAGTTTGATCTTATTTTTCCACTTTGAATAAGCTGAGGTATGTACAGTCGGGGAAAAAAAATCGCAGCACTCGCTGCAATTTAATTATTAATTGACCCAGAAAAATTTAATAGACACCATTTAATAGGAAATTAAATGCACTTTTTGAAAATGCTGTCAAATTTTGAATTAGGGGTTATCTACATTTTGAAATGAGCGCCAACTTTGATTTTTCCAATAGCAACACCCAATTTTGACTTCATATTCGAATTTCTGAGAGTCTGGCAGTGCGGATAAGTATACTGCTTGTATACTTTATCTTCAGTATTCATAGAGTTATAATAAAAAATGTGTTAGGGGGGTTATCTGTAAATGTAGAAAAATAAAATTAAGATCCTATATGAAATAGATAAAATTTTAATGTTTTACACCGGAAATCTTTCAGAAGAAAAAGAATTATAAAAATTAATAAAACTATTGACCTTTTTCCAGTTCCTTAATTTTCCTGAATTCAGTTTCTTAGATTTGTATATACTTCAGTACTTTTTAAAATAATTTTAGGTCTATTTAAATGCATTACACTTGCGATTTGTCCAGACTGTACTGATTGAAAAAAGTCCAATATTTTTCAAGTAAAAGTGTCTATTATGGCTGTACTGATCACCAATAATAATAAAGCTTAAATTTTCTTTCGTAGATGTAGCACAAAATACAAAATGAAATAATATAGATACAACGCATAAACTAAATCTTTTCGGACAAATTATTGTAAGGGTTCATGAAGTAAATATTAAACAATTTTAATCGCAATTACCAGTTTTGGGTCAGTTGAACTCTTTGGAACTGTACGATTCGTTTTATAATTTCTATGAAAATATAATTTCTTAATTATCCCTTTCGCGACTGCTGACGTAGATTCACGTCATTTGAAAATCTGTAACTCTCTTAGTGGGCGTTTCTTTCGTAATTTGTGTTACTTATTTCTTAAGTGTGTACCCATTGTTCATATTTTTGCAATAAAATATACTATGTATAGAAATATATTGATTAGAAAGAATATAATTATACTGTATATCCATTTGTAATATAATTGTGAATACAGAAAATTTATTCTGAAATACTTTATTTTGAGAGAATAACGCCTTCAGGCGGATCTTATTGTCTAAATTACAAAATCCTGCAGTCGCAAAAAGTGTTAAAATATATTTATAGATGTAAAAGTATATTTTAAAAAATATATAAAGTTAAAACATATTATTAAAATTTTAAAGACTAAAGTATCCTTAAAATAATAATCCTTCCCCCTACAAAATAAATAAATAAAAATAAAGCAATATATGAAGCATATGATTAAGCCTTTAACTATGACGGTAGTTACGAAACGATTTTACAAGTCTGTCTTGCATTCCAATTCCATTCATTTTTTTTTTTTTTTTTAATTGACGGTTTTTACATTTACCAATTTTTCTATTTAAAACAGTAAACCCCGCCTATTTAGTTTTTTTTTTTTTCTTCTTCTAGTGTTCGTTTAAAAGATTCAAAATTTATCACCAGTAATCGATGAAGTAAATACCACCTGTGCACATTTTTGTCAACATAAAATAAGGCGTTTAACACGAATACTCAATGTCACATTTACTTTAATTTTCTGTATTGGTTTGTTTTCAAGAAAGATGAAGGCGGGGCTTGCCTTCTTTAGAAAACAGGAATACTTGATGCTAACACTAATGTCTAAAAATCATCATTTTTATTTCATTTCCTTGCGTTTGACGTTGTTGTTATATAATTTGACCCGTAAATAAAAAATAAACATATTTTGTTTAATTTTCCTCGTTATTTCTTAAGATTTGATTCGTTATCTCATGCATAACTTTATAAGAGACGGCCCCCTAAACCACTCCAAAAGAAAGATTTATTTATATCTCGAAAACTAATAACTGGAATGAGCTGCAAATTTGCACACCCATATTTTTCAGCATTAGGATTCACTTTAAGTAAAAATTAATACAAGTCATAATTCATAATTTTTATTAATATGAATTTATTAATATTTTTCAAAATTAAAAATATTTTTCAGAATCAAAAGCAATGATGGATTATGCTTGGGTTTCTTCACTGTATCTCGTTAAAAAAAATTATATCGATCAAATTATTTTTTGTGAAAATATTAATAAATGTTTGAAATATGAATTTAACATTAGCACCTTCAAACTTTGAACGCTTATAACTCTGTGAAAAAATAAGTAAAATATACAACCAATATACTTTTTCGCGCTCTCGCGATCCCAGGAATTCATATATAAAATAAAAATGGGGCATTACCATTGTAAAAATCAAAGTTGGTGCGCGTTTTAATATGTAGACGACCCCCAATTAAAAATTTCAGTTCATTTTCTGAAACTACTCACAATTCCTCGTCGAAAGATACCTATTACATTTTTCTACATCTATTAGCAACAAAGTTACGTCGAGTGATGCGTTTATTTTTTCCCCGACTGTACCTTTAGATGTTACAATGCCTGCATTTGCTATAAATGACCTTTAACTAGATATTTTAGCCTAAATTTTAATCAACAATATTGATCACTTTTGTTTGTTCTGATGTCTTTAAATCTACGTTTCTTTCATCTTGTCGGAAAGGGGTTATGACCCCACCTCTCCAGCGGTGATGCCGCTATGGTGGCGGCATTACCCCCGGACGCGTCTTTCCACTGTATAAACAATCAAAAACAATTTTTTAAAGGAGCGAAAATGCGCAAAAGTAAACTGCGCTTAGTAAGAACTTTTCTGGAAATCTTCGAGGGATTTAGGAGATAGGATACTTTTAGTTCCCCATCGTAGTATAGGTATGAGGAACTTAGGTAATCGTGAAAAATTTCGACCTCGGTTTTTTGAATTTTTTATACGTTTTCAGGTGTGAGGAATCCGAAAATGACAAAATTTGTATGGTGTCTGTCTGTAGGATGTATGTTAGTGTGTCAGTGTGTTAGTCCGTTAGTTTGTTAGTCCGTTTACACGATATCTCATGAACAAATGACCGCAGTGAGGTCAGATCAGTCTTAAAATATTACTTTCGATACTGGCAAGAACCCTATTCATTTGGTACATTCGAATTAAAAAACTTCGTAAGTTATTAGAAATTTACGATTTTCTTAACATGGGAGAATGGGACAAACATACACTTATACGTGCATTAAATGGAAACTTTTCACTGTAAAAATATCAGACCAGTTTTAAAATATCACTTTTGATGCCGAAATGAACATCAGTAACTATAAATATGCTACTTTGAAAATTTCGCAAGTTATTGGAAATTTACGAATATCTTAACATGGCAGTATATGGCAAAATTTCACATAAACGTCAATTTTGAGAGATATTTTCATCGTAAAGATGTCAGACTACTTTTGCAATATTATTTAGGACACTGGCATGAATATAATGACTATGAATTTTCCAATATAAAAATTTCGTACGTTATTGGAAATTTACGAATTTCTCAACATGGCAGAATAGAGCAAAATTTCACATAAACGTCAATCTTGAGGGACATTTTCATCGTAAAGATGTCAAACCACTTTCGAAATATTATTTAGGATACTGGCATGAATATCATACAGTATGATTTTCCAATTTAAAAAATTCGTAAGTTATTTGGAATTTACGATTTACTTAACATATCAGAATAAGGCAATTTTGAGCATAAACTTCCATTTTGAGGATCATTAATGCATTAGACAACTTCAAAATTACATTTATGATATTGGTTTGAACATGATTGAATACAAATATTCTAATAGGAAAATTTCGTAAATTATTCGTAATTTACGATTTTATCAACATAGCGAAATTGTAAGTTTTTCATATAAATATGAATTTTGAGGATTATTGCATTGGAAATAGTAGCATGAAAACTAAACAACAAAATCGATCCTGATAAAATAAATTAATAGATTAGAATAAGATAAATATATCGAAGTGAACGGTGGATAGCCTATTAGGCGGGGATTTCATTCTGTCACTGTACCAAGCGTTGGTCAAATTAATTTTTTTTAACATGATTATAATGTCTCGCACTAGAAATTTATGAGAACCTATATATGATGGGGAACTGAGCAGAGTCCACCTATGCCAACTAGTTTATTAACTTACCAAGAACCATTAAGTATAGCTTTGAAATGTTGATATTAATTAATTTTGAATGGAAATAAATTTTGTATCTAGTTATTTGGTTCCTTCATTGTGTTTTCTAAAAAAAGTGATGGATGATCATGATTCAACAAATATGTGTTTTCATGAGGTGTCATTTAAAAACTTTAACTCTCAATAAGAAGAATTTTAGTTTAATTTAAATTTAATTTAATTATAATATCAATGTAAATTAACTAAAAAGAGTTTTTTTTCTTAATATAATTAATATTACATAAGATTTATTCAAACTAGAATGGGCTTTATGTGATTTTTAAATTTGAATTTTCCAATAAGCAACTATTATAATGAACTAATTGTTTTATGTAATTTATGAATGCACCAAATTTAAAATTTCACATATATTAAATTAATAAATAGAAGAATATAAGTAACTATTAAATCCTTTAAAGTAGACTAATAAAGATTCAGTTCACTCCATTAGTAAATAATTTCTTATAAATGTAATTAATTTCAAAGTTAAATGAAAATTGTTGCAAGTTTCAATAAATTAATTCTTTATCTAAAATAGGAGTTTCAGAATTAGTTATTAAATTTAGTTTAGAAATGAAGATAATTCTTCTATCATATATTTATATTTTCACAAAGAAAATATTAATGGTGTCAAATAAAATTGAAGAATTAATCATACAATAGTAATTTCTTATTCGTATTGAAATTGGGAATCAAGATTTTTGTCTTAGTTTTCCAGTAAATAATATAAAAAATAAATAAATAAATAAAGGTTTTGGAATACTAAACGTTTTCGTGTGTGATTAAAATTTTAGTTTTTATGCTTCTTATTATTTTGGACACAATTTTTTCGTTTATTTTCTAGATGCCTAGAGTTCATAAAAGGTTTACCGATAAGGCTAAATGGTCTGAGCAAGATTTGAAAGCAGCTTTGCAGCATGTGTCTGAAGGGAAATCAGTGAAAAGTGTTGCTTTACACTTCAATATTCCATGATCGACTCTTCGTGATAGAATAAAAAATAACAAAACATCGACTCGTACATTGGGCATAAACCCAGCTTTTAACAGGGAACAAGAAGAAATATTGAAGGACAGAGTTTTTACAATGGCAAACCTATTCTATGGAATTACAATCACAGAATTAAGACGTATGGCATTTGAGGTGGCAGAAGACTTAAATATCAAACACAATTTTAATCGCACAACAAGAATGGCCGGAGAGGATTGGGTGAATGGTTTTCGGAAAAGAAACCCTAATATTTCTCTAAGAAAGCCCTCTGCAACAAGCATGAACAGGGTAATGGGTTTTAATAAAGAAGTAGTTCATATTTTCTACTATAATCTAGAGTCTCTAATGGATAAGCATAGCTTTGAACCGACACGCATTTTCAATATGGATGAAACGGAAATATCTAGTGTTCAATAGCCTGTTCATATCCTTGCACCTAAGGGGAAAAATCAAGTTGGAGGAATCACCAGTTGGGACAGGGGGCGTAATATCACAGTTGTTTGCTGTATGAGAGCGTCTGGCTCATTCATTCCTCCATTGTTTATTTACCCACAGAAAAGAATGTCACCGTTGTTGGAAAGGGGGGGGGGGGGAGAACCTGCTGGTTCAGTATATACCTGTTCCCATAACGGCTGGTCCAATGAGAACATTTTTTTAGATTGCCTCAAGCATTTTCAGAAAAACGTCAAATCCTCGATGGAAGATGCTGTTCTACATATCCTCGATAACCATGGGAGCCTCGTGTCCCTGGAAAGCTATGAATTTTGTCGTGAGAACTATATTCACATGCTGTCAATCCCCCCACATACCTCACATAAGATTCAACCGCTCGACGTCTAATTTTTTGGACCTCTGAAAAAAGCATTCAATAAGGAGTGTGACAAGTTTATGAGAGCAAGCACCTACAAGAAAATCACTCCTCATGACATAGCATCAAACTTTTATGGCGCTTATATGTCAGTTGCAACAATAGAGAAGGGAGTATCAGGATTTCGCAGCACTGGGATCTTTCCAGTAAGTTCAAACAGAGCCTGATTAAGGGGGAAGCACACATTATCTCCGCTCTCACCGGAATATTTTTACAATTATTTTTTACTTCGTGTCATAGAAATTCCACGCTTTGACGAGGAAATATCTTTTATAAAAAATGAACGGTGTAAAACAATCCAATTTACTCACCGTTATTAGACAGCAGAATTCTTTTAAAATAATTTTTAATGAGAATTTTCTGTTTATTATAGGAAGAAAGTATTTGTTAAAAAATAACGGTGTAAGTATAAATAATGTGTGCTTCCCCCTTAATCAGGCTCTGAGTTCAAACACCTTCAAGGAAGATTTCTTCCCTGTTCAAAATCTGGAGCCAATATGCATCGATGATCCAGATGACACAGAATCTGAAAATCAAGAACAGGCAGAAAAGATGATCTTAGAAGAAACTGGCGAAGAAAATAATCTTGTAAATGCGAGCAACACCTCTGAAGTTGGGTTACTGGATGTAGAACCTTGCTCATCGAAGACCGTTCACGAAGTGCCTCAAAAAACGTTTCTTCAATCGCTAGAAAAGTTTTCACCAATTCCAAAATTGGCAGCAGAAAGGGTAGCGGAAAGTTCTAAAAGAAAAGGTCACTGGTCAATTCTAACGGGAACCCCAATGAAGGCAGTTTTGGAAGAAACAGTAGCTAAAAGAAAGGAAAAGATATTGAAAAAGGAACAACTCGAAAGAAAATCTGCAGCGAAGGTTTTGGGAATGTCCATCAAAACTGAATCCAAGGCAAGGAAAGAAAAAGCAGTGACAACACGGCAAAAGAAAATGAATAAATCTGTTAAGAAAAGGGGCAAGCAACTTTTTAGTTTTGAAAACTCTTCAGATGAGGAGGACATCGACGTCAAAAAGTTGTGTGACGATAATGATAACCTTTTTGATCCAAGCAATCCAAACGTTCAACTTTGTGCCATATTCAATGAATATGGAACCAACGAACTGTGGTACAGATGTACTTGTTGTGGCAAGTGGATGCATTTAGAGTGTAGCGATGCTGACACAGCTGAAAACTACATTTGTGATTTTTGTAAATTTTAAGAAATAGGATAAATTTAAAATACACTGTTTTTTCACTCGTATAAGCTAAAAATGTCATTTCTTTTGCTTTTCAATTCCTATTTTGTAATGCTAATTGCATATAAGATTTTCAGTAAATTTTCCTTCTTAGTATTTTAGTCATATTGGCTAGTGGTGTCATTACCCCAGGTTCGTGGCGGGATTACCCCAGCTTCCTGGGTAATACTGCCACAGTGCAGAGGATAATAAATTAATTTTTTGTGACTATTTCCTTTGAATATTTATTGATAACAAATTTTGTGTATATTCTTAAGATTGCGTACTATGTTCCAAAAATTGATCTAGCTCATAAATACGATTTTTGATGGTGATAAAAATTGAAGTTCCTTAAGGTGGCGGCATTCCCCTGGTCTACCCTATACTGTACAAACATACTAAAATATGCTTTAAACAAATACTTCTCACATATCATAATGCGTTGGAAATCTTTTGCACATCCCTGCACACAAACAAGTTGCGTTTTTTTATAGCATTTTCGATATACAACAAGCCATAGTGAATGTAAATTTCATATTTATTTCCAGGCATTAACAGAAATTAAAGCACAAGCAGATAAGCCAAGAGTGCAAAAAAGCCAGCCTTTATTTACAAAAATCAAACTCGCTTTTTGTACAGAGGCCCACCAGCGGCCGAGCTAGTCTGCGCTCAAAACTGGTAGAATGAGGTGCCGGGTTCGATCCCAGGTCGCGCTCATCGGCCTAGCCGTTCGGAGTTTTCCGTGTTTTCTTACGAAACTTACGTAAATACGGGTTAGGACCCCTTAGAAAGACCCCGACGGAGGGCACTCTCCTCAGGCCTAGTCAATCGGCCTTATTCCCTAATCCAATCCAATCCGCCTTTTGTATAGAAACCAATCTTTACTGTGTTTTTAACTTATATATCTGATGCATTTAACACAAGTATTTGTACTTACGTTACTAATATCATTTTGTGTAAAAGAACTGTATGCTTTTACATATACATACACACATATAATTTAAAATCATACTCAAATTCTTGTTATTATAGCATTTAATTGGTGCGATAAAAACATCTTATATTATAAGGTCGTTTTTCATTATTATTTAAATAGTTGTTTCTAGAATTCGTTTAACAAACACTATGGGCATAAATAAACTTTCTCTTTCACAAGGGGACATATTAATTAGTAGTAATTTGCCTAGTTTATATTTCTGTATCATAGTTTAAAGTACTTCTCTTTTTTCATGCCAGTGATCAACAGGTTATTCTTTTTTAAGCTGGCAGATACGAGGTGCGGGGTTCGAACCCAAGTTGAACACGCCGGCCTACCCTTTTGGAGTTTTCTGTGGTTTTCTTCGAAATTTACGTAAATACAGGATAGATTTCTTTAAAAGCTCCCCCCCCCAGCCCCCATCTTCATGTGCAGTCAACTGGCTGAAAATCGAAAATAGAGAAATAATGGATTTTTTTCTTAAATGGATATTTTTCTTAATTCATACAAAATATTTTCTTGCTCTTGTAGAATTTGGGAATGAAAATAAAATCAGCTGAATCCTCCCGATTATCCGCAGACGCGGTATAAACGCAGGATCAAGATAAAGTGTTTTCTCAAGAAGGTTGTTGCCGGGTTTTAAGACCGATTCCCTACGCTAAAGTCCACGGCATATAAGTGGAATGTCTTCCGTAGTGGTCTTTCTAAGGGCTCCTAGCTCGTATTCTCGCGAGTTTCAAAGAAAACCACGAAAAATTCCGAATGGCTAGGTCAATGATCGTGCCCTGTGATCGAACCCGGCACTTCCCATCAATCAGATTTGAGCGCAGAACCGTTCGGCCACTGGTGGGCTTTCTCAAGAAGAAACAAAAACAAATAACTGATTCCCCCTCCCCAAAAATAAATAAATACTACTAGATAAATAAAATAAAGAACTATGTTTTATTTTTTTACAGTGAGTGAAAGACTGTCTAATTTATAAGAACCTGCGCTTTAAATTATTAAGTACTTTTGTGTAATTAGTGTATCGCTGCTCTGACTGCAGCACCCGTGCCTACTTTGTTCGACTGACGAAGGGTCGTGTGTTCTTTCGAAATCAAACAGTTATTTCAAGTTTAACACATTTTATGGTGCTTAGTGAACATTTTGTAATTATTACTGTTCAATTCACTGCATAAATTACCTTACAGACTGTACTTTATCTTCTCAAAAGCAATTTCTTTCTTTATTAATTTTACGTCCAATAGTACAATATATATATATATATATATATATATATATATATGTGTGTATATTATTGTACTATTAATATTTTCAATTTTTTTTTTTTTTAATCTCATTTGTCCCTGTTTTTCAGAATTTTTGCAGTTTATGCGCGATTTCTATAATCCGTGGATAATCGTCAGTTTACTATATTTGAATCTGTAAAAAACTAAGTCAAGTTCTTTGAAAAATATTTTAGGCAATCAGAAAAATTCTTATGAAAGCCAATGCACAAAATTAAAGTTTAGTACCTAATAATTGTGTGCTTAAAAAGCAAAGAAAGTGTTAAAAGTGTTTTGATATTTAAAAACTGAGCCAAAACATTACTAATTGTTAGTGATTTTTTATTATTATTTTTTTAATAAAAAAAAAAAAAAAAAAGCATCCATTGTGAAGATGAAAGGCGAATGACTACAGTAGGTTCCTATGCCCATAAGTGGAATGCCTGTTGTGTGTGTGTGTGTGGGGGGGGTGTCTTTCTAAGGAGTCTAAGCCTTTATTTACGTAAGTTTTGGAGAATACCACGGAGAACTCAAAATGATTAGGTCTAAGAGCACGACCTTTAATCGAACCCTTCAGTACAAGTCTACCAGTTCTTAGCCTGGATAAAATCCAGCAGCCATGAGACAAACAGATCAACGAAATCCCAATTCTTTAAACAATATTTTAAAGAGTTGTGAAAACTTAAAACATGTAAAAATTCAATTCTAGCAATTTCCAGTTATGATTCCTAATGCTTCTGAATAATTTTGAGTGGTCAATGTGAAAAACTACGCTGATTTTGTTTGGGACTATAAGAGCCGACAGGTAGTGCTGCCTTTTACTCATTTTTTGTGATTTTTCCTGACGGCTGTATCCCTGCATCTATAGTATAAAATTGACACAAGTAGATGTATAACCTCTATTGTATGGTGCTATGTGGATTACATTTTTGTGCATCATAAACATTAGTTTGCACTCTTGTATAAAATAATATGAAAGGAAGTTTTGAAATGGATATGGCAGAGTAGTTCAAATCAACTTTAGTGTTTGAATGCTGAAATTTTAATACAATTTTTTTAGCATTCAAACATATTTTAAAGAAACATTTTTAAAAAGTTAACTTAAATCTACAAATTAATATCCAAATATGTTTAGAATTAATTAAACTATAACAATGTACAATTGGGAAATGAATAAAAATCAGTTAGCAAGTAGCATGCAAAAGAAAACAAAAATAATTTTTTCAATTAAATTTCCATTGATTTCTGAAAAACTTTTTTTTATGAATGTGTATGCTATGTGTGCAAATTTTTATAATACTTATAAGACAATAATGTTTAAAAAATATTTATATCATCTATCAGTCCCTTAATGTCTTGTTTTAATATTATAATATTTTTTTCATACAATTTCAAAAAATCTTTAGTAGCTTCACTCAACTATTTGAATAGTGTGTTGTTACCCGGCATTTAACCAAATGTGAAAAACTGAATTTATAAATAAATAATCAAAATTGAAAAGCGTAATAGGTTGTTTGAATATTTTTCCTCAATTTTGAATATTTGCATAGTAGAAAATAATGTATTTAAAATCTTTTGTGCATGCCTAAAAAGAATAAAAATTTTAAGAAAGTACTTCTATTAACGACAATGCTATGAAAAAATTCTACTTTAAATATTCGAAAATTCTATTTTTCTGCCCTTTACAACAGCATACTGGATTTTAATAATTATTTAGTGCTATTTATTATGTTTTTCACATTTTATAGATTTTCATAAAATATTTTTATTTATCGTCCCTCTACATTACTTTATGGTATTGCATTGTTAGTTTTCAGGAAATTTTTAAAATGTGATTTTTATTTATTTTTTACATTCCTTGAGTCACAGTTTTCTTTACACTGACAAAAAACTGTTTTTTTTTTTTTTTTTGCTAATATATATATGTGTGTATTTCTACAGAACAATTCGAGTACCTCAAATATTTCCGACTATTTTTTGTTCATGTTGTAATAATGTATATAATATGCCTTTTACATTTAAATGTTTATTTGAGTTAGATAAAAAAGCAATTTTAAATAAGTATTAAAAAAAAAAAAAAAAAAAAAAAAAAACTTTTGCTTTTTCTATTAAGGGGACTCTCTCCCTACCTATCGTCTCTGAAAGCGGAAGCCAATGTTATTCTATCGCAAATTTCGCCCCATCATAACTTATTAATATTTTTGAATTTTGTTTCTCACATTCAGAAACTTCACAACTATTAAACAATTTATCACTTTCTAAAAATTGATTTTTTTTTTTTTTTTTTTTAAGTTTTCATTTTTAAGCTCAAAAATGAAAAATTTCACATTGAGAAAATTAGGATTTTACAATCTCAAAATAAAATTTAAAAATTTTTTAAAAATAATTTTTAGAAAGCGATAAATTGTTTAACAGTTGTGAAGTTCCTGAATGTGAAAACAGAATTTAAAAATATTAACCAGTTAATAAGTTATAATGAGGAGAAATTTTCCATATAATAACACTGCCTCTGGCTTTTGGGTACGATAAGTAGAGAGGCATCTTGAGAAATTATTCCACAACAGGATAATTGTAGCAATACATTAGTGATAACTTTGTTAGCAACTATCATAGGACCTTTAGAAGGTTTAGGGAGATTATTTTTAGATCCATAATAAAGTTAAACACCTTCTTTCCATCTTTTCTAAAGTCAATATTAGTATAAAACTTCTCAAAACTATTAGGTTTGGATGAGAGAAACTCTCTGGAAAAATGCAACATGTTTCATTTCTTGCAGCTGCTCTTTAAGTGACTTGTTTTCTATTTTCAGTTCCTTTTTTCAACACATTAATTTGGGATTCCTAAAAATAAAGAAATAAAATAAAAATTCTGTGCATATACATACATATAAACAGAACAACAGCAAATATGAATAAACAATATAATTTGTGCAATGACAACGATGCAGCAAGGCTGGATGAGCACTAGTGCCACATGCCCAAGAGAGCTATTGGAAAAGCAGAAGATAATCTGACTTCCAGCACTGCCAATTTCGCTAACCAGAGGTGGATTTTTTTTCCCAAATGACGCAGCATTGAACCAGGGAGGGGAGAGGTACCAAATTCACGACCATTTCTAAAGGGCACCCAATGAGCAGTCATCATTACCCCTAACAGGGACAACACATCCATGCCTTTTCCATGTAATATCATATCAAATGAGCATGATTCACCACAGGAATCTCCTTGCAACCCACTCAGATTTTCATGGAAGTTGTTTTAGAAAATATATACAGATTAGAAAAGGTTTTGTGTGTGTGTTACCATCAAAGCTCGAAATCTATTCATGTGCAGATTACCTAGCTAATTTGCAGATTAACTAAAATGACCCCTTAAAGCACGGAATCAAGAGTTTTCTGCATTTTATGTAGGTAATCTGCACATTTGCGGTTATATATTGTTAAAGTTCATTTTTTTTTCCTTTCCTTTCCCCACTGCTTCTCCCTCTCCTTTCATTTTTTGTTTGATTTTGTTCCTCTTATTTTTTGTTTTCCATTTTCATTTTTTCGTTTTTGGGAACGACTAATTATAACAATAGTTACATACTTAGTTCCGTAATATGTAATTAATATCTTTCATTTAAACTAATTTCATTTTTCTGTGTAAGTTGCGGCATTGCTTATTTTTGGGTATTCACAGGTGCAAAATTGCCACTTTTACCAGAAGTGCAAATATGCTGGGTAAAAAAAAAAAAAAAAAAAATAAAATAAAATAAAATGTAGGCCTTAACCTATATGCGATTAGAATAAATGGTGGAACTTATGAAAACTACTTTAAGTAACATGTGTGTTAATATTGTTATTATGTAAAAAAAACCTAAAAAGGAAACCTTCCCTAACCTATGTAAATTTAATAATTTTTACATTGATCCCAACCTATGTAGAAAAGTTTTTATTATGGGTTTAGTTTTAGAATAAACATTCCAAAATATGATATGTGGTAAATTTGCACGTGTGAATTTCAGAAGCAAGCAAAGTCCACAACTTATGTGGGAAAAAGAAATTAGTTAACTTTAAATGAAAGATCTTAATTATATTTATATATTATGAAACTAAGTATGAACCTATTGTTATAACTGGACTCAATCTATTTGGGAAAATAAAAAAGTTCGTGATTGCAAACATTGCTGTTGTTCCACCAAAGATCTTATTTTCACTTTAACGAGTGCCTAGTAGATAATGTAGAAATTAATGAGTGTCTAGTCGTTAATGTACAGATTATCTAGGTAATTCGCCGATTACCAAGGTAATTTGAGAAATGAAACAAGTTTCAGCACTTTAACGGATCACCGTAGTTAATGTGCAGATTACCTAGCTAATCTACAGATTAACTGATTTCTGCACTTTAGCGGTAACATATTTATATTGTGCTATTGATAAAGTAAAGTAAAATTACGTTACTGTCATTCATTTCTAACCTGTCATTAATTACTAAATGTTTGTAAAGTCAAGTGGAATATTCATTTTTTTTCTTCTTTTATTCACTTTGCTTTTGGAAATATGGAACATAGCTAAAGCAAACATGGTACAGTTGGCAGCAAAGTTATTTGAGCGCTAGCAAAAATTCCTATATATTAAAAAAAAAAAAAAATACTTAATACTGTTTTGTTAAATAAATCCTCGTTGAATCATGTTCCTTAGACTTAGTGAGTTTATATTTGCAAGTAGAAAACTTTCTACAACTGAAAGTGTGTCCCAAAATAGTATTTAGTTTTGCCTAAATTCAAAGTTTAATACTTCCCTGCTTATATGAGTATCACGGAAGAAGATTGTATAGGAATTAAAACGAGATAGGGCAGCGAGCGCGGAAACCGGAGCTTTCTTTTCGGCATTAATTCAGCCGAGTATAGGAAAGCAATTCGATCGCCGCCTGGTGTAGTATCTTTGAAACTTATCGGAAGAAAGGAAAAGCCCGCCCCTTCGGCTTCAGTCATCATCCGATTTCCGAGAACGACCTATGAAAGAACAGCCAGAAATGTAAAGACGCGCTGATTGGTGTATTTTCGAGATCTGGTCGCCCTCTATCTGTAAGATGAAAATTACTACCTTTCCGTAACATTCGTAATACATCCTACTCTTTTAATCCGTGATGAGTATATACGTGTCTCCCCCCCCCCACCTTTCAAGGGATGAGATTAGCAAAAAGTCAAAAAAGCTGTAACTGTACAGTCGGGAAAAAAAGCCACCCCTCCCATCCATTTTCGCCATAAATTGTCGTAGAAACACGTGGTTGGTACCAATCGATTTCTAATAACGTCTAGTTTATAATGGTATAGTTAGATTTTGCTTAACCCTTTCAGGAGCGGTGGCTAGAGGGTCTATCCACCTACTTTAAACATTTTTCTCTAGGTGTGCAGTGGCTACTTTTTCTATCCACTTTTATGAAAAGTTAATGTGTACTTCTAAAATTGAAATAGAGACGGCAGCACTATAGTAAGTTTAAGCAGGATGTGCCTATGACTTTTTTAAATGGACAAGTTGCGGGAAAATTTTTTGAAGTTTCTTTTATATATTTTTATGAAAAAAAAATTTTTATTCAAAAATATTTGGTAGTGTAAATATACTGTAATGCACCTTTTAAATACAACAGATTTACATATTATCTTAGATCATTAATTTTGGCTTAATTTTTAGGAGCATCTTTTAGGTGGACAGACCCTCTAGCCACCGCGCACATATGTCAGGGGAGATACCATAAGGCAGGTTCTGCTGGGGAAAAGAATCTCAATTTCTTTTCCTTTCAGATAAAGAAAGAGGGTTTGGGGTTAGTGAACTGTGATAAATATAAACAGTAAGGGATAGCAGAATGTAAATACAGATGTAAACAAGCGTGGGAGGGTTCTTACAAAAAAGCTATTCAGTATTTCTGTTTACAGAATAGAAAGAGGCTGCTTTTTTCTATTGCTCTTATATCGTGATTTTTAAAAATAAATTTTTATTTCCACAGCTTTTAAATTTAGTTAATTTCTCTAAATAATCTTAAATTAAATGTATATATCTTAATTTTTATCACAATAATGCCTAGAAAAGGCTTATCTATTGCTCTGTTTGAAGAGCTACCCTCAGATGATGATTCTGCAGTATCTGGATCAGGAACAAACAAATTTTAAAGAACATTAATATTTTTAAAGTTTTCATATTTCTGTGTATGCAATTTGGGAATTGATTATTTCATTACAATATGAAGGTAAGAAATTATGTCTTTTAGTTTATGTACTGAATCAATTTCAAAATTAATTGCACTTACAATATAATTGAATAACTATAATTTTTACTCCTTAAATAGTGAATATTTTTTCTTATGACTAATGCATAGAGGTTTCTAAACAAATTTTAAACAGCCCATATATGTGTGTATATATATATATAATAAATCATTAAATAAGAAAAAAGAAGCATTATAATTTAAGTAATAATTAATTATTGTTACATTGTATTATTATAATTACATTTTCAAGGCATAGTTTCAATTTTTATTCCTTAAATATATAAATATTTATTTCCATACAAAAATTAAGGTACATGAAGTATGTGCGCAGTGGCTAGAACGTCTAGCCACCACCCACAAAAAAATCCCCACATGCTGAATTTTTTTCTTCATCAAATATGACTTGTAGGGGATGTTTACCTTATGATGTATATATATTTAAAAGGAAATTCAATTATTTTTACTTAGTGCCCCTGAAAGGGTTAAGCGGTTGTCTACATATTAAAACTGGCATCAACTTCGTTTTTTTTCAATGGTAACCCCCATTTTTTATAATTTATTTGAATTCTTTGGACGAAATCATCGCGGAAAATGGTATAGTTTATATATTTCGCTCAATTGTTCACAGAGTTATAAGCTGTCAAAATATGAAGGTGCTAATATTAAATGAATGTGACAAACATTAATTCATATCTTCCAAAATAATTATGATATTCAAATTCTGTTTTCTTTATATGATAGAATGAAGTGACCCAGACATATTCCATGAATATTTTTGATTTTTTTTTTTTTTTGAAATATGTAAATCTATATTAATAAAATCAGACTTTTGTCTGTAAATTTGTCGGAATCGAAAAATTTTGCGATATCTTCACGTTTCACACCCCATGAAAGCCGAAAATGACTTCAGAAAATTTTGCCTGTGTGTGTGTGTGTGTGTCATCGTGTCCGTGTCGCTTTTTTTGTCCGGGCATCACTCGAGAACGGCTGGACGGAATTCAACGGCGCTTGGCAGGAATTTAGGTCTTCACCCAACTTAAAATTATATCTATCAACTTTTCAGAAATTCCCCCCCCCCGTTCCCCCTGGGGGGTAAAAAACTAAAATACCTTTGTCCGGGCATCACTTGAGAACGCCTGGACGGAATTCAACGGCGCTTGGCAGAAACTTAGGTCTTCACCCAACTTAAAATTATATCTATAGAAATTTTTAAAATTATGAATAGTGTTTAAATTGTGGGTAAAAAACGCCTGCGCATCCGCCATAAATATTTTTTCACTAAAATGCTTAGAATTGAAAAATAAAATATAAAAATAAATTTTTAAGTTAAAGACTTTTTTATTCGCGTGATTCGGACTACAAATTATGAAAAGATTGAAATGAAGTGTTGCCATCAAAGTTTCATACTTTAGTTAATTTTAAAAAATCTAATTGTCGTATCGAAAAACTATTTACACCCCAGGATTCAGAAAAATCACCCCTTTCATTTGGTACTGAATTTGTAACGATAGTTTTGATATTTCTAATTTATTTTTCCCTTTTTACGTTTTTACGTTGCCACTTAAATTTCATACTTTAGTTATTTTTAAAAAATCTAATTGTCGCATCCAAAAACCTTTTGCACCCCTGGATTTAGAAAAATCGTCCCTTTCATTTGGTATCAAATTTATAAATATAGGTATGATATTTCTAATTTATTTTACCCTTTTTCCGTTTTTAACCCAGATTCGGTAAAACGTTTTATATTTTTAAATAGGCATTTATATATTTTTTTATTTTCCAGAAATAAAATGAAATATTTTTAATTTCACGTGAATAAAAATTAAAATTAGAGAGAAAAATACAAAAGTTGGTAATTTTTTTTTTTTTTTTTTTTTTTAATGAGGAATTTGCACGTGGATAAATATTTTCGGAACAATTTCGTATTTCCCCTCAGCTAGATTTGGCGATTTTTCGTTGGCGATTATGGCTAAATCATAAATCTAAAAATCATAAATCATATAGCATAAATGATAAAATCGTAAGCTAAATTATAAATCATAAAATCATAAATCCAAAATAAATAGCATGTAGGCTGCCATGTTATATCGCAAACCATCCAGAACGACATCCTTATCGTTCAAATCGACGCCAAAGAAAAATCGCCAAATTCAGCTGAGGGGAAATACTATAGTTGTACCATATTTTCATAGAGATATTTGGCATTAGTTTAATATTTTTATTTAATTAAGCAGTACTTTTCTTTCCTGCAGTAAAACAAACTTTTTTTGTTGTTATTATGTACCTTATGAGGTTTTTTTTATGTTCTCCCCTTAATTGTAAATGATTATAATTTGGATTTTATTAAGATTTTTTATTTTTATTTTGTAAATACCAGAAAAGAGTTTTTATTTTATTTTATTATTTTATTTTATTTTATTTATTTATTTATTTTGTGTATGGAACAGCTTTAGTATTGGATTCCTTTGGCAAAATGTCAAATTCGGAACCGAAGTTGCTCGGACGTTTCTCGCCAAGATCTTTAATTGCACAATTGAGATAGCCAATTCAGTTCATCGCAAAAATGGCTTAAAATATTTAAAGTCACCAAAGGTTTCCCATATTAAAGCTGTGCGTTTTGTATTTATTTATTTATAATATTTTCTATTAAAGACTTCTGTGGTCACGAAATTTGGTGCGTAAATTGTTTGTATGCATCCGGCACTTATTGTAACTGGATTTCACGAAATTCGAAATCCCTCCCCCCCCTTCTCGGAGTCGGAGGGCAATAAACGGTATAACTTCAGTATAACCCCACAGCTGAATTTGGCGATTTTTCTTTGGCGCCGTTTTGAAGGATAACGATGTCGTTCTGGATTGTTTGCGATTTAATATGTCAGCCTAATATGTTGTTTATTTTGGATTTATGATTTATGATTTATGATTTAGATTATGATTTTATCATTTACCATATATGATTTATGATTTAGCCATAATCGCTTACAAAAAAATCGCCAAATATCGTTGTGGGGTTATACTGAAGTCGTTTCTTATAAACATGTGTAAAAACATGTTTTTCCGTTTGAATTCGCTTTGAATTATCTTAGAATGGCGAATTTTGGTGTACGGATATTGATTAAGTGTACGCATTTTGTACATTAGTGAGATTTCGCAAAACTTCGAACTCACCCGCTGAGGAAGAGGAAGTAAGAAGTGGGTAAGTTGTGCCGAAGACAGTGGAGACCTAGACTCCTCACTTTGCGAGCGAGAAAACCTCTACCAATCACAGCAAGATCTTAGGTTATTAATAACGATATGGGATTTTGACAACTCATTTAAGTTTAATGTCCAGCAAAGTGGGCAAAGCCTGCTAGTTTAATCTATAAAAAGAATGTTTTGTAAAAAGAAAAATCTGTTTTTTTCCATCCCGTCTGAAAAAAGCCACATTTGTGAACTTCCTGAAAGACTTACATGCAAAATAAGCACATATTTGGAAAGAGCAGAAAAAATCCTATCAGGTGACACCATTTACATTAAAATACCTTAATTTGACGGCGAGCTACAAGCGCTAAAACATTGGCGAAGTTTAAAATCGAGTTGTCGCCAAATTCTTTAACTGGCAATTCTGCAAACACCGTTCAAGCTACAATCAGTTAAATTTACCAAAAACTTCTCCATTCCACAAGCTTTAGAATGAGCTCACAATAAACCATATCGGTGTTCTAGTTCAGAAGAAATTTAGCCTTTTGTTTGAAAAACATTCATCACTGAACTCGACGTTTCTCGAGAAGGAAACTCACGGGGTGCCATTGTCATTCCTGATTTCATGTCCGCCTTCAGCCCGCTGTTTTTTAGATGCAAAAAAGAAAGTTTTAGAAGACATACAAGAAAAGTTGCAGTTGTATTAAGTTTACAAACACAATGGAATGGAAACAAAAGAAGTATGACGTTTCTCCCGTCTTTCACAAATGAATATGCAAAAAAAAAAAAGTCGTATCTCACGTTTATGATTAAAGCACATATGCATTCGAAAGGATGTGTGAAATTTAGTGCCGCTGCTGAAGTTCACCCCCACACCTGATACATGCCCTTGACCGCTTACGAACGGAAACCACAATAGCGCGTAGCAAAAGCTCATCCCTCAGTTTCATTATTGCATCATCAAGCCGGCTGCTTAAATCTTGCAAACTGGCAACTTCTGTGCGGTAAACTTCTTGCTTCAGGAAACCCCAAACATAGAAGTCCAAAGGAGTGAGATCTAGCGATCTAAGTGGCCAAGAAATTGGTCCATTACGACCAATCCATCGCGGATACTAATGAGTCAAGAAGTCCCAAACGGCATTGGAAGAATGTGCAGGGGCTCCATCGTGTTGGAAAATGATTTCCGCTCGTTGGGGTACAGGAATGACATCAAGTAATCCTGGAAGATGATGTTCCAGAAACTCCAAATATGTATTGCTTTTCAGATGACCTTGGAACACATGTGGACCTATCAAGCGATCGCCAACCACTCCAAGCCAAACATTTAAGCTGAATCGCGTCTGAAACGATGAGTTTCGTGTTACAAATGGATTTTGTTGAGCGTAATGGTGCCAGTTATGTAAATTTAACATGCCATCCCGAGTGAAAAGTGACTCATTTATCCACAGTATCGTTCTAAGGAAATGGTGCTCCTCAATATCTCGCTCCAAAAGCCAGCGGCAGAATGTTACCCGCTTTTGGAAATCTGAGCGGCGTAATTCTTGTACCGGTGTGAAGTGGTATGGATGATACTGGTTTTTGCGCAAAACATTTATCACTTTAATTTGGGAGATTCCACCTTCTCTTGCAAGTATGCGTGAATTCATATTTGGATTTTCCTCCACTCGGTCGAGTACGGACTCCTCAGCGGTGGCGGAGCGGCGACCATAGCCCCTTTCGTCCACCCTAACGAACGACCTACTCTCCCTAAGCCTTCGATGAATTGCGGCAAATACAGAAGGGTTGGGCGCACGACGATGTGAATAACGTAGACGGTACTCTTCTTCAGCTCTCCGAGAGTTACCATCGTAAAATCCATACACAAAATGCATATCTCCGTATTCTTCATTTGTAAAACTAGGCATATCTGTTTACAGGTTCGAAAGTATGACAATTTGATCCCTGTGATGACTTCGATCGGAAATAAAAGTCAGAAGGGTAAACAAAAAGGGATAAAATTTCAA
The DNA here is from genome assembly GCA_963930645.1 of Salticus scenicus. Taxonomy (NCBI): domain Eukaryota; kingdom Metazoa; phylum Arthropoda; class Arachnida; order Araneae; family Salticidae; genus Salticus; species Salticus scenicus. The sequence goes on along the minus strand of OZ005658.1, from coordinate 132,501,013 downwards.
TATTAATTTACAAAGGTAAAGTGCAACGGAATAAGAACCAACTTGGTTAATTCGTGCCAATGTAGGAAAACATACTAACAAGGAGACGGCAAGGGTGTGGGGTCCTCAAATCGAACGGAGGTTCCGCGTGTAGTTAGCACTCAGTGAGTGTATTCATATACTTAAACCCTACAGCGCACTACTTAGCCATCGCCGAGAAAAAAATTCCTGAAGTTTGAAATTTTTTGTTTTTAAATTTGTATTAAAATTTAATAAATCGTTATAAACAATTTCTTATTTAAACAATTAAAATTCAATCAATCGTTCATCATCAGCTCTCTTCTCCAATTTTTTCAAAAATGATCAAATATGTCTGGTATGCGTCAAAATTATCTGAACATCGAGAAATATTTATGAATGTGAACGAAGTTTGCTTTTTAGAAGAAATTCTCAAAACACCGTACTCCTGTAAAAAAGCTGCATTTATTTGTTGTGCGAGTTGTCGACAAAATTTGTGTTTTTCTTGTTTTTATGATAAATATCATCCAGGTTTGTGTATTCGTAAAGATGAATGATTGAAAGAATTGCTAATGCTATAAACGTATAATCATAACTATTCATTGTATTTAATAATATGTTATTTTATAAAAAATAAATGGTAATGTTTAAAAGAACTGTGGCTTTTGTATTTATTCTATCTACAGTTCTAAGTTCTAATCGTTAAAAAGTTAGAAATCATTAAATTCGCGATTTAACAATGATAAAAGTTGAAAAGAAATTGTTTATAACGATTCATTAAATTTTAATACAAATTAATTTTTTTTTTTTTTCAAACTTCAGGAATTTTTTTCTTGGCGATGGCTAAGCAGTGCGCTCTAGGGTTTGAGTATATGAATACACTCACTGAGTGCTAATTACACGCGGAACCTCCGTTCGATTTGAGGACCCCACACCCTTGCCGTTTCCTTGTAAGTATAAACTAAGAGAGACCAAGTAGATGTGACAGCAGCGTGAAAAGAATCGGCCGTGATCAGGAAAAGTCCAGAAAATGCTAAAGCAGGAAGCAGCATAAAACGTAAAAGAAGCTGACGAGCTAATGAGCTGTTACAGATTGACTCACCTTTTCTACCCGCGAGTGGGATGCGCGCGCAATAAGGTTGGAATACATCTGGATATCACTAAGAGTCCATATGCAGATACTCACGAATTTGCATACGTTCCATTTACTCACAATCGTTTCGTTTTCCGAATTTCGACGAAAGCCGTTTTCAGTGATGTATTGCAAACAAAAGGCTAAATTTCTCCTGAACTGGAACACCGATATGGTTTATTGTGGATTCATTCTAAAGCTTGTGGAATGGAGAAGTTTTTGGTTGATTTGACCGATTGTATCTTGAACGGTGTTTGCAGAATTGCCGGTTAAGGAATTTGGCGACAACTAGATTTAAAACTTCGCTAATGTTTTAGCGCTTGTAGCTCGTCGTCAAATTAAGGTATCCTGATGTAAATGGTGTCATCCGACAGGATGTTTTCTACCCTTTGAAAATATGGGCTTATTTTGCGTGTAAGTTTTTCAGAAAGCTCACAAATTTGGGTTTTTTCAGACGGGATGAAAAAAAAACAGATTTTTCTTCTATATACCATAACTCGGAAACAGTTAGAGATAGGACAGGTTTCTATTGTGTTTTATGCTCCCCATGGACTGTTCTATCACCTCCTTTCGTTTGGCAGATTATGTCAAACTCACCCTGTATACTGGATTCTGAAATATTAAGTCTTTGTTCTTAAATTTTACATAACTTTTCCTAGTTTCTCACTGCTAAAATTCTATTTTATCCCTTTTGTCTTTTGTTTTTAACTTGAATATTCTAGGATTTGTGCAACTCAAGTTAAATATCACGATTTAGAAAACGTGGTAAGACGAGGATTTGAAAGAGCAATACGCAGTGAAAAATACTTTTCTTTTTTCTTTTTTTTTAAATTTTTATTAATTGTTATCAGATTTTTTAAAACAAATTTTCTGTTTTAATCTTGTTGTGACGTTTTCGCATTCGTTTACTCTACCGTTTATGCTATTTAAATTTTATCGCATGACGTAACATAATAATATATAATATTTTTATCAAATATTTTTTTTAAACTGAATAATATTGTGGTATTTTTTTTTTTTTTTTTTTAAGTTTTTAAAATCTAATATTGAAACAAAGAGCAATATTATTTATTTTCGATTATTCTAATCACAGCGTAAAACTGGAGTCATATTTATTATGGAAAAAGAATTTAAAACAAAGCAATATGTCTTATTACTTTTAAAGATATAGATTTTACACATTTAAAATTAAGAATTCAAATACAGTAGACGACTGCAGAACGGGGAATATTCGTTCTAGGAAATAGGAAACCGTTTTTTCTATATCCATATTTATTTTCATATGAATATACATAATAATTATACTCTTTCTAGTGAAAGTATTTTGTTTATATAAATATGAATATAAGGAATATTCTTAAGAAATATCGTAACACAGAAATTGTGAAAGAAACGACCACTGGAGGAGTTACAGATTTCCTGATGATGTGAAACTTTATGTGAAACCTTACAAATGACGTGAAACTATGTCAGCGGTCGCGAAAATGTTAAATATCCTTTCTCAGATTTTAGTTTAAATCTTGTTATCTATATTTTTGTATATTATCTATTGTTGGTTTGTAGGCCTAAAATTAAATGTAAAACTTTATGGTAACACTTTCATGCGGGGCTTACATAAAATAAAAATATACTCAACAAGAAGTGGATAATTCTTTTTCTGAAATATTAAAAACTTTTTTTCTAACCGCTAGTAATATTATTATCATTATTATTCTTTTACCTTCGCATCTAGATTTTTGTAATTCAACATTGTAGGGTTCATATGATTCAAGCTATTTAATTTTCTTCGTATGAAGTGATGTATTTAACAATTCAATGTTTAATAAATAGAAACCAATAAAAATCTTTTAATTCATAAACTAACACCGAAAGTTCTGCGAATTAGAATCGTTTTTTATTTTATAATTAACATTTCTGAACTTTTTTTCAGATGTGAAATTTAATAAATAATGTATTTTGGGTGGTAGATTACGATTTATTTTTTCTAAATGTAGATACGGTCCCCTAACATATTTTCACGTGTAACTCTGTTTAGAATTCATTTAAGGTATATAAATAGGTATATTTTCCGATCTGCCTTGATCTCAGAAATCTGAATATGAGGTCAAAAATAGGGGTTGTAATTGAAAAAAAATGAAGTTAATGCCTGTTTTAATATGTAGATGACCCCTTAAGAAAAATCTAACTACACCATTAAAAACTAGATGATATTACAGATCGATAGGTATCAGCCGCATGTTTCTACGATAATTTACGGCGAAATTAGGTGGGGGGGGGTGCCTTTTTTTTTTTTTTTTTTTGCCGACAGTACATAAATTAAATTAAATAGTAGAATTTTTATGACAAAATCTATTATATTAGAGTAATAAATAAGTTTTTTTAATCTCATTTTGTATTCATTCAAGTTTAAATTAACTGGTGTAACAAATGTACATGGAAATCTCAGAAAAAGTTGAGAAAGATGAAAAAAAAGCTGCAAACAGATGAAAAATCTCATCCCTGTATTTTTCGCTTCAACTCAGGGCCCCACAAAACTCATTTCTTGGTGCGTCACTGACTACATGCATTTTAGAGATTATTATGGAAAAGACAAAAAGTAAAGAAATAATTTGCTTGAGGGTAGGGGAGGGAGGTATCCTACAAATTAATTGAAAAAAAAAAATTATATAGAAGTGAATATTGAAAAACACTTCAAAGTTTTCTAGTAAATATAATGTTTACTTTCCTGATCACTTGATCTCATAATAATCCTGAAAGCAACTAGTGGAAATTTTAAAGGACTATAGTAAATTTGTGAAATTTTTGATAATCCAAAAAATATTTCTTTTTGAGAAATTTAAATATGGATGATTTTTTTTTTTTTTTTTTTGGAAATTTTGTATTATTATGCATCAAATAACAGCTTTTAAATGTTTTTCAATGATGTATAAATAAAATGCATATCTGGTTATGTTTTCAACAAGTTTAATTAAGCAGTTTTAATTATTAATGTAGCAAAATTTAATTCAAAGAAAACTTTATTTTTGATAATTTTTAAATAAAAATTATTAAAAGAAATTTAGTAGTGATTTCTTTTGATAACTCTTTAGATATTCATCAAACAAGTATTCCCATTAAAGTGCAAGAATCTGCATCCCCCACCTCCATATATACACAAAAATAAATTTAAAACATTGATAGAAATTTGCATACTCTTCTTGCGTCGTTTTACTTAAATTTTTATGTACGAAAACAGATCATGCATAAAAATCAACAATCTTAAAATGAAAAACTTTTCACTTTTCACAAAACCCAGCAAATTTAAATGGATCCTTCACTAAAGTTGAATTCGATTATTTAAAGTTCTTTAAAAACATGACAAAAAAAATTACGTTTTATTTCATTAATGAAAGACACACACACACACAAAAAAAAAAAAAAAAAAAATAATTAAAAAAAAAAAAAAAAAAAAAAAAAAAAAAAAAAAATCAACATATTTACTAATTAAATGTGATAAGCGAAAATAAATCAACATATTTAAATAATTAAATGACATTTAAATTATGCCAAACAGCTGTAAAATTAGACATCATTGGCAGTTTAGATTAATCCAGAATTTTTTAAATGTGTGTTTCTGTTCTTAAATTGTTCTTAAAGTCTCACTTTGTTTCGGAGTACGGGTGAGAAATTCTTCACCAGTTTTTACCTCTGATGAGAACCCTAATCAAAAAACAAGTCTCGCACGAATCTAGGGGTTCAAGAGAGAAAAGGTATGTTCATCTGATATAATGGCGCTACATAAATTAAAATACCTACTTCATTTGTTAACTCAATAAATCTTATGATTTATAATTAAATTAAAAAAAATAATAAAACTTTACAAAAGATAGTAATCGTTTTAAAACCTTAAGCATGCAAATATACACATATAAGTATTAAAAAAGAAATAAATTTAAATCGTAATTTTAGATATTATTTTATTTTTACTTATTACATTTTTAATTTTTTTAAATACACTGACTACAATACACAACACATATATTGTGCAATATTCGAAAAGATATTCATTATATATACGTATGTATGTGTGTGACACTTCTCTTTATTTTTAAAAATAAATCATAATTATTTCAATATCACAATTTAAAAAATATTAATTATACCATATCTTAACAACTGAAAATGTATGTACTCACTTGTTGTACATTGTTTGTTCGAGTCTGCAACAATGATCCAGGTTTCTGTTTACTAATTCGCTTAATCCTTGTTGGTCTAATGATCCTACAAAATAAACATACAAATTATTTATACATACTATATAAAATTTCATGCTTGTGCTAAAATAACTTCAATAAATTTAAAAAAGTAGGAATACTTATATTTTTAATATAGATAATCAGTTATACAATGCTTTTTTCAATTTGAATTAATTCAGTTTGTTTGTACTACGTTAAGTTAAAAAGAAAAAAAAAAAAAAAAAAAAGAAAGAAAAAAAAAAGACATAATTTGTTTGTTACCTTAGAAATCTTAAGAAAAAAATACGACTATAATTATTAATCACTTTACATTTTATTAATTTGATGAATTATTTCTTAAAGACAGTAATATTTTATTGCATTAAACTCAAACACACAATTCTAAAAACTAATCTTCTCATTATTCTTACTGTATGAAAACACAAAGTATTGAATTTATGTAACTTTTTTGACATATATCAACTAAATAAATTTTTAATGCACTGGGTAAATAAGAATTTCACAAATTAAACTTGTATAATAAAAAGATAAAACTAATGAAAATTTTTCAATTACAAAACTTTACAAAAATGGTAATTCTCGAGTTTTTTTTTTTTTTTTTTTTTTTTTTTTTAAATCAGTGGGAGAGGATGAAAAAAACTTTGGCATAGTATACAACTTACACTAAATGCAAATAAATAGGCAGAAAAAGAATTAAATCATTTGTAAAACTACAAGCCATATGTAAGCAATATTAATCGAATTTTTATTAAAGTACTTGCAATTGATGTACACTTTCACTTTACAAATAATTTAATGTTGAATTACATTCTTTGAACTGAATTTATGAGAAGTGAAACAGTTCTACATAAAAAAAACTCTGGAATTTGTAGCATTATGTAAAACTAATGTTTGCATATTGTACGGAGTGGGAGTGAAAGTGGAAGAATTAATAAATAAATAAAAAAATTTCCTTCCATAAAAAGCTCATTAGATTATAGCTGGACAATGTGGAAAGTCTTAGTTATGAAATTTCAGAATCAGAATATGACTATTTAATATGTACATTGTAAAAAGGATAGGTAAAATACTATGTTATGAAATACAACTGAAAAGATCATGTTGATTACAAATAAGAATCTTAGAGATGAAAGCTGTATTTTACTTTAGCATGCAATTTTATCATGTGTACTTCAAATTTTGTTTCCACATTGTATAATATAGATATGTATGTATTTATTGGAAAAGTACTAGGTGTAAAATACTTATTAAATTAGCATTTATTTAGTGTAAAATAAAAACAATTTCATTTTTTTTAATGACAGAAAATATAAAATGCTTGCTATTGAGAATTTTGTAATATTGTCTAATGCGAGATGTGTCACCCACAATTTGTTTTTTAAATATCGTGTCTTTTAGAGCAATTAAAAAGAAAACATACTGCAAAAATAAATAATATTTGTAAATAAAATGTTGAATAACACTGTTTAAAATTTAATTTTCAAATAAAATAGACGTAACAATTTTTATCATTTCAAAACTTTACACATACACGCGTATATATATATATATATATATATATATATATTCACATATGCATACATATCATTATAAACAAACAATAAATGTTTTAATACTTAATTTAAAAAGAAGGAAAGGGAAAAAAGAAAAATGTATGCATTTCTATAATTATTTCGGATTCACAGCACTAAATAACTTTCCTAATTTAAAATTCATTAGATTTTTTAAATAAAACCAAAGCCTTTTATGAAAATTTCAAAACAAACTAGAATTGCATTTGGCGATAATTGAAACGTCGCCAACATGAATAAAAATTGTTCGACACTCTTAAGATTTCTGAACAATTTAAGGGTACTTATGCAAATGAATATGTAAACTATAACAGTTTAGGTACAAGTTAACATTATTTGTAAATGTATAAAGGAAACTCATAACATTTAAAATGAAATAAAATATACTTATACTGCAAAGTTGAGCATTAGGGCTCGGTACCCAAGCATCTCGATGAGAATTGACCCATAAAACCAAAAGGATCCATTGGATGTCCTACAAACATCATACATATCCTACAACTGACATATCCGGTAAGTGTCATAAAACAGCAACCAGAGAATGCCTAATGCAAGATACTCGCAGGATCCTGGGTGTTTCAAGTGCATAGGTAATACAGAGGACATCCGCGGGCTGAATTATTACAGCACATGCGCAGAAATCTAAATTCTTTTCTAATAAATCGTTCTTTAGCAAACGATATCGATCGCGTTTTATGTTTGTTTAGTTGAGATAGTGATTACAAATATGTTTTAATATGTTATAGCTATTTTATTTTTATTTTTCTTGGTTATATTAAATATTATAAGTAAGTAAACATCTTTATTATTTTATATGAAATTAATTATTCTGAAGTTTACAACTTGCTTTATTGTACTTCATGTGTTCTGTTCTTGTTAGATGTTAGACCGTGTGCACAAAAATAAGTTATTACTAAAGGTTTTTAAAAAATAACACATCTTTCTATTCACTTTTGTTAAGTAACTTTTTATGAAAGGTTTAATGGTACATCCATAAGTTTAAAATCCTTAGTGTGAATGCTGTTGCCGTATCAGAAAACCATGAAATGATTGATAATGCACGAAGTAGAATTTGAATTAAATGTTAAGTAATATAATACATTAAAATGAATGTGTGTGTGTATTTTTATTAAAATATGTGTTATGTTTTTTTGTGTGCATATCAAATGTATGTAACATGTTCGCGTGTATGTGTTGCATAAATATCTGTAAAAAAATATGTGTGTAGTATATTTTAATGTTTGTGGATATGAATGTTAAAAAGTGTATTCGTTTTTACCAACATTTATTTATGGATAGCTGCTGGTCGTTTTCAACAATCATTTTCTTTTACAAATATTTTATCATTAGCTCATTAATAATTTTGCATTATTACTTGTGTCTGCATCTGTATCTTGGAATTTGTTGATTTTGTATGGCATTCAAATAAATTAAATGAGTTACATGAAAATAATTTCAAAGCATAATGCTCAAAATTTCTCCCTGGCAATTTATAATAATTCTGTTGGTTGCAGAGATAAAGCAAAATCACCAATTTAAATTATAATGTATGAAATGATATTGTTAGTCTCATATTGTTCATATACCTATGTTATGTTTATGGTTTGTTTAAAATATTACATACACATTATTAAAAATATTTAATAGTTAGTTTAGTAAATTTCAGGAAAGTTAATTATATATATAAACTTACCTCCCTGTTTTAAGTGCAGTTTTTAATTTAGTTAGATTATTTCCATGCATTGTCTCATTCTTTGACTAATTTTGCCTTTTTTCTACTACAGTGTTTAGGACAACAAATTACAAAATTTAACTGAGTCACATAAGTTTTTATTTTATTATTTTTTAATTATTACTCATTATATTCTTAATTTTTGTAGCTGTTGGTATCAGATTTTTCAGAATGTAAACTTAGTAGTAAAATGAGCCTGAAGAATACAAAGTTTTTAGTTTTTTACTTTCCAGACATGCATATGCAAAGAAAGTGCTGTATTAATGTCAAAAATCAAACTTTGAGATTTTAGTGTTTCTATATGTTTTGAGGTAACCTGAGTTCATTTCTGCTACTTTTAAAACAATGATGTATGTGAGTGAATGTAATAGCGCCTAAATGCTTTGTTCAAATGAGCTGAAAGTTGGTATGTATATGTTATAAATGACCATAGTCATTAGTCATGTAAGTGGCCAAATTTATACACGTTATAGGTCACAGCTTCACGAGCTGTGTAAATTTTGGTAAATCTATCCCTTATTTTTTTTACAAAGACAAAGAAGTAATCATTATCCCTTATGGCCTAGGGGCCCAAATTTTTAAAATGCAATAACGTCTAAAAGCCTTATTTGATTGAGCTGCAAATTTATACACATATTATTGGTTACTATTGCACAAATTGTGTGGATTTCGGTGAATCTAGATTTTATAGATTTTTACTGGGACACACCAAAAAGTTCTTTATTATTATGATCTACGACTCAAATTATTAGAAATGTGCTATAGCGTAAAATTAAACAATGGAGAAAAATACTCATATACCCTATTGTAATCCCTATTATACAAGGTTGTTGATTGTTTTCGAAAAAATCGATTCTTTTTATTTAAATCAAGATTTATTTGAATTTAATGATTTTTTTTAAACTATTCCATCAAGCTCCTCGCATATTTAAAGAATAAAATCGTTTTCCTATACGAAAAGATGATTTTTTAATAATCTTTTGAAAGTGATATGTGCTGTATCTTTCTTGTGTACAGTGATTTTATAATATATCCAATTACCAAACAATTTTAAATTTCTCCAATTTGTGGTAAAAGTATTTATTTTAATCACTCATTATTTATGGGGAGATTTTTTTTTTCTTTTATCTTAAGTTTTGATTGTATCGGTGACTAAATGATTGTTGTTTGGTACTTGTGTGTTTTGTTTACTTCACATTACCAGATGGCAGTCATTTAGTTTTTAAGCTGCGGCAACACATGAACTGAATCAGCAATGAATACAGTGCCTAAGAATCATCTTTTAGGGATCCTCCATGTTTGATTCTCTCATGTATGGAAAATCTTGTAAACCCTTGTGGTGTGGATTTTCGAGATATAAGCGGCCCTAGAGGCAAGCAGAAATCTCAATACTTATCAAACCAAACCAATTCATCTTTTAGACTTGGCCCCAGCCATACTTCTGTTCCAAGAACATTTGTTATGGTAAACTCGTTCACCACGTTCAGTAATGCAGGAGTAACTGAAATTTTCTAAAAAATAATTTTTATTTTTCTATTATTGGCATTTTTTTTTTTTCATAATATATGTCCTTCTATTCTGACCCTCAATCTACACCTCCGATTCTTTTTTTTTTTTTTTTGTCTCTTAGTTTCTTATATTCTAGCATTCTTTTATGCAAATTGTGTTTGTAAAAATGCTTGTGAATGCTCTGCCTTTTTTCCTATATCTGTAATTTTTCTTTAAAGTAATTTCCTGTGGGTGTATTGTTATTTATTTATAAAATTTTATTTTTCTGTTACACTAATTCTGTTGTTATTCACTCTTCTTTTGCATGCAAACAAAATGTAAATGTTTTACTTAGAGGGTTGTACTTGCTATTATGTTCTGTCTCAGACCCTTGTCTTTACCCCAGTTCTTTATATTCTGATTTTGTTTTATGTGAGTATTGTTTACATGTATGCTTGTGAATATAATGTTTTTCCAAAATTATTTTTCAAATTTCTATAAATTATTTAATTTTAAATGCATGTCTGATAACGAATTTTCAAACAATTGTATTTTTACTGTATGGGGTAAAAATATTTATTTCAACCCCTCATTATATATGGTGAATTTTTTTTTTTTCTTTTACCTTAGGTTTTGATTTTATCGGTTGACTAAATGATTGTTGTTTGGCACTTGTGTGTTTTGATTGCTCCACATCACCAGATGACAGTCATTTAGTTTTTCTTCTGCGGCAACATATGAACTGAATTGACAATGAATACAGTGCCTAGGAAGCACATTTTTTTTTAGACTTAGCCCCAGCCATACAAGAACAGTTCCAAGAACAATTGTTATGGTAAACTCGTTCACCATATTCAGTTATGAAGGAGGTATTGAAATTTTCTAAAAAATAATTTTTATTTTCCTATTATTGGCATGGTTTTATTTTTTCCTATAATATATGTCTTATATTTTGACCCTCAATCTACACCTCTGATTCTTCTTTCTATCTCTTAATTTCTTCTATTCTAGCATTCTTTTGTGCAAGTTGTATTTGAAAAATGCTTGTGAATGCTCTGCCTTTCTTCCTATATCTGTAATTTTTCTTTAAAGTAATTTCCTGTGAGTATATTGTTATTTATTTGTTATAATTTTATTTTTCTGTTACAATAATTCTGCTGTTATACACTTCTCTTTTTGCATCCAAAGAAAATGTAAATGTTTTACTCAGAGGATTATACAGTGGCTGTTCAAATTTTTGGAATTTTTTTTTACACTTTTTGGATTTTCTAAAAAAAAATATTGAACAAAATAGCGCATGACTTCAGACATGCAAAGAACATTAAAAATTCACATTTTCCACTATCGATTTAATTCAGAGTGCAATTAGGGGACCAGAAGAGTGCACATACTTTAGATCACCCTGTATCATAAAAAGCTACAAATTACTTGTAACTTTAACACATTGTTGTGCATACAATGTACAATATCTGTTTGTTTTGATGGGGAAATTGTGCAATTATTTAGGCAAATATAATTTCTTTTCAAAAGTTATTAATTTTTTTTTAAACCTTTTTTTTGCTTATAACGAGAACGGATTTCCATCAAAATTTACAGAAATTTTGATAAAACATTAGAGAAACATTATTTTGAAACAATTTTCCCACGTGTAATATTCACTGAGGTATGAGGATTTATATTTTTAATTAGTAAATATTGATTTACTGTGCATGTGTGTGAGATAGAAAAAATTTTATTCCATTGGTTGAAATCTAGATATGTTGAGCAACTTTTAAAATTTGTGAGTTCATAAGGGGATTTTTCTTGTATGTATGTGTGTATATATATTTTTTTCATTGAGAAATAAATATTTGCTTACATTACTTTTGCTTTATGGTAAAGATTTATTGTTTTATTTATGATTATTAAATGTCATATTCTCATAAATGTGTCAGATTGATACCATTTCAAGATTCTAGAAATGAATGTATCTATAATCAAAAGGTAAAAGTATTGCTTTATAAAGGGGAAAAAAAAAACATATTGTTCTTAAGTATTTATAAATATAAATATATATGCATATAATAAAACTGAAACACGTGTAAAGTAATATATTATGAAAGTTTGCATAATGTCTGAGTAATAAATGTGTGTATGTAATTGTAATATATATATTTTTATTTCAGTATCTTTGTCTAGATTTAATAGTATTGAAATATGTTTGATATAATGAAAAATAAGTTATGTACTATATAAATATTAATAATTGTGTAATATATAGCAGTAACATATCAAGAAATGTAGAATTCAAGAAAGGTAACTTGTATCTTACGGAAATATAAATAGTCAGGGCTGCTAGCCATTTAAACATGGTATGCAAGAATCATTTGTTATATACTGTGGGGACATTAAACTTACATAAGTACAATTAATTATTTGATTTTTTTTTTTTGTACAGTGTTCCTATCGGGGATAAAACATGGTGCAAATTTCTCATACTTGCTGAGGAACAAAGTGAGATTTCTCAAAAAAAAAAAAAAATACATATATATAATTCTTCATTATATTTAATTGCTTAAATCTGTCCTTTTTTTTTTTTTTTTTTTTTTTTTTTTGAAACTGCTGTTCAATGGAATAGGCAATTATTGCACTAAAATTTGATGAAACTTATTTTTTTGACTTAGCTGTATTTTGCCTAAAAGTAATTTTTTTTTTTTCTGGTGTTTCATTATAGAAATGTAATTCATTTTATTTTTGCAGCTGACTAGCAAAATGTGTAATTTTCAATACTCAAATTTTTTGAAAACTTCTAAAATTTGTGAGGCGTATTTAAATTTGTTGAATTTTGTAAAAGTTCTTTAATTTCAAGATTGTTCCATTTTCTGAATAACCTGTTTTCATTCCCCCCCCCCCCAGCAATAATAATTGGTCTCAGAAGAGTGCACAAATTTCACCCAGTGTTAAAAATCGGAGAGTAAATAAATAAATGAAAGCAAGATTCTCCCACCCTAATTGGAACCCTTCTGTATGCCTTGTTTTATTAAAAAACATTTGTTTACATTTTGAAAATAATTTTCTATGTTGACAGTTTTATCTCTTTTAATATGTTAAATTCATAGTGCAAAAAATTTACATGTAATTATTTAAAAAATAAATAAAAGTAAACATGATTTTTAAGTATTTCTTTTTAATCATTTGTAACATCTTTTCTGAAGTCTTTATTAAAATCTGCTTAGGCTAATCTCAATTCTCGGTATTTTTTTTTTTTTTTTTTTTTTTTTTTTTAATAAATTTAAATTGAATTTCGTAATGCAGTTGTAGATAGTTTTTGAGTCTTAAAAGAAAGAATGAAATTAATCTTGATGCCTCTGGGGAAAGTGGTGAAAGTTCTCACAATGAACTATTTTAAAGGGAAATGAATTTTGATTTTTCATTATGAGCATCTGTTTGCTTAAATTCCACCAAAATGCATATGTAAAATGTTTCTTTTGGTAAGCAATATTAATATTTCTTTCTGAATTTTAACTGGTTGGTAGCAATGTTCAAAAACTTACGCAAAAGTACATAAATTTTAGAAAGCATGAAAAAAGTGGATTCTTATGAAAACTAAACATTTCTGCTGTTACTATCTTCCTTATATATAAAATGTTTAGGCTATTTAATATATTTAAATGTTGTAGAAAAAGGTTTTTTGATTGACATTACAAACTATGCGCTAGTTTCTTTTGTTAATTTACTTAAGTAAACTATAGTTCCCTCCCCCTTCCTTTCACTTTCCTATCCATATCCGAATCAAAGGATTCCAGACAAATTGAATTAACGAGAAAATTTCTCCTAACAGCAATTAAAGAGGTGGGAGATTTTGAAATGGACTTGGATGATAATAATATGCAGAACTACTTGGTATGTGTAGTAATCTGACTATATGTTGCATTTAATTTCAGATGTAAGCGGATATTTAAATTAGAAATTTATTACTTATTACTGCAGTTAATCATACATAATAGAAAATCATGATTATGTTAACAGATAGAACATTGTTAGTTAAACTTCAGTATATTAATTTCCAATGCACAATGTCTGACGGCCATTCTCATGAATGATGATGGCAGTCACACTCAACACTTAGAGTCCTAGGTGCATTGTGTAATGCACTGTGCCACTGTAAAAAAAAAAATATATATATATATATATATATATATATAATTAAAGCAGTACCTGGTAGAATTTTTTTTTAACTAAAATTACATGTTACGTAATGTACATAAAAATTATTGCAAATTAATCAAAAGGCTAATATAAATATCATTTATTTCTACCTTAAAAAAAAAAAAAAAAAACTTTTGTGAATTAATCATATTTAATATATCTTTCAATGTTTAATTAATGCATGGTTTTCAATTTGTTGTAATTGTTTAACAGGTGCATATTTTTCTTATTTAGATGAGAAAATTAAGAAGATTAGGTGGAACTATGTTCCAAAACCATACGTGACGCATTATGAGATATCTATTTACCGAAGATGTACCTGATTCATATAACTGGATTCGGACCAATGAAAAACTAAAGTTTTCGAATCGAAAGATCTGTTGTATTATAGTAGGTTAGTGAAATGTTGAGATGTTTAAAATTCTCAATTGTGCTTTATTTCAGGGCTAGCAAGGTTTCGGACATTATGGTGGTATAAACCATGGTTTTTACCATACTGTCCAAAACCCTACAGTTTTAAACTGTCTAAAACTATACTTTAGAGTAGAATTATATTTTATCAAAATTACTCAAATAGTATTTGAAAAATTTATAAAGTATTATATATAATAGTAATAATTATTATTATTACGATTTGTCATATGTTTCAAGGAAGTATTGATGCCATTCAAAATTCAGGGGCTGAAATAATGTAGACAGTAGAATTTTTTTTTTTTTTTTTTTAATCATTAGAATGCATTAAGTTAGTCCTTCTTGGGTAAATTAAAGTAAAATTAGGAACATTTGTAAAGTTAATGTGTGAATTGTTCTTTATAAGATACTATTTAAGATTACTAAATTAAAACTATTGGATAGTTCCTATTTTGCCAGTAATTATTGAGATATGCCAAAATAATTAAGTTTTTCATTGATATTTACTTGTTATCTATTTTAACCCAGCAAATTTTTCTTAAAATACTATTGTTTACATTTTTTACATTTACTATTATTATTGTTAAATTTTATAGGCCAAAATATTTTTAATAAAAGATGATTTGTTCAAAACTTTTAGTCTTTTACTGCCTAAAACATATATAACATTCAAACAAATGACTGCCTCTGACTGTAGATTCTGTGTTCAATAATAATAGTTTAATTTAGCTATATGTTAACAAATACAGTCAAACAGCCCGCTAAGCGACATTAAAAAATAAGTTCCAATACGAAAGATTATGAGTAAAAAGTGTCAATAAACCAAACCTCATCGCCGTGCAGCGAATCACCAATGAATGCTTTATACTAAAGCTTAGTACAATTATGAAATTCGCAAAAGGGTCACAAAACCATTCTTAAAAATTTTAATAATAATAAAAACATTTATCTCCACTACAATAAACACACAATAACAGCTTCAAAAACAAAGTTTGATATGCAAAAATGAAGTTCCATTACAAAAAGGTTGCAAAGAAAAAGGTATGATACAATATTACTGCATAAGAAATCATTAATGGATGCACTATACAAAGCTTAGCCATGATCTTTTATGCTGCGTTCTAAGTTCATTGAAAGAAATGAAACAGATGAACGAACATGAGTACAAGAGCATGGCATTATGATTTTGCAAGACTAGCAGAATCACTGTTACACGTACAAATGTGCTGAACATTTGATAATTCAGACATATTACTGAATATTCAATTTTGTTAAATCTGAATATTTTTTTTTTTTTTTTTTTTTTTTGTCAAATATTAAAATACATTTAACTGAATCTATAAAAGTTCAATTTTTAAAATTTTAAATTATTTGAGAAATTTCTTATGTAATAGTTATTTTTAATTATCATTAAATTGAGATTATCCAGAATAATTAAGAAATAATAATTTATATTTAAATGAAAGCAATTGTTTTATATGTCTTCTAAAGTAACATTAAAGAAAATTAGTTATTGATTACTTTAATCATAGCAGTTGATGATATGTAAAAGCTATGAAAAGAGCAATCTAAGAAAATAAGGCTTATTTTAAAGTCTCATCCCAAAAATCTAGATCAATTTTTTGCTATGTTAAACATTAATATATATATATATATATCCATAATTTTTTTTTTGTTATTTGTTTATTTTTTAATACATAAGTTTTAAACTTTACAAACTTTTTGTTTCAGATGCAGCTGAAAAGGAATATAACAGTGTGACAAGGGCATAGATTGAAGATATTATGTTTACGACATGCTAAAGAGAGAAAATTTTATGTCAGAAAAACAAAAATGTGTTAATATAAAATAAAAAGGCATTAAATTTTTTTATGTGTTTTGGAGTTGGTATTATTAAAATATTCCATACTTGTAAATTTCACAAATTAAGATTTTCAATATCAAAATGTAAATAAAACAAGTAATTAACAAATAAGATAGTAATACTTCAGCAGTGAGGTTAACTTAAACTGATACTAAAAAAAAAAAAAAAGTTGCTGGCATAGGTTTTTTTCTCCTGCGACTAATCTTCTAGCAGAAGAGAGTGTCCTTCACATCATGAGAGGTATGAGTGTTTGCCAAATTCTCCAAGATGTGAATAAAGAAGCAGGTACTAACAATAATACAGAATATTAACCTTTTACACGCCGAATTCAGATCCAGGTGTAATTTAAATTTGTTTTTTACATATTTTGCCTTCTAATGCTTTTAGTTTAAAGAACTTTATCATTAAAATGTTTAATTTCTTTTTTTTTTTTTTTAAATATATATAATTTAATATTATTATATTCAATATTATTAATTCGCTATTATTATATTTAATATTATTAGTTTAATATTATTAGTTTAATATTATTATATTTTTATTTTATTTTAATTTAATTTAATTATGTAAGCTATTTTAAACATGTCAGCCTATTTTTAGAAGCATTTGCTTATTTTTCCAAATTATGTGAATTTTTGAACAGTGGGATAAAAGGGAAAATGGTAAAGTAGGTCATATTTATAATTTTCTGTACATTTCCCCTTTTATGATTGAACTGTAATTTCTATTTCAAAAAATCAAGTAATCTTCCTATTATATCTGATATTTTTTTCAAGTCAGTGTTCATGATTTTTAATTTTTAAATGGATTTTTAATTCCATGCTCCATTTATGGAACATTGACGTGTAAAAGGTTAATAAGAATGTTGGCAGATGTGTGTGTGTGTGTATATATTTTGTGCTTTTTATTCGATATTTTGAACTTTTCTATTAGAATAGATTTTCATGTTAAGGTGTAATTTAAAAATTATGAACCAAATCACATAGTACAATTAATATT
The DNA here is from genome assembly GCA_963930645.1 of Salticus scenicus. Classification (NCBI taxonomy): domain Eukaryota; kingdom Metazoa; phylum Arthropoda; class Arachnida; order Araneae; family Salticidae; genus Salticus; species Salticus scenicus. The sequence continues at coordinate 132,483,396 of OZ005658.1, read as the reverse complement.
CAAAAATATGGTAAGAAATATGACTACTTCAAGTCTATTGTTTTAACAAATGTTATATAAACATCTAATATCGATACTGTGTTTATACTTAAAAAAAAAAAAAAAAAATAATAATAATAATAAACTCTACACATCTTCTTTTTAAGAATAGACATCACCTATCACTACCCAGAGCTAAACATGTGATACTATGAGGAAATTTTTAATAAAATATGCTCAAGAAAACTTGCAACTGTGAAATTCCTGCATACAGTTTAAAAGTACAGTTAGTTTTTTGATGCTTTATAATTTAAAAACAAAATATTAAAAATCAGTTTTGTTAAACATGGAATAATGTAACAATGGAGATTTTTTTTAATATGAAAGGTTAATTTAAAATTTAAATATATATATATCAAGTATTTGATAATTCTAATTTCAAATTTCCTTATAGAAGAATACCACCGTGTTTGACTTGCTTTATTATCCTGCAGATTTAGGAAACATAAGCATTTATGAAACCCTTTTCCTTTTTTTTTTTTTTTTTTTTTTTTTTTTTTTTTTTTTTAACCGTCAATTAAAATGCTGGCAAGAACATTAATGATTTTCAAGAACATTAATGATTTTCTAATTTTAATTTATTCACATTTTTTTTTTTTTTTAATCAAGGGTGAAAAAGGACAAGATTTCACATAAATATGCATTGTAAGGGTTGTTTTCATTGTACAGATGTCCAACCAGTTTAAAAATATCATGTATGATTCTAGCATGAACATCATTGATAATGTATATTCTGTTAAAAAAAAAAAAAAAAATGTAAGTTATTAAAAATTTTATTTCATTAACATCAATGAATGTCAGAATTTTACCCAAATGTGCATTTATCCCAAGCTGGAATTTTTAAAAATATACTTGCAAACCATTAAAGAATAGACACTCTGTTTCACAAGCTTTTTAAGTTAATAAAAAATTAAAGGCCAGATTGTAACCCTACTTTAAAAATCTTAAAAGTACATGAAAAAAAAGTGGATAGTTGTGATGAAAATTTTTTTTTATTATTGTAACCAATAAATCGTAAGTAAAGTTTTTGTAAATCTAAACAAGTGTTAGTAATTTACAAACTGTACCCTTAAATTTCTACTATATAAGTTCTCTCTTGACAGTCACTAAAAATTTAAAATAAATCCCTAAATCAGGAAATATATTAAAACTAAAATTCCTTAAATTATGAAAAATTCTGTCACACAAATTTCTAATAATTATTTACATAACTTGGCAGAATAGAACAATATCTCTTATAAATATATTCTATGAGGATTATTGCCTTGGAATTAATATGAAATTGCATAAAAACAAAAATACACAATTGACCATAATTAAATATAAAAAAGTGCAATAAGATAAGTGTATTGAAGTGATGGAGCCTAATGGGTGGGGCATTTCAGTTTGTGACTGTGTGAGATAATTGGCCTTAACATGAATACAGTATGCCCTGTAGTAGAGAATAAGAATCTGCAATGTGGAGCTGAAAGAGGAAAAGGTAAAAGTGTATTGTTCTAAAATGTTTTTTTAATAGAGTCATTTTATAATTTTTTAATAATCCTATATAGAATATTACTCTTTTTTTTTTTTTTATATAATACTAGTTAATTTTCATTAAATCAATTTATTAAGTATTTTATAAAAGAAATAATGTGTGTTTATGAATTTTTAGTCTATTAATCTTCTAGTGAATTAAAAATTATAATTAATTAATTTAAAATGCTAAAAGAGAAAATTTATGAAAACATACGTTACAAAATAATGTTTATACTTTTTAAGAGTAATCTAAGCAATTGATTATGTATGTACTCTTTTTATAAAATAATAGTGAGCTTTGTTTGCTAGCGCATCACTGTTTTTAAATGAATTACTGTAATTAATGAATTCTCAAAATTGTACTAATATTTGTCAGGTGAAGAAAAGAGAAAAAAAAAATAATTTCTCATCGAGAAAAATGTCGTACCAGTTCCCTACTGCCTTCGTCAGTGCAGGCTATTGTGTGCTGCTTGAGTACGTTTATATTCGACATTCTTAAGGAATCACTATATTATTGTAAGGAAAAAAACATAAATATAAAATACAAAAAAAATAAAAACTCTGATCTCTAGAATAATTGGTTCGGGTCCCTACTGCCTGCGGCAGCATATTCCTTCGCCCAGCCTTTCCACGACTCCTAATTATTTTACACTTTCAAAAATATCCGCAATTGTTTTCTGGGGCTGTTAAAGGTAATGATACTGATTTCTTAAGTTCTAACTGAATTTCTTTATTTTTGCCCCAATGACTTCCCCTTCCCGCCCCTCGTAATAATTCTACGCTTTTGAAAATATCTGCGATAATCGATTTATCAGGCATTAAAAACTAATAATAACAATTTCCAACACTTCTAACTCATATTTTTATATTTTGGTCTCATTGCCCCCCCCCCCTCCTTTCCTGTCTCTCCAAAAATTTTTCATTTTTGAAAATATTTGATTTGGTTTGGTTTGATGAGTACTGAGATTTATTGCTTGCCTCTAGGGCCGCTTATATCTCGAAAAATCCACACCACAAGGGTTTACAAGTTTTTATTATAACAAGAACAGATACATGAGATACATATCATAAGACATCACAAACATCCATGCCCGCGCCAGGATTCGAACCTGGGACCATAAGATTCGGAAGGCAGCGTCCTACCGACCGAACCACCTGGCCGGCGAAAATATTTGAATTTCATTTGTAGGCCGCCAAAAACCTATATATATCAATTTTGAACCGTCTATTTTTATTTTTATTATTTTATTCTTTTTTTGCCCACCCCATCCTTTTCTACATCTCCTAATAATTTAACATTTTGAAAAATATTTAATTTGTAGGCTCCCCAAAATTAATTTTGAGTACCCTAACTCTATTTCTATTTTTTTTCCCCTTCGCACCCCTACCCACCCTCTTAATGAAGTTTGAAAATCGGGAAATTAGATGATTGTTGAATCATATAAATAATACTGAAGGCAGCGGGGACCCGAAACAATTGACTAAAAGTATTTAAAAAATACATGATCATGACTTCATCTGTGCCGGATTTCTCAGAATGGTGGTCTTTTATAGTTGATTTCATTATTTCTCAGAATGGTAGTCTTTTATAGTTGATTTCACAATTCTGAGAAATCTGGCACAGCTGAAGTCGTTTGAAAAGTGCTGGGCGCCCAGCCAAAAACATTCACGGCCAAGCATGAAGAATGTTTTAAGGTTTATTATATTTATTAACTATATAACGTTAAATTTTAAAACGCTGCCGAAGGTAGTGGGGACCCGGAACAGTAGGCTAAAAGTACTAAAAAAAATGCACTGTCACCATCTTCTGAACTCTTCTGAAAGTGGAAAAAAAATGCATTATTATCATGTTTTGAGCATTTCTACAACTTTCAAATGTCTAGCTAATCGGGAGGATGTCTAGCTAATTGAGCTAAATAAATTTTCTGTTGAATCATATAAACGCTGCCGAAGGCAACGGGACCCGAAAATGTTGGCTAAAAATGGTAAAAAAAATGCATTTTTATCATGTTTTGAGCTTTTCTACAAGTTTCAAATGTCTAGCTAATCGGGAAGTTATTTAAATTTTCTGTTGAATCATATAGACGCTGCCAATGGCAGCATGGACCCAAAACAGTTGGCTAAAAGTATTTTTAAAAATGCATTGTCACCTTGTTCTGAATTCTCCTGAAAGTATCAAATGCCTAGCTAGTCGGAAAGTTAGTTAAATAAGTTTTCTGCTGAATCTTATAAATGCTGCCGACGGTAGCGAAGACCCGAAACAATAGATTGAAAGTACTGAAAAAATGCATTGTCACCATGTTCTGAACTCTTCTGAAAGTTTGAAATGTCTAGCTAGTCTGGAAGTCAGTAAAAATCGATTGCAAGATTTGTACTGAACTCACAAACAAACAAACAAGAATCGAAGTTAATAAAAACATGATAATAAGTACTGATAATTACACAGGTCTACAAAAATGATGTTGAAAAAATTTGATTTGATCATTTTAGCTGATGTTTTTTGATGTGCTGAAACTGAAAATACAGCCAGTTTTTCTCTATCATATATAGATTTTTGTCAATACAAGGTGTTTTGTGACATAATTTCTTACATATACCATCAAAAAAATAGGTTGGTTGGTTGATAGAGTCTTACGTCACCCTAGTGCTGCGCACTAACAGCAATAGGTACTCATGATTAATTAATCTTGGAAACATACTATAAAACTTACAATATAATTATAGTTGTAGAGGAGTAATGAAAGAAATTATACCGGTAGGCACACTGTATTAACAAAATTCTATATGTGATACAGAAAAACTGGCTTCATTTTTGGTTTCAACTCACCGAAAAATATGAAGATCAGCTAAAATTATTAAATCAAAATCTTTAATGTAGATCTGTGTTATAATATCCGGAGAGCATCCTGTAACTATCTCAAAAAGACATCCGGAGTGCGCGCAGCGATCTATTTTTCTACTTGTCACTGGAACTCCTCGGTATAACAACTCCATCCTGAAATTATCAGATAAAAGACATCCGTAGGACATGCAGTGGTGTCTCCTTCTGGAAACCACTGAACATCCACCGGTTGGTGACAGGATATTTCAGAACATCCAGTGGATGAGGTATTATCCTGCATGTGACAGTCTCCGGATGATCGCTGGATGTAATTTGGCTGCATAGGACAATGTCTATCTGTAGTATCAAGATTGTTGTTGTAGAGTTGTCACAAACTTTGTATAAAAACTAAAGTATTATTTTAAATTGGAAAGTATCAATGTGCCCCACTTTCCCCTACGGCTTATCTTTTATTGTGCATCTGTAGATGTGTTTTCAGACTTCCCTTTTGGGAAAATCCTTTAGAACACACTTCACACACGTATGGCTTTTCTTTTCGATGGATGCGTAGATGTCTCATTAAATTTCCACTTACAGAAAATCTTTTAAAACATACTTCGCACACGTATGGCTTTTCTTCTGTATGAATGCGTTGATGTCTCTTTAGATTCTCCTTTCGGGAAAATCTTTTAGAACATACTTCACATATGTATGGCTTTTCTTCTGTATGGATGTGTCTGTGAATTTTTAAATGTCCCTTTTGGGAAAATCCTTTAGAACACACTTCACAGACGTGTGGCTTTTCTTTTGTATGAATGCGAAGATGTCTCTTTAGATCTCCATTTTGTGAAAATCCTTTAGAACATACTTCGCACACGTATGGCTTTTCTTCTGTATGGATGCGTAAATGTATCATTAGTTTTCCATTTTCAGAAAATCTTTTAGAACATAACTGACACACGTATGGCTTTTCCTTTGTATGGATGCGTTGGTGAATATTTAGATGCCCCTTTTGGGAAAATTCTTTAGAACATACTTCGCACACGTATGGCTTTTCTTTTGTATGGGTGCGGAGATGATATTTTAAATGCCCTTTTCGGTAAAATCTTTTAGAACACACTTCACAAACGTATTGCTTCTCTTCTGTATGAATGCAAATATGTCTCTTTAGATCTCCTTTTCGGGAAAATCCTTTAGAACATACTTCGCAAACGTATGACATTTCTTCAGTATAGATGCTTAGATGTCTCATTAAGTTTTCATTTACAGAAAATCCTTTAGAACACACTTCACAGACGTATGGCCTTTCCCCTGTATGAATACGTCTGTGAATGTTTAGATTTCCCTTACGGGAAAATATTTTAGAACATACTTCGCACACGTATGGCTTTTCCATTTTGTATGGATGTGTATATGTGTGTTCAGTCTTCTTTTTTTTTGGAAAATCCTTTTCACACGGACTGTTTTTCTGCTGTGTGTGTTTGCTCATACACATTTAGATACCCTTTATGAGAAAATCCTTTAGACTGTAAAATTAACGCACAAGTATGGCTGTTTGAAAATGAATGTTACAACGTCTCTTTAAAATACCTGTTTTAATACAGCCTTGATAGGATTTTTATTTTATTTAGGGGCTCTAGATAGGATATTTCCCACTCTTGTTTCTTTTCTGGATCGTCAGTATTATTCAATAGAATAATAATCAATGAAAAAGGAACACGTCAATACTCTATGTGCTTACGACTAGAGCCCCTTAAAAAAGAATATAGGAGCCTTACTTACTTACAACTAGGCAAACTATCTCCTCCTACAGTCTCTACCACGGATTAACAGTATAGCATGGGAAAGAGACTTTCAAATCTGGCATATTCTTTTTCAGAAAAATAGATGGCGCCACCATCGCGAACCTCCCACTCCAAAAGCTCCCGTAATGGTTTTCAATGGGGAAAATCATAATTTAGTTTAATTTTTTTATGGAAAGTTTTAATTTTAAGAAAATTGGAAAACAGAAATAATGTTATATAAGGTCTTCCTAATAACATATAGTTTTTTTATATAACAGTAAGAATTTTTATGACTTTGTAAGAGGTTATACAAAATATGAGATCGTATTGATAAAAATTCGAATAAAAGCTATTAAAAACTTTTCACTATTGTACAAGGTGATCGTAAAAAATTAAAAGTGTCACAAATAATGAAAATTACAAATTAAATAAAAAAGGAAATGAAGAGAAAATTATAAAGAAAGAAAAAAAGAAATATTAAATAATAAATAAATATAATACGGTGTACTTTTCCCGTTGATATTATTTTTTTAAACTTTAAATTTAATAAGAGTTATCTTGATTTATTTGTAACACAGTAAGTTACACCTAAGTAGTCCTAAGTAAGTTAATCCTACTAATTTTTTTAAGGTAATACAAAAGATCTTGTTACTTTCTTCTATATTCAACAGAAAAAAGTATTGGATTCGTAAAAATTTTCGACCACGGGTTTTTGATGGATTTACACGTTTTGAGAGCTGCAGAACAAGATTTGACCATTTTTAGAAAATGTCTTTCTGTCAGTCTGTCTGTGTGTGTGACAAAATTTTGTGGCAACTGTATCTCATGAACTACTGCACAGAATTTCATACAAATTGGTATGTAGTTGCACCTTGACATAAATTAATGCCTATCAACTTTTGGTAAAAATTGTCTCACAGGTTACGTTGCCATCCCGCTTTTTCTAAACTTTTAACATGGTGGTATAGGACAAAATTTTGTATAAATGTTCCTAAAGAGAATTATTTTTTGATAATCATTATAAAATTTACCAGAATTAGGGAAATTTTTTTTGTATATGTAGGAGCCTCGCTTCCCCCACCCCTGGGGGGGGAGTCCCCCCTCGAGGGGAGTAAATTTTCATGATGGGAATCTTTCAAAAGAGCTCGCCAGTACCTTTAAAACGAATAGTTGAACTATAGATCTGCGATAATTTAAAATGAAGGTATCAATTTTTTTCATTAATATATATACATATATATATATATATATATTATTTTATTATTATTATTTTTTTAAATGTAATATTGACAATGAAATTAACATTTTTTGGATATTTACTATTATACTACTTCTCTAATATGGAAATCGTCTGCATTATCATGGAAGATAATTTTTTTAAATAATAATTTTAATAATTTTTTTTTACTGAGTGAATTTGTATAAGAAAGTATAGAAGAAAGTCATGTGGTGGCCAAAACTAACTAGTTTTTTTAAATGTAAATATAAGTAAAAATTTTATGATAATTTATGTTATTTGAGTAATTTTAGAAATTGTGTGGAGATATATTTAATTTTATTTTCATTTCAACAAATTGCAGGGAAATTCATCCGCACTTCTTTTTTTACGATATAGGATAATATGATTTTTTTAAACTATGTATTATTTTTATTTTTAAACTCATTCATTTTTAACGAATGTGCTATATGTAAATATGTGACTGAATTATCAATAGTTTTTCAATGTTAAAATTTTTTTAACTATTTTAATTTACATATGTCTCTGTAAGTTAGTTATCTATTAAAAACGTTAATTATCTTTATTAAAAACCCCGTCATCGGCCGAGTGGTTTTGCGATTAAAATCTGGTAGACGGGAAGTGCTGGGTTCGTTGCCAGGTCGCGTTCGGTGACATAGTCGCTCAGAGTTTTCGGTGTTTTTTCCCCCCAAAACTCGAGTAAATATGGGCTTTGACTCCTAAGAATGACCAACACGGGGGGCAGACTACCGAGCCCTAGGATTCTCAATCATAGTCAATCAGCCTTAACTTTCACATCACCACCCCCACCACCACCTTATTAAACAGTGGGCGAACAGTTTGGCGTTCAAAGCTGATAGACGGGAAGTGCCTGGTTCGATACCAGGTTGGGCTCGTCAACCTAGCTGCTCAGAGTTTTCCGTGATTTTCGCCGAAACACACGTAAATACAGACTGGCACCACCTTAGAAAGACCACCACAGAGGGCACACCACCAAGACCCAGGACCCTCGTGTAGTCAATTGGCCTTAACCTTCACACAGTAACACCACCCTCTTATTAAGCAGTGGCCGAATGTTTCTGCGTCCAAAACTGGTAGATGTGAAGCGCCGAGCTTGATACCAGGTCTCGCTCGTCAATTTAGCTGCTCGGAGTTTTCCGTGGTTTTTGCCCAAACTTGAATAAATACGGGCTAGTACCCTCAATAGGACACCCCTCATAGGGCACACCACCCAGGCCTAAAAGCGCCGTCTAGTCAATTGGCCTTAACCTTCACACCAGCACCACCACCACCTTATTAACAGTGGCCGAGCGGTTCTGCGCTCAGAGCTGGTAGACAGGGAAGTGCCGGGTTTCAATACAGGTTACGTTAGTCGACGAAACCATTCGTATTTTTCTATAGTTACCAGGGAAGCCTTCTGTGGGGATCTTTTTATGGTGTATTAATGCGTATTTACGCTACTTTCGGGGAAAACCATAGAAAACTTTGAACGGCTTGGCTAATGAGCGCAACCTGTGATGAACGCGGCACCTCCTGTTTTCCAGTTTTGAGAGCTGAACCTCTCAACCAAATAATCGATTAAGGAAATTCATGCTTATGAAATTTGGGAAGAGGGGAATGGCGATTTTATCAATTTTTAAGTCGCCATGTGGCGAGTGTTGAAAGTGGATTTCTTCAGGTCTAATTCAATCTACGTGATTTAATTGATTTAATTATTGTTTCAAATGTTAAATATTTTGATTTATATAATAACTTTGTATCTGTATATTAATTCTATTAAGATTTTTAAAATATATAGAGGAGTGGTGTGCTGGTTAAGCTAGATTGCCTACACGAAGGAGCTAGGCGTGGGGAGAATATCCTCTGTCGAGATCTTTCTAAGAAACCAAGAACGCGTAGCCTATATCCATGTAAGTTTTGGTGAAAATAATTAAAAACTCCAAACGGCTGAAATGACTAATGCGACTTGGGTTCGAACCCGGCATTTCTAGTGTTCACAAAGATATGCATAATACCATTTTTTTTAATTGCGATTATAGTAACGAAGAAATCCTGATAATGTTCGTTACTGAACGAAATTTTTGAAAATTATATATAGATATAATTAAATTTATTTTTGTTTAATAAATTACAGGAAAATGCTTTTTGGTACGGCAGGACTATTTTGTTAAATCTGCGATTTTGCATTGTCGCCGATTTTGTGTTCCACCACATATATATGCCAGGATATCTGCCAATATCCAATTTTACCACTTAATTTTCTAAACTATCTTAAAACTAGTATGTTGTGGCCACCACATGACTTTATTCTATATTTTCCTATACAAATTCACTCAGTAGAAATAATTTATTAAAATTATTATTAAAAAAAATTATCTTCCATGATAATGTAGACGATTTCCATACTATAGAAGTAGTATAACACTAAATAACAAAACAAAACAAAAAAAAGTCAATTTTATTGTCAATATTACAATTTAAATTTTTTTTATTTTTATTTTTTTGGTAAGAATGAAAAAAATTGATAACTTTATTTTAAGATATAGCAGATCGATGGTTCAACCATTCGTTTTGCAGGTATTGACGAGCTCTTTTGAAAGATACCCATCATGAATATTTACTCCCCTCGAGGGGGGGGGCTTCCCCCGGCGGTGGGGAGACACATACAAAATTTTTTCCCCAGTTGACTATCTCTATTATAAATAATTCTTGTAAATTCGATAATGATTACTAAAAAAGTAATTCTCTTTATGCACATTTATACAAAATTTTGTCCTATATCACCATGCTAAATATTTAGAAAAAGCGGGATGGCAACGCAACCTGTAAGACAATTTTTACCAAAAGTTGATAGGCGCTAATTTATGTCAAGGTGCAACTACATACCAATTTGTATGAAATTCTGTGCAGTATTTTCTGAGAAACAGTTGCCACAAAATTTTGTCACACAGACAGACATTTTCTAAAAATGGTCAAATCGTGTTCTACAGCTCTCAAAACGTGTAAATCCATCAAAAACCCGAGGTCTAAAATTTTTACGAATCCAATACTTTCTTCGATTGAATATAGAAGAAAGTATTTTCCTATACAAATTCACTCAGTAAAAATAATTTATTAAAATCATTATTTAAAAAAATTATCTTCCATGATAATGCAGACGATTCCCATACTAGAGAAGTAGTATAACACTAAATATCCAAAAAAAGTCAATTTTACTGTCAATATTACAATTTAAAAAAAAAAAAAATCGATATCTTTATTTTAAATTATCGCAGATCGATGGTTCAACCATTCGTTTTAAAGGTATTGGCGAGCTCTTTTGAAAGATAACCATTATAAAAATTTACTCCTCTCAAGGGGGGACTTCCTGCCCAGGGGGATGGGGCAGGTGGCGAGGCTCCTACGCATAAAAAAAAATTTCCCAGTTGATTATCTTTATTATAATTAATTCTTGTAAATTTCATAATTACTAAAAATAATTCTCTTTATGCACATTTATACAAAATTTTGTCCTATATCATCATGCTAAAAATTTAGAAAAGCAGGATGACAACGCAACCTGTAAGACATTTTTTACCAAAAGTTGAAAGGCACTAATTTATGTCAAGGTGCAACTACTTACCAATTTATATGAAATTCTGTGCAGTAGTTCCTGAGATACAGTTGCCACAAAATTTTGTCACACATACACACGCACAGACAGACATTTTCTAAAAATGGTCAAATCGTGTTCTACAACCCTCAAAACGTGTAAATCCATCAAAAACCCGAGGTCGAAAATTTTTACGAATCCAATACTTTCTTCTATTGAATATAGAAGAAAGTAATATGTCAAATCGGTAAAAATTTTGACATTTTATAAATAAATATAATTATCAATAACATTATTTAAATATATTACATTATACAGTATATTACCATTATATAATATATTATTTTATATAAATAAATAACTAATACATTTTTTATCTAAAAAAGAAAAGAAAAATAATAAAGAAAAATAATAAAAACGTACAAACATTTTTTTTTTCTAGTACTTTGTGGCGTTTACTTACTTTTTTTTTTTTTAATCTGTCAACTGTTTAATCATCACCCGTTATATGCTGATAGAAAGTTATTAAAAATTTCTTTTTTTTTTGGGGGGGGGGGCTTAGAAGTTAATTGATTACATGAGGATTCTAGGCCTGAATAATGTGACCTCCGTGAAGGTCTTTTTGACCCTACGTCAGGCGCATCCTCAGGACGAACAAAATCGGGCGCACCCAGCCTGAGAGGCCAGATAAATATTTTATATTGTTAAAATACTTGTACTACAATCAATAAATTCGTACTTATGCATCAAATTTTCGTTTATTACTTTCTATTCACTCCTAACAAGGTCACCATATGGGTGTTTTTGAATTAAAAATCATGTGTATAGGATATTTAGAGAATAAAAACCAGAACGGGCCTCTCGGGCAGGGTGCGCCCGACGGAGGGTTAAGGTCTCCAAGCTTGTGTATTTGTGCGAGTTTCAGAGAAAACCACGGAATATTCCGATCGGCCAAATTGACGAGCGCGATCTTGGATAGAACGCACTTTCAGTCTACCCGCTTCGAGATAGCAGAATCTCTCCACCACAGGTACGGCAAGAATTTAAAAGTAAAGGGGAAACGACGTAAAAAATTTCCTTTTGCAATTTTTAAAATGTAATCTCTGAAAATTTTATTTGATTAAAATCAAATTTAATTCCCGATTTTTTTTCCCCATTTTCTTTTCTTTTCTTTCTTTCTTTTTTTAAATGCATTACCAAGTGATCTGCAATTTTGAATAATAATAACTTATCATTGAGCTTAAATTCCTTAGCAAATTCTATGAAGAAAATAAATGAGAGAAAGATATAAATGATCTTAAAATAAATGTCGCAAGTTTTATTATTATTATTTCTTTCATTGTCATGGCTTTCAGTGTTACAAGAAAAGACATAAATTAAAAAATCTTTTTAATCTATTTTAAGATAACATATTTTTGATGAAAGAAAGAAAATCTAAACAATTTTGAAAAATATTTATTGATTTATTATCCAGTTTCACACATTACGAAAAATTCCGATATTGTATGAGCATTTATAAATATAATACACAAACGCCAACCCTATATGAATAAAGCCAAAATTATTACAGCACCATCTAATATCCAAGAACTTTACATTTCCGAAGCTATTCATATAATTAAATGCAAAAATGCAATAAATTCCAAAGATGCTGCAATATTACCAATAATTTGGCACAATATTATAAAATAGTTAATAGTTTATTTCTGCTTATTCATGATGTTTTTTCTCCTACAATAACCTCGTATGATATGCAATAGTTCCAGCTTCTCTCACTTTTTTTAACTCCTTGGTCCAACCTCTACCGGAATTCATATTGTTTTTTGCTGATATTTAATATATATCACGTTATATATAAAAGACTTAACTGTTGACTGTAAAAAGAAAACATATTTAAAACTGCGCAATGGAAACGAATCATAAATCCCTGATGATGCTTTATTATTAAAGCGAAAAGCTTTGGATTAAAAAATTTAACATCTTTTAAATAAATTTATATTTACGTGTGTTTAAAGTGTTTTAAATATATTAAATACAAATGACACGTGTTCAATTTAACTCTTTATTTTTTAGAGATTATTTATATATATTAGAGTTTGAAAAAAAATCCTTAAGTCAAATACAGCATGAATTAAAATAATAATAATCCAAATACAGGAAGAATTAAAATGAAAGAAAGTTGCAGATGCTTAAAACCAACACAACTAGAAAAAAAAAAAAAAAAAAAAAAAAAAAAAACTTTATTTTGAATTTTTATGGAAAACATATATACTATTTGGCAAAATATTAAAAAAGGGACTTGGAGTTTGATAAATAAACGAAACGAAAAGATCGTAACATATAAGCAAGAAAGAAAAAAAAGTTGGAAGAGAAAACGATAAAATTGTGTTGATTAAAATATCTTTTAGTAATATTAATAGTTTATTTTGCAGCAAAAGCAGTCGAAAACCGAAAATTCCTGTCAAGGAAAACCGGGAGAAAGTAGACTACAGCGCCCTCAATATTTACAAAAATATCGTCTTCCACTTTCAAAGGCTGGGCACCATTGGACTTTCCCCTCCTATTCTTCTACTCCGTGGTCTCTACTATGGCTCCTATAATACGAGCAGACTCATAGCTGACCATTGTTGCCGAGCGGAAATATATCTTGGCGACGTTTAGTTTCAGACGTATCACTCGGCGTCTTTATCGCCTAAAATAACGAGTTTGCCTAAACAGGAGAGCGAATTATTGTTTGCCCTAGACTCTAGACATGGTAATACAATCTCTTTCTACCTTCCTGGGTCATGGCCCTTGATAAGTTTGGCGGTAATGTTTGGCAAATTTTCTTATAACCCTTGTAAAATGTAGCAATCACTGTTTCTGTTAAATTAGTTAATTTTAAATATTTATACATGCTGAAAATCAGTGTACGTTGTAAAATACAAATACAACATTTAGATAATCAAACAGCAATAAAAGCAAATAATTGATACAAAAAATGCAAGAAAACATATCATAATTACACTGCATATTTGTGATTGAAAGCTAGGCGTACGGTTTTCTTTTGGACAATTAATAGCCCATTTCTTTCGCCTTTCTTCATCTGTTGGAAATCTAAACGTTCTAAAAGCAGTTCTGATATGATCTGAGTAATTTTTGGCTGCGCAACTCCCATTTTATGAGATTTAATAACACTTGAAATTGGAACCGCGTGGGCAACAATCACTGAGTGGTAAACAAAACGCCTGATGAGCCAGCCTGTATTGGAGGAGCTCTAGTCTCTACTAGAACTCCCTTTGTCTCTACACTAAGATCTGTGACGTCACTACCGGTGGCGCATTGAAGAAACAAATTTTTTCTTGCTTCTTTATGTAACAGTTGAGACAACAGTCCCAGCAGCTATAGGTCTCAATGCATACCCTTTACAACAACAACAATTCTTACTTCTTTTCAGTCTGAAATAAATACACATAACAGATAATTTTGAATACTTTTTTAACATTAAGCATAGCATGACAACAAGATAATTAAATGGTTTCCGAAAATAAAATATTCTCAGTTCGATTTTCAGAAATAAGGTTTACTCGAAAAGAAAAATGCTTATTACACACCTTTTTAACGAAAATAATAATAGAGGAATTATTATTATCTGAATACGAGTTTAGAGAGTGCATGTAGTTTTATTGCACTGAAAAAGAAGGTGTCTGTGAAAAGTTTTAAAATAATAATAAGCCTAATAATTTTCTCCGAATTATTTTTGATTTAATTAAAAATTAATATTAAAGTTTAGTTCCAGAAGAAAAAATCTTACACTTAAAAAATTGTGATTTGACTAAAGAAGAAGAAGGGAAAAAAAATATAGTCATATAAAAGTTTTTAAAATGTAATTTTTTTTCTTCTGTATATATGAGTATAAAATTTTCCATACATATTTTATTTTCATTACTAATAAAACTTTTTTGAATCTTATTCATTCATATTATTCACCTTTTTCTGCTAGTATTGAATAGAAGAGTAATACTAATAAGAATATTTTTAAAGTTATGACAAGGTTGATTATTTTGGTAAATTCAGTTGATAGGACCACCTATAGAAATGTTCATGAGCAGAATAAGTATAATGAAATTTAAAACAATTCTGTTTAGCACATTGTTTTTGCTGCTTTTTAAGAATTACTGATAGTTTTGTTTTGTAAACACTGTTCAAAAAGTAAAAGATTTATTTAACATAGATTATATAAATAATGCACAGAAAATCATGTTTATAGAGTTTGCAATAATTAATTTGGTATTCATTTACAAATTTATTAGAAAAACGAATAGCTGAAATTTACACCAGTTATGAGAAAGTGACTATTTTTGGAAAGCTGTACTTTTTCAAGATCGTTAATAACATATTATCCCACTGATCCAAAATTTAACAAAGATTTTGAAAATTTTACGCAGAAGTTTAAATAGATAAATAATTGAAATATGTATTATTACTTAAATTCCATTACTTTATAAAAAAATTAATTTTTAAATTTAAATTACGATTCATCAGTTGATTTTAATATTTTAACACAAAATTAAAATAAATTTTTAATGAACTGTAAAATTTAAGAATTTGTATAAGATTTTACGCCAAAGATTATATACAAAAATAACTACAATTAAATTGCATTTCTTTACGTGAATTCCATTATATAATAAAAAACATAATTAAAATAATGTTGCAGTTCAGCTATGTAATAATAATATTTTATGTGCATTGTAAAGAGAAATTTCAGAGAACATAAACTAGACACAAAGCATTTTTTAAAAATAATATAGTGATGAAAGTTCCTGGATGTCAAAACTCCAAATAGTCAAACGATATATAACTAAAGGATGCCCATTGTAAACCCATATGGAATATTCATGATGAAAACACAAAATTTCTTTTTTTATCTCTGTATTAACGGCCCTCTTCACTTGAACAAAATTCCGATGTCGGCTGAAAACAGATAAAAAGTGTCCCACGTGGTTTTGACAGGAGGTGTTAACTAATTTGAGAAGATTGACAGACTCACTGTCGAATCGTTGACTTTTTGGATGAATAAATCAAAAATCAGCTACCTCCTTACTTGCGGTTTCGTTGAAGCTTTGTTTTGTTTTGACTCTCTCTTTTCTTATTTTTGTGTTTCTTTTTTTCTTTCTTTTTTTTTCTTTGTCATTTTCACCTGGCATCAAACAATTTTCTACATTTATTCTTATGTATTTATATGTATTTTAATAACGTAGCCCGACCCGACGAAATATTTTATTCTATATTCAGCCCATTTTAGGCTTTCAGTAGTTATATCGGCGAATTCTGTCACAATGAAATTTAACAAAAGTAAATATTCTTTATAATTAAACTTGCAGTTTGATATAATTAATTTAACTAAAAAATAACAAAGATATATAACATTATAACATTACTGATATATAGAGATGGGTTATCTGCACTCTGGAGCTCAGATTACTGAACGCAGAGCTGGACGAGGTGTGCGACAGGTCGCGACCTTCGGGATCGTATTTCGAAGATCACGGACAGGTGCGGTCGCACAAGTCCTCGAGCTCTGTTTTCTAAAGAAAGTGTACTTGTGTTGTTATTTATACGTGTTTCTTTATACAAGTCAATTTTTTTATAATTAATATAATATATAAATAGCATTGAATTACAGTGCCTACATTTATTTAAAAATCTGGTGTGAAACAACCTGTACGACTTCCATTACCCACTATTACACGTATTATATGCAATTTTTGAAGATAATGTTATCAGCAGACATGGAATTGTCCTAATGAAATAGACACCTAAAAATTTTCCGGTAAGGAAAGTTAATACACGTGTAAAAACATAAAACAGAGTTTGCACACCGATTTTTTTTTCTTTTTTTTTTAAGAAAAAGAAAGGGGAAGAAAATTGGTAGAGTTTATTTATTTATTTGAAACACCAAGTTTCGAGATGTAAAACTGATCTGTCTGATCAGGATGACTATTAATTTTCCTGTGATAACCAAGTAGAGCATGAGAAAGGATATCTAAAATGAGTTTATGTAACAATTTTCAAGAAAATCGTTAGAGCCGTTTTTGAGATACCGATTTTTACCAAAGCTTGACAAAATTAATTGTTGGCCAGAAAACAACAATTATATGTAAAAGGATATTTAAAAGAGGGTCAATATGGCAAGTTTGAAAAAAAAATCATACAGCCGTTTTGACAGGAAAGCATTTGCAGGACCTGAAATTCAGCTATTTGTACAGGACGCCTGTCAATTTTCCTGTACTAACCAACTATATCCTTCGAAAGGATATCTAATAGAGTGTTTATACAGCAATTTTGAAGAAAATCGTTAGAGCCGTTTTTGAGATATGGACTTATGGCCTCACTTCCGGTTTCAAATGTCTCACTTCCGGTTTTCTAATTTTCACCAAAATTTGAAAAGTTTATCTGTACACCAGAACTGTTTCAATTCTAAAGTTTCGTAGTTCTGTCTTTATTAGTTTCCGACATATAATAACTAGAATGTTCTCCACATACATACACGCACACACCAATTGCTAAAAACCACTTTTTTGAACTCATGAGACCTTAAAACATGTAAATCAGGTGAAATCTCGATATCAAATTTTTCGACCAAATACAATACTTCCATTACTTATGGTAGTCGGTAATGGAAGTAAAAATAAATAAAGTACAAGACTCTTATTAATGTGCCGTGAAACTTGCTAGTCTTGATCAACTTTACAAGTAGCAGCCACATACAAATTTCAAAATACCAAATTTGAATTTCCTGAAGTTATTTAAGTTATGTTGATACAGGGTTGTTAGTTTTTTTCCCATAATCGAAAAAACCTGGTTAAAGCCGTCCCAGATAAAATACCATTTCGTCCACTTTTATTCACTATTAATTATTTGGGAGTGGTAAATTAAAAGTTATCTTTATTCTTTCAATTTATAATAATAAAAAAAAAAAAAAAACATTTTTTACTTCCATTACCCTACTACAGTATGTAATGGAAGTATTTGTATTCGGTCTGAAAATTCGATATCGAGATTTCACCTGATTTACACGTTTTAAGGTCCTCTGAGTCCAAAAAAGTGGTTTTTGGCAATTGGTCAGTGTGTGTGTGTGTGGGGGGGGGTCTTCTGGCTATTATGTATCGGAAACTAATGAAGATAGAACTACGAAATTTTAAAATTGAAACAAGTCTGGTGTACAGATGAATTTTCCATATTTTGGAGAAAATTGAAAAACTGGAAGTGGGACATCGGAAACCGTAAGTGGGACCGTAAGTCCGTATCTCAAAAACGGCTCTAACGATTTTCATCAAATTTGTTGCATAAACACTCTATTAGATGTCTTTTCCAATGATATAGCTGGTTAGGTCAGAAAAATTGATAGGCGTTTTGTATAAACAGCTCAATTTCAGGTCTCGGAAGCGCGTTCCTTTAAAACCAGCTGTACGGATTTTTTTTCAAACTCGCCATATTAACTCACTTTTAAATATGCTTTTGTATGTAATTATTGTTTCCCTGTCAATGATTGGGTTTTGGTGAAAGTTGGTATCTCAAAAACGGCTCTAACGATTTTCTTGAAAATTGTTATATAAATCCATTTCTTTCTTGTGTATCACGTAATTATTAGAGGAAAATTAACAGCTACCCTGTTTAGGTAGGTCAGAAGTTTAGGTAGATCTCGAAAATTGGTGTTTCAAAAAACAACTCTACTACATATATATATATATATATTTCTTATTTTTTACCTCGCTTTATGTAAGCTTCGTTTTATATGTCTTTACATGTGTATAAAGTTTATCTTACCAGAAAAATGTTAGGTTTCTACTTCTTTAGGTCACTTTTATATCTTGTGATCACATTATCTCCAAAAAATGCATATAATATGTGTAATAGTTTGTAATGGAAGTCGTGTGGTTGTTTCACACCAGATATTTTATTAATATGTTTGTATAACCAATTTAATTTTTCCAAATAGACATGGAATAAGCAAAATTTACAATATTTAATAAATGAAATATTTGTATTTTTCTAAGGGTGGATGTAAAGGTATATTTTATATCTTGAATTTCAATCCTCCACTTTTTCCCTCCATTGTTTATAATTACATTGTCATTTCCTCTCATAGACACATATACCTTTTAAAAATTAGTTATTAAGCATGATGAAATTAAATGATTCACATACCTTTCATGCACTTTTTTGCTTTCCGAAAATACATACGTAAGGAAATCATTGTAATCGTGACAAAATTCTGACTTTGCGATGATGGCATATCTACATGTTTCGAGGTCCCATGAGTTCATTTTTACTATTTTCGTGATGATGATGATGATGATGTATGTGTATGTATGTGAGTGATCACAATATCATCTAAATGCTTTTTTTTTGAAGGGTAGGCAAAAAACCAGGGTTTTTTTTTTAGGAAAAAAAAAACTTTTTAGGTTGATTTTTATTAGAAATCGACCTATTGCAACCACTTCGTTTATCTATATATTTATCTATCTATAATGAAATTTGTCATCACGATAACTCCCGAAATAATACTCCAAATCGAACCAAATTTGCATTGCTAACGGATCTTATAAATATCTTGGATGAGTACGGTAACCAAGTTGCTCTGACATTTTGTTTTCAAGTGGCGGCCACTTGAAAATTCCAAACCCACATTGTGAAAAGTGTATTTAAAGCCAGATTTGTTTGTATTTTAATGTAAATATACATACTATAAGGGTCTCGATGAACTTTATTAATGCACTTTATCCGTCCTATTTAATAAAATGGCTGGTATCTTAAGTTAAGCGGGGCCACTTGAAATCAGGATACCACTTGAAAATTTAAAATCATGATAACTTCCAAATAATACTCCAAATCGAACCAAACTTGGGAAGTGAACTTATCTTATAAATAACTTGTGTGAGTTTGTTCAAGTTTCTCCGTCATTTTGCTTTCAAGCGAAGACCACTTGAAAATTTCAAATTTAAATTGTAAAAAGCGTATTCAGAATTTGTTTCAATTTGGATGTATACATAAAAGTATCTCAATGAAGTTTATTAATGAACTTTATCTGTCATTTTTAACTATATCTCAGTTTCTAGAGTAAATAAATTCACCAAACTTCATATGTGAGATGGCCGTTATGAAAATGAATATCATCTTAATTTGGGTGTAGATCAGCATACAGGTGGTGCTACTTTTACTCACATTCTCTGATTTTCCACATGACTGTCTCAGAATCTATTGGATAAAATTGCACCAAAATGCATGTGCAAAATCTTTATTGTGAGAAGCTATATTAATTAAATTTTCTTTCATGTTAACTGGTAGGTAGCGCTGTTATATAAAAAATTATATAAGAAAGTATTATAATGGTCACAGCATAATTTAAATTTTAATTTTAAATCGGCAAATTAATTATTTTTTGTATATAAGTCCTGGATGCTTAATTATATTATAAGTAGAAGTGATTAAAAGTTAAAAAGCATGCATAGATACAGTTTAATTAAATAAAGAAAAGTAAGCACCGCTATAAGTTGGACACCTCTCTAAGTTGGACACTTTTTTTTGGAACCGTAGGTGTCCTACTTAGAGAGGTTTTACTGTACTTGTGTACTCAATTTAATTTGTCTTCTTACTACATAGTGTTGTTTTATCTATATGTGAAATTTTTTTTTAAAACTTACGTATATAAAATTCCCGCATTATATCACTATATGCCCAATCTAGTTAGTAAATTAGTTGTAAAACAAATTCATTATTCTACTGAAAATTAAAGATAATAATTAAAGATAATTATTTAATTAAACATAATATTTATTTATTTATTGCTAGTTACTGTAAAACCATTAAAATGCACTTTTAAGAATCAAGACCCATTGATCATAATGCATTTAAAATTTGTGGCATGGCCACGAAAGCAACTGTAAGTAAAATGCACATTATATATAATACTTAACATGCTGTAAGGATACCGAAAGTAATGGAATGATTTCATTTTGTATTAAAATTTTCGCCTGTTGACGTAATGTTTTTTTTTTTTTTTTTTTTATACTGTAAAATACTTAGGAGCTATTGTTATCAATTCTACTGCAAATATATAAGGTAAATGCATAAGGCAAAATGCCACACTCTTTCTTTCTTTCTTCTTCTTCTTCATCTATTTTTTTTTTTTTCTAGATTAACGGCATTGAGACAAACTTCGAAAAATTATCACCCATTAACAGTAACGTGTTCAAAATTTTTAGTGTGCTCTTCTTAAAATGAAAGAAAAAACTGTAAGCGATTCATGCGTATTTTTAATAGAAAACATATAATAATTTTGTATAAGACACTAACGTACGCATACTCTTGTGAGCTAGAGCACAAATAGACAAACCCATTTAATAATAAATACTTTAAATAATAGTAATTTAAATCATCTTTCAAGTAAAAAAAAAAGTCATAAAACTAGAAATATATACATATTCAATATGGGTTACATTCATAGAATAAATAAAATAAATATATACCGAATATAAATATATATAGAATAAAGATATAAATATATATAGAATAAAGAAAATAAATATATACCGAACTAAAAAACATTGGAAAAAAAGCTGTTTTACTTATACAACATTGCATGCTCATACAACCAAGTTTCAAACACGATTTTACCTTATACAATAAACAGGATGCATATTGTTGTATTCATATCAAAATTTAATACGTATTACTTTATATATATATATATATAAGAAAGTACTGGAATAGTGAACATTATCGAACTCCAGTTTTAGATGGGTTTACGTTTGGCTACTTTTAGAAAAAGTGTGTTGATATCTATCTATGTGTATTACAAAGTTTGTGAACGCATTATCTCCCGGACCTATGAACGAAATTGAACCAAACTTGGTATTTAGTTGGACTTCGACCCAAAGAGGTATCAATCGAGGTCCCAAAGAGGTATCAATCGCTGAACCGGTGGCCCAGTCATCTCAATTTTTTATAATTTTTAATGTGGCAGTATATAGGAGAAAATTTCGTATAAATGTACAGTCACCAAAAAAAAAAAAAAAAAAAAAAAAAAAAAAAAAAAAATCGCCAACCCCCCACCTAATTTTGCCGTAAATTATCGTAGAAACATACGGCTGGTACATATCGATCTGTAATAATGTCTAGTTTTTAATGGTGTAGTTAGATTTTGCTTAAGGGGTCGTCTACATATTAAAACAGGCGTAAACTTCATTTTTTCCAATGACGACCCCTATTTTTGACCTTACATTCAGATTTCTCAGATCAAGGCAGTTCGGAAAACTTACCTTATTATATACTTTAAATCAATTCTAAATAGAGGTACACGTGAAAATGTATTAAGGGTCCGACTATACATTTAGAAAATGTAAATCGTGATCTACCACCCAATATCCTTTATTTATTAAGTTTCACACAGGAAATAAATTTCAGAAATGTTAATTACGAAATAAAAAATGTCTCTAATTCACAGAACTCTCTGAGTTAGTTTATGAATTAAAAGATTTTTATTTGTTTTTATTGATTAAACATCAAATAGTTCACTTCATACGAAGAAAATTAAATAGTTTGAATCATATGAACCCTACAATGTTGAATTACAAAAATCTAGATACCGAGGTAAAAGAATAATACTAATACTGTTAAAAATATTAATAGAGGTTTTTTTTTAAAAAAAAAAAAAAAAAGGTTTAATATTTAAGAAAAGAATTATCTACTTCTATTGGGTATATATTTGTTTTATACAGTAAGCCCCTCATGAAAATATTACTATAAAGTTTTACATTTAATTTTAGGCGTACAAACCAACAATAAAAAATTAAACTAAAATCTGAGAAAGGATATTTAACATATTCGTGACCGCTGACATATATTCACGTCATTTGGAAATCTGTAACTCCTACAATGGGCGTTTCTTTCACAATTTGTGTATTACGATATTTCTTAAGAATATTCCTTATCTTCATATTTATATAAACAAAATAGTATGGATACAAATACTTTCACTAGAAAGAGTATAATTATTATGTATATTCATATGTAAAATAAATATGGATACAGAGAAAACGGTTCCTTATTGCCTAGAATGAATATTCCCCGTTCTGCAGCCGTCTACAGTACTTGAATTCTTAATTTTAAATGCATAAAATCTATATCTTTAAAAGTAATAAGACATATTACTTTGTTTTAAATTCTTTTTCCATGATAAATGAGACGCCAGTTTTACGCCGTGATTAGAATAATCGAAAATAAATAATATTGCGCTTTGTTTCAATAACAGATTTTAAAAACTTCAAAAAAAAAAAAAAAAAAAAAAAAAATCTTAAAAAAAAAAAAAAAAAAAAAAAAAAAAAAAAAAAAAATCCACTATATTATTTAGTGATAAAAAACCTTCAATAAAAATTTTATATTTTATTACATTACGTTATGCGATAAAATTTAAATAGCATAAACGGTAGAGTAAACGAATGCGAAAATGCCACAACAAGATTAAAACAGAAAATTTGTTTTAAATAATCTGGTAAAAAATAATAAATATTAATTATATTAATTTAAAAAATGGAAAAATAAAAGTATTGTTCACTGCGTATTGCTCTTTCAAATAATAATCTTCGTCTTACCGTGTTTTCTAAATCATGACATATAACTTGAGGTGCATGAATCCTAGAATATTCAAGTAAAAGAAAAAAAAAAAAAAAAGAAAGAAACGACAACAGCGATAAAATAGAATTTTAGCAGTGAGAAACTAGGAAAAGTTATGTAATATATAAGAACAAAGAATTAAAGACATTTCAGAATCAAGTATACTTCTTTCTGTAACGGAAGCCACGCCTTTACACATTTTTTCTAAAACTTTACATTATAAAACAAAATTATTTACATACTTTCAATTAAATCATTTAAATTTTGTCTTCAGCATTCGATGTAGCAAATGGCATTGACATTCATGCATACCAGCGTCACATATAGAGTCACATACGAATATGCAGACTAGTTTTTTTTAATACTGTTTCCACAATATAGAGGCGGGGCTTCATTTCTTTTGAAATTCTTTCACTCGCTTGCATTGTGATAATTTTATAAAAAATAATCTAATTTATATCATAAACATCGAAATGCTGCTTAGAAAACAATTAGAATAACATAAAGGTAAATTAAAATAGTTTTTCGTCAAAATGTATACAGATATTTACTCACAGAGGATACAAATTATAATAAGTGACAGCCCCTAACAACAGTAAAAAATGAAATATCAATGTAACTCAAAAAATAATGTTAGGAGCGAGCTGTAAATTTGGAAACCCATGTTTTTGATAATGCCCGTTCTATTTATGCAAAAATTAACATAGTTCATAATTCATAATTTTTTCAAATATGAAATTATTAATAATTTTCATAATTCAAAAAATGTTTTTTACCAAAAATATGCATGGAATATGTTTGGGTCACTTCATTCTATCGTATAAAAAAAAACAGAATTTGAATATTGTAATTATTTTGGAAGATATGAATTATTGTTTGTCACATTCATTTAACATTAGCATCCTCATATTTTGACAGCTTATAACTCTGTGAAAAATTGAGCAAAATATATAAACTATACCATTTTCCGTGATGATTTGTTCCATAGAATTCAAATAAAATATAAAATGTGGTGGTTACCATTGAAAAAAATGAAGTTGATTCCAGTTTTAATATGTAGACGACCCCTTCAGCAAAATCAAACTATACCATTATAAAGTAGATTTCATTACAAATCGATTGGTACCAACCACATGTTTCTACGACAATTTATGGCGAAATTAGATGGGGGGGGGGGGCGATTTTTTTTTTTTTTGGTGACTGTACATAATGAGAGTTATTTTTTATTTTTTAAAATTAAATTTAAAGAATACATTTATAGGTAATAGTGACTAGCAGGCGTTGCCCGCTTCGCTGGTCACTATATTTAAGTTAATTCTTAAAATTACATATAACTTATTATTATAAAAGTCTCATAAAAATAATAGTAATAATAATAATAATAATTGAAATTGCCAAAAACCTTAGTCTTTTTGCCTCCCTCCCACACCAAAGGAGAAAGTGAATTTACAAAATTCCTTTATAGAAAGTGTTGGGCACACATAACCAAACAACATATTATAAAATCACAGTTTTGAGATAATTTAGAGCAGTGTTACTATTAATGAGTATAAAACTTCGAATAAATACCATAAAAATAAAAGAACTCGGAACTATTGTTTCGCGACGAAAGAAAACACGGCCCTTCGTCAGATGAATAAAGTAGACGTGATTGCTGCAAACAAAGCGGCTTGGTATGTGTTTTAGGCACACATAACCAATCATTATACTGAAAAATCACCTTCCTGAGATAAATTAGGAGAGAAAAATTAGAGAGAAAATTCCGGTTGTGTTCGGTAGAGGTTTTCCCGCTTGCAACGTGAGAAGTCCGGGTCCACACTGCCTTCGGCAGCAACGTACCCGATTCTTATTGCTTCCCCAGCGGGTAAGTTCGAAATTTTGTGAAATCCCACCAAAGTAAACAATGCGTACACTTAATCAACATCCATACACCAAAATTCGCTAATCTAAGATAATTTAAAGCGAATTCAAAAGGAAAAACGATATTTTACACGTGTTTTTTGTCCCCCCCCCCGGGTGGTAGGGTAAAGGAGGAATTTTGTAAAATCCCGTTACAATAAGTGTCGGATGCATATAAAAAATTTACGCGCCAAATTTAGCGACCATTAATCCCATGGATTTCCCAAGACAAATTTAGCGCTAAAAGGGAGGGTCTCAAATTAGCTCCGGCGTAACACCTCCCCCCCACCCAAAAAAAAATCTAAAATCTCTCTCTCTCTCACACACACAAAAAAAAAGAAAATGTGTTTTTGGAAATATCCTAAATAAGACACATAGCTTTTTTCAATACATTTGTACCATTTTAGTAGAGCTCTACTAAAAAATCCGGAATTTCTGAAATTTTCCCCCAAAAAACGATTTCTTTCCTCCCTCCTGTCAAGAATTCCAAAATCGTACATAATGTTTTATTTATACTCAAGTCTAGTTTTCTCATGTGCAATTTCTTCAGCGTGAAGTAATCTGGGGCCGAGTTATGCTTACAAACTTTTTTTTTTTTGCTTCCAACCCCCCAGGGTGAAAGGGGGAGATTTTGATAATTTCCGTTACTTTAGGGGTCGGATACATATATAAGCAATCCAAGCATCAAACTTTCTGACCCTGACCACAGCTCTCATAAATTTCTCAGGACAAATTTAGCGCTAAAAGTGGTGCCTCGAATTTGCCCTTTGTAACACATATCTATCCCCCCACCTAAAAATAAAAAAAAAAGGCAAATCACACAAAAAAAAAAAAAAAAAAAAAACTGAAAATGTCCTAAAGAAGACCCATGGCTGTTTTCAACATCTTTTTCCCATTTTTGTTAAAAATTTACTAAAAATCTGGAATTTGCACATTTTCCCGCCAAAAGTTGATTTCCCTCTTCCCTCCCCTTAAAAATAGAAATTTCCTAAATCGCAATGTTTTATTTATTCCATTACTTTAGCTGTCGGATAGATACATATAATCCTAGCACCGAAATTCGTGACCGCCTATTCCATAGATTTCTCAGGAGAAATTTAGTGCTAAAAGAGTTGTCTCGATTTTGCCCCTTCATAACCCCTCCTCACAAAAATATCGGAAATTAGGAAAAAAAAAAAAAAAAAAAACGTGTTTTTGGAAATTTTCTAAGGAAGTCTCTTAACATCTTTGTTCCATTTTTTGTAGAGTTCTTTAAAAAATTCGGAAATTGCGAAATTTCTCGCCACCGGAATTTACGAACAAGATTTAAATAAAAGAAATTTTTAATTTTCAGGTAAAAAAAACGGCCTTTTTTAATATGTTATAAACGTAAATTTTTGCTAAAAAATTTCCGGGATGAGTTTTTGCACTTGAGAATTAAAATTAGGTGTTCCATCAGCGGGAACACTGCGACTGAAAGGGTTAATAATCGAAAATTCCTAAATTGCAGATAACGTTTTATTTATACTCATGACTATTCTTTATATGTGCAATTTCTTTACAGTGAAGTAATTTGGAGCGATGTTATGCTTACAAATATGTTTTGACTTTTGTTCCCCCCATCCCGGCGAGAGCTGGGGAGGGAATTTCGAAAAAGTTGGCAGATTTTAGTTGGGTAAAGACCTAAATTTCTGCCAAGCGCCGTTGAATTCCGTCCAGCCATTCTCACGTGATACCCGGACAATAATAGCGTTACAGACATACAGACACGATGACACACACACAGACAAAATTTTCTGAAGTAATTTCCGACTTTTATGGTGTGTGGAACGTGAAGACATCGCATTTTTTTTTTTTTTTTTTTTTTTTTTTTTTTTCTGATAAATTTACAGAGAAAAGTCTGATTTTATTAATATCGATACACAGCTTGATATCCAGTTACTGTAATTCTAAAAGAACGCATAGAAACAGTGTTCATGTTCAGGTACCATACTTAAAATTTCAGCTGCGCTTTTATGTTAGGAGCGAAAATACGCAAAATCTTTGAAAATAATAGTGTGATTTCGTCGTTTATAAATAATTTCATAAACATTTGACTCCCATTTTTTGCAAACTTTAAATTGTTCTAGTTTCTTCAGTTATAAAATCAACTTGCTTATGTCGTTAAAAATATTTGTTTCACTCAATTCATAGACTTCAATATTAATACAACTTATTTTGCTCAGGAATGTAAATTAATTCTCTATACCTAAAGAGTAAATGAAATATTTATTTTAATTTGAAGTCTTGTTTTTTTTTTTTTTTTTTTTTTTTTTAATAACTACGTATTTTGAGGTTCCGTGAATAATTAAGCAAAGTTTTTAACAGTTGTTCTTTGTTAGTCTGTTATCAGCGTAACTTTAAAAACTAAATACCGGCAGGGAACTCAAGTGTTATATTTTAAAGTTCATATGAAATTCATACTTGAACAGTTTGATCTAAGTTTCAACGAGTGATACGGGTTAAAGTTGTCAATAAATGTGATTAAAAGTTATTGTTGAACATAATTTTAAATTTAATATTAGTCGTGAATTCTATAGAAATGTAGATATTAGTTTCAAATGTGGGTTGAGAAGGGTGGTACTCCCCTCCGCCCTTCCCACAGAAAATTATTTGTCAAATTAAATTATTCGTAAAACTAGCTTAAATTCATTTTACTATAGAATTTTATACAGTACTTGATATTTATTCCTCAATCTGAATCTGTCTTTATAAAATTTAAATGTAGGGTAAGAAAAAGTCGTGTGGGTGCCACACCAGATTATATACTTTAAAATAAAATTTATTATTGAAAATCTGTTTAATTTAGTAAAAAGTTTTTTTAACTTGTTAAAAAAAATGTTTGTATATTGTCAATCGTGGCATTATCAGTAAAATATCACATTTATGTACAAAGTATTCATATAATAATAGTATTACGCGCAATGAAAAACTATTTAAAATAAAATGTGGTCATATATTTCTTATAAATAAGTCTCTGAACGATTGTCTTCTAAATTGTTATGTTACTCACATCCGTAGTACAGGTGAAATCTATAATAATAATAATAATTAAAAAAAATAATAACTCAATAAAAAACCACAACGCCTAAACGTATCTTCACCACAGAAATGTAAACATCTTTTCATCGAAACCACGAACGAGAGGCGTAGCCAAATAAAAGGGTGTGTCAAAGAGGAAAATCGGCACAAATTTGCAAAATTTTTGGGCTTACATTACAAATTTAATTGATTTAAAATTTTATTAAAATACAGGATTTTTTTCCGCATTGAATTAAACGAGAGATTGACGCAGCTTTTTAAATTCTGTTTTAAAAAATTGAAAGAGTTTTTTATAAGCCATTTAATGCATTAACCCAAATATTGCAATAAAACAGATTTTTTAAAAAAAACAACTGTTATTATTTCATAAAATCTACAAAAGCTGCGTCAGTTTACGAAATGAGAGTAATCCAATAAAAAAAACCGCGTCTCAATCAATTAATATGTCACTGTTTTAAGTGCAAAGAAAGTTCTCTATAGAATAACATTGGCTTTTAGAAAAGGAAATGATAAGTGAAGAGGGCCCTTAAATCAATTTCATTATTTTCACAAAAAGAGAGGGACAAAATATAAATTTAAATAAGTTAAGGTGGATTTCGACGAATGTGTGCGAAAATTTAAATTATATTTCATTTCTTGAATTTCATTATTTTAAAAATAGACGTAGATATTTTTAAACCTGTCAATAAATTTCAATTCCCTTCAACTAAATCCCCTGTTCCTGAACTTAAAAAAATGGGGTGTTTATAATATTCCTTGTAATAAATGCGATTTATCTTACATTGGTCAAACAAAAATCTTGAATGCCGTTTACAAGAACATTCTCGGTATATTTAATCTCAGGTATATTATATCTCGGTATATTATATCTCAGGTTCTATTGCGTATTCTCAAGTAAAACTTGATATATCAGAAGGCCATTATTCGGCTTTGCTATTCTGCAATTTTCCTCGATAATCGGACGGTTATATCTCAACATCTATGCAATAATTATACGAAACCTGGTTCGTGAGATAACCTATGTAAAAATGCATTTTTTAAGATTCTATTTATAGACAATAAATCTGTCTTTCTTTAGATGTTTAGTATTAGTTTTCGATGAGATGAAAATCGTTCACGTTCATCCTGTTAGATAATTGTAATTAATAATGGTATAAATATTTTATTTACTCTTAGGAAATTAATATAGGAAAATATGGAAGAAAGTCTTGTGGTGGCCACAATATACTAGTTTATTTTTATATTTTATTTTGTTAAACAAACCAAATCAATTTCTTTATTTAGGATACGGATTGTTTTCTACAGGGAATCTAATTTCAGATGTGGGAGGAGAGAGCACTAATACCCTTTATTTTAGAAAAATCTTAATATTCTATAATATAATAAAATAATCTTTATTATTTTTTTATTTAATCATTTACTTATATATACATATATATATCTATAGTAATATAATATTATCAGTGCAAAAATTTGAAATTTAAAGATGGTTTGATTTCGGTATTCTAACAATTATTCTGATCAAAAACAAAGACCACCCAAATCAAACCAAATAAGAAATAAAGTAAAATCTAAATGAATATAGCAAATTGGAATGAGAAAAAAGCATTATTTGCATTCTAACGTTTTCAAGGGCCTGGTAGAATGCAAATATGCTAAAAAATGGATATTTTTCTTTCACAAAGAAAGCAAAAGCTAAGAATTTCTTTGTTCACAGGCCCGAAACACCCATTGTAAAACCAGAAAAAATGAAGATCAAAATAAAACACCTCACTAAAAATGATAATCCAAAAACCATTTAAAATCGTAGATCAAAATAAACTCACCATTACAAGTAATAATCCAAAATGACTCAAAAATTATTATTGAAAAAAAAGGCAATTCAAAGTTCTGAAAAACGAGACACATGTAAAAATTTAACAAGCAGTTATAAGTTAAAAGCACAGTTAGCCAGTTCAAAATAGCAGTGAACATGGAGTAAAATAAAGAATTCACAAAGCTATTCAGGTTGAATCCTAACGCAACGTAGGATTCAGATTATATAGTAAATTAGGATTCATTTATTATTGTAACATGAATAGTGCTGCCTTCTACAGTAATTTTATGAAAAGAATGGAAAAATTAAATAAATAATAATAATAAATAAAATAAGATAAAATGAATAAAATAAATGAATAAATAATAAAATAAAAAGAAATAATATACATATAATGTCTGTACATAATGGCCAGGAAGCATTGATCAAAGTAAAAGACAAAAACCTATTCAAGCAAAAAAACTTTTGTTTAGGATTCAGATAATCAATGTAGATAATTGAATAGTGCTGCCATCTACGATTGTAATTACAAAGTAACCATAAAATAATACCTAATTTTTATACTTAAATTTAAATTGGAATAAGAATTGAGAGGAAAAAAAAATAATAATTTAAAAAAAAATTAATTGTTTAGAATATCCATTTATTAATGCTAAATTATAAAGAATCGAAATTGTACTTTTTGATGATTATCAGACACTAAATATTTGATCCGTAGATTAAAATTAAGAAGAATATTGACAAAAACAGATTTATGTAAACATGTTTTAAAATTAGTAAAAAAAAATTACTTTAAAGGGGAAATTCTTCCTTTTATCATATAAGTCAAATTCTAATTGGCTATTACTATTAAGAATAATTTTTAAGTCTAAGAAACTAATAACACTAGATTCCAAATCAGTACTACTAAGAGACAGATTTTCAGGATAATTAACAGGTAAGTCTAAATTGGAGTTATGTTTATCCAAATATAATATAATTATATCATCTATGTATCTTAATAATTTAAAATTAGTACACTCGATGTCACGCTCATAATAATATAAGTATGGATCAGCTAACATACTAGAAGCAATGCCACCTTGCGGAAACCCTAAACGTTGTTTATATAAAGAATTACTGATTATATATATATATATATATATATATATATATATATATATATATATATATATATATATATATACTAGCAGACCTGGCCACGCGTTGCTGTGGCTAAGTTATATGTTGACAATTTGATAAGGTATCTAGTATTTCCCCACAACTGGATTTGGCGATTTTTTTTAGCGCCGTTTTCAACGATAACGATGCCGTTCTGGATTCTTTGCAATAAAATATGGCAACCTGCATGTTTTTATTTTAGATTTATGATTTAGCTTATGATTTTATCAGTTATGATTTTTAGATTTATGATTTAGCCATAATCGCCAAATCCAGTTGTGGGGAAATACTATAGTTGTTCCTTTGATAAATATTTTAAAATTTTAAAATAGGATATCTCATGAAATATTGAGCATTTAAAGTAAATACAGGTATCATTTTAAATAGAAAACGATTTTGGAAAATATTAATATATTTTAACGAAGTGATGAGAAGATTTTGATTATGTTAAAATTTTAATAGTAAGTTCAAGTTAATCAAGAGGGAAAGCATTGAGGATTAACATAAAAAAAAATTGCAAGATTTTAAGATCGTTCTTTTTACAATAAATATGAGTCAAAATTTAATGTAAAATACATGTATAAATCACAAATTTAATCAGGAACGGTAAACTGATAAGTAATTAAAGAAAATTAAAAGAAGATTAATAGAAATAATTGTTTAAAGTTTCGAACATCGATCATTCAGATTAGCGTTACAAAATAAATAAACAGACTTAAAATCTTCCAGACTTTTAAATAAGCTTTAAATTAAGTTTTAAAATTTAATGTTAAATAAAACAGACTTTTAAATAAGGAAATGATTCCTTTTTATTTAGAACATTATATGTATATATCACAAATTTCTTTAAAAAAAAAAAAAAAAAAAAAAAAAAAAAAACGAAGTGATACAGATCACAATAATGCAACAAAAATTGAAAAAGCAAGGTTATGTCGTAAGTAAATTTTTAACACACGTGTCACGTGAAATAAATTGTAGCATATACAAAATGCAGGGCCCGAAATTTCAACTCAAATTACACTCGCCAAAAAGAAGTTTTTCTCGCAACAAAATAGGGTTGTCTTTTTTTTTTTTTTTTTTTTTTTTTTAACGCATTTTGGGTTTTTTATTTTTTCTAACTATTTGAAAGGCTTTTACAAATATGTCTAAAATTATGTATATTAAAAGTGTGCCGTATATCATCATGTTTCATAAACATCTATAATTAAATGTGTTGTATTTGAGATTTGAAAAAAGATTAAAATATCTAATGCAAAGAGCCATTAAAGAAAAAAAGAAGAAGAAGAAAAATTCTTTGTCAAACAATATTCTGTGGAAATCTTTTTATTATGAAAGATTAAGCTTCTTTATTTATCTATTTATTTACTTAACTTTTTATATTAGAAATGTCTTTTCCGTCCATTTCATTTTTGTAATCAGACGGAATGTCGATGTGTACAACTTGTTCATTGTTGTCATTTGAAATAGAAATTTCGGAATAATTTTTTTCGATAAAATCGCTGCTTACAAATTATTACAAAAGCAAATCATTGTTGTTTCAGTAAAAAACTGGAAAATATGAACTGTTTTTTGATCATTATTCAACAAAATAAACATAGGCAGTATCTTCAAAAGGGTTCGGGCTCATTTTCATATGACAATATCAGAAAGGGAAACTTTCGCATATCTCTTCTCTCGGATAATGGGCGACGGGCAAAGAGGCTCTCTGCTCGTCTATTCTCACTCTACTTGGAGAAATAACAGTGGGAGAAATGAAACTGCCGAAGAGATCAAAACTTTTATGTAGCAATTTTCCTTTCCCAGCCAGCGCACAGACAGACTTGGCTCTCCGAGAATCTAAAAAGGAGAGGTTGAAAATGAGGTTGTAATATGGCAAGATTTTGCATATCTATATTAATAAAATCAGACTTTTGTCTGTAAATTTGTCGGAATCAAAAAAATTTGCGATATCTTCACGTTTCACACCCCATGAAAGCCGAAAATGACTTCAAAAAATTTTGCCCGTGTGTGTGTCATCGTGTCTGTATGACGCTTTTTTTGTCCGGGCATCACTCGAGAACGGCTGGGCGGAATTCAACGGCGCTAGGCAGAAATTTAGGTCTTCACCCAACTTAAAATTATATCTATCAACTTTTCAGAAATTACCCCCCGTTCCCCCCTGGGGGGTAAAAGACTAAAACACGTTTGTCCGGGCATCACTCGAGAACAGCTGGACGGAATTCAACGGCGCTTGGTAGAAACTTAGGTCTTCACCCAACTTAAAATTATATCTATAGAAATTTTCAAAATTATGATTAGTGTTTAAATTGTTGGCAAAAAACGCCTGAGCATGCGCCATAAATATTTTTTCACTAAAACGCTTTGAATGGAAAAATAAAATATAAAATAAACTTTAAGTTAAAGACTTTTTTATTCGCGTGATTCGCACTGCAAATTATGAAAGGATTGAAATGATGTGTTGCCATCTAAGTTTCATGCTTTAATTAATTTAAAAAAATCTGATTGTCGTATCGAAAAACTGTTTACACCCCAGGATTCAGAAAAATCACCCCTTTCATTTGGTACTGAATTTGTAACGATAGGTCTGATATTTCTAATTTATTTTTCCTTTTTTGCGTTTTTCCTTTGCCACTTAAATTTCATACTTCAGTTATTTTTTAAAAATCTAATTGTCGCATCAAAAAACTGTTTGCACTCCTGGATTCAGAAAAAACTCCCCTTTCATTTGGTATCAAATTTATAAATATAGGTCTGATATTTCTAATCTATTTTACGCTTTTTCCGTTTTCAACCCAGATTCGGTAGAAGGTTTTATATTTATATATACGCATTTATATATTTTTTTATTTTCCAGAAATTAAATGAAACATTTTTAAATTCACGTGAATAATAATAAAAATTAGAGAGAAAAATACCTTCAAAAGTTGGTTATTATTTTATTTTATTTTTTTAAATCAGCTATTTGTATATAGATAAATATTTTCATAGATATATTTGGCATTAGTTTAATATTTTTATTTAATTAAACAGTACTTTTCTTTCCTGCAGTAAAACAATTTTTTTTTTTTTTTTTTTTTTTTTTTTTGTTGTTGTTGTTGTTGTTATTATGTACCTTATGAGGTACTTTTATGTCCTTCCTTTAATTGTAAATTATTATAATTTGGATTTTATTAAGATTTTTTATTTGTATTTTGTAAATATCAGAAAAGAGTTCTTATTTTATTTTATTTTCTTATTTTATTTTATTTAATTAATTTATTAATTTTGTGCATGGAACAGCTTTAGAATTGGATCCCTTTGGCCAAATTTGAAATTCGGCACCGAAGTAGCTCGGACGTTTCTCGCCAAGATATTTAATTACACAATTGAGATAGCCAATTCAGTTCATCGCAAAAATTGATTAAATTATTTAAAGTCACCAAAGGGTTCCCATACTAAAGCTGTGCTTTTTGTATTTATTTATTTATAATATTTTCTATTAAAGACTTCTGTGGTCACGAAATTTGGTGCGTAAATTGTTTGTATGCATCCGGCACTTATTGCAACTGGATTTCACGAAATTCGAAATCCCCACCCCCCCTTCTCGGAGTCGGAGGGCAATAAACATGTGTAGAAACATGTTCTTCCGTTTGAATTCGCTTTGAATTATCTTAGAATGGCGAATTTTGGTGTGTGGATATTGCTTAAGTGTACGCATTATGTACATTACTGGGATTTTGCAAAACTTCGAACACACCCGCTGAGGAAGGGAAAGTAAGAAGTGGGTAAGTTGTGCCGAAGACAGTGGGGACCCAGACTCCTCACGTTGCGAGCGAGAAAAACCTCTACCAATCACAGCGAGAACTTAGGTTATTAATAACGATATGGGATTTTGACAACTCATTTAAGTTTAATGTCCAGCAAAGTGGGCAAAGCCTGCTAGTTTAATCTATAAAAAGAATGTTTTCTGTCACCGTATCGTGTAAGAACTAGACAAAAACTAGACCAAATTTTACTCGCCACAGTAAAAATTGCACTCGCCAATGGCGAGCTGGCGAGCGGAACTTTCGCACCCTGCATAATGTATCTGATATAAGATATTAACATGTTGCTGGGGAATAAATTTCATATCCATCATTCTTGGCGGAAAAGAAAAATATCGCCAAATTATCTGGCGAACATATTTAATTCCTTTTAAAAATCATGGTTATTTTAACAACTTATATTGAGAGAGTAATGAATAATATGAAACACTATTTCGCACAATACATATTACGAAAATATACATCTGGCTTGTATATTTTCGTGTTACGTTTTTGATCGCCAAATACAAAAATAACTCCAAGGACAACAGAGTTTTGAAATTTAAAAATACATTTTTGTCAATTTGACAGCAAAATAACTCCATCTAACGTATGCACATGATAACTAATACATAACTATACAAAAATATGGGGATTAAATCGGGAAATAATTTTCCTCGATTTTTAATAATTAAAAAAAAAATCCATTAGGCGATTAACATAGGAAATCTTTTTCTTGACATTACAGACGGTCATTGACGTCACACTTCGCTTGTGTATAAACTATATTAGCACTTTATCAATGTGTATAAAATCTTTAAAGTGATTATGATGTCAATTTTCGAGAGATGTATAATTTAACTTTTTATAATTTTTTAACGTCTAGGTTTGATTAAATGTATTTATTGTTATGTCGAAAAAAAATGAACTCGTATTTAATTATTATTATTATTATTATTTTTTGGCAACAATTAAACTTATGGAACTCACACATATTTTGGAGCAACTGTAACAAGGGCTATAATTAACAAATAACTGCAATAAAAAATATTGTGACTATTAATAGCAGGAGACTTGGCGTTGGAATATTAAAACAGGAATAAACTACTACGTCAGAAACGCCAAAGAAAAATTATTGAGGTGCACCTCAATAATTTTTCTTTGGCGTTTCTGACGTAGTAGTTTATTCCTGTTTTAATAATTGTGACTATTAATTGAGATAAAAACTATCCTATCTCTCAAGTTGGACCAAACTGCACACAGTGTGCAAAATTTTGTTAAAATCGGATCATAAGTTTAGGAGTTTATCGCGGACAACCATCGTGACACGTAATTTATATATATATATATAGAGAGAGATAATGTGCGTGTCAATTTAGGTTTCATGTTTTTATTAATTTCTTCTATTTACAAAAGCAAACTCATTCGAATCGTAAGACTTCTGGATTTATAATTTTCGATAGATATTTACTCATTTTCATTTGTTTTAACCCAGTATTTGATCGTTTTTAGAAAATGTCCATCGTGTGTTAGTAGAGTTTTGTTGATAGTCTATCTCGTTAACCAAAGGACGGAATTCAATAAAACTTTACATTTAGTTGGAATTTACTTAAATTGGTTCTGATTAGATTTTGGAATATAGTGCTCAAATATATTATACTGCAATTTCCGCCACGTAAGATAAGGCTACGTCACAGATTCTGTAGTGTATAAATGCACAAAACTTCATGAGAGGCGTGACGAAAAATTATGTTTATTCAGTTAGTATATTGAGTGAGAAATAATGCTGCTAAGATGCAATGTAACCCAGTTTACGGAAAACCAATATATCAACTTCCACGATATATAAATGCACAAAACTTAGAATGTAAAATGGATATTTTGAAAATTCATGATATGATAATTTGGCGGTTTACAGCGGTGACTGAGAAAAAAAAATGAGAAATTACTAATTGGGATTCCTTACATAGAATTACATTTATTCATTTAAATAATCTTTTATTCTCGATTTATTTGCTTCATATTCAGGTAAAAAAAAAAAAAAAAAATCCAATGCAATCTTCAATATTAATCTTAATTTTTTCTCACCCTTCTTCAATTATTTTATTTAGCCCTTCAAACCAAGGATATAGATATATATTTTAATTCTTGTAACTATGACTTTAGTTTCAGCGTTATCTCAGAAAAACTTTGGCTTTTTTTATTAAGAAGATTCTGGAAAAGATTGGTGTTTAAATTGTATAGTTCTAAATAACACAAAATATTGGCCAATATAAAAATATGATATTGGAGAATATAAAATGAATCCTCTCTAAAAAGTATTTACTGATGTTTTTTTTTTTTTTTTTTTTTCTGATATCTGGTAATATTGACAGTATCTCCTGACATCAATAAATATTACTTTTTGACATTTCAGAAGCTACGCATACTCAAAAGCCATTTTGATTTTTTTCATAAAGTAGGTAGATATCTCCCAGTGACCAAAAAATGATATTGCTTGTCGAATGTCGACATATATCGAAGAATGTTGTTAAAATGATATCATTTTTACGACATTGGGTAATATTAACAAATATTAAAAATAAAGCATTAGAAAATCATATTTCTTGAAAAAATATTAATTTATAAAAATGAATTTGCAAAATATTATTTTCGGATCATGATTTTTGTAAGTAATGAAAATAATTCTTTTTAATGCATTTTTATAGTATGGATTTTAAATTATGTCTGTCAATATCCATAAATATCATAAGACATTCAGTGACATTCAAAATATCGGCCAATATTGGTAGGACATTGGTCGATATTAATGTGCAACCTGGGTTTAGAAAGTTTTTAAGTAAAAAGCTGAGATGGTTGATATGTTTACATGATATACTACTACTACCACACAAACACAGTAATGTATGAATGTGTCAAAAACCACACAGTAATGTATGAATTAAGTCTGTGCATAAATGTATTTCCATTATCTGTTTTTTTCTGTAGTGGTGTTGATATGGTGTTGTATTAATAGGAAATGTAACATATAAAAGAAGTTAGAATGAGTAACTCTGAAATTTTAAGATGCTATTTTCTAAAGCTTACACATGACGCCAGAGTGCAATACTGCCTTCTCTCCAGCCTCCACAATATTATTAAACAGGGATAGGTTTCATTTTAATTATTTTTTTTTTAATAATATCAAGCTGAAAAAAGTTATTAAATAGAGTTTTATAAGCAACATTTTTTTTTTTTTTTTTTTTTTTTTTCTTTTAAGAGCTATTTTATACTCATTTTACTTCAGAAGAGAGAATTTAAAATGACGATCCGTATGCTATGAAACCGAAGATAAAACAGATTATTGGGAGGAAAGAGTTCTTTTTGTATGTGTAATTTGAAAATGTGGATTATTATGGATATCTTATGACAGTCATAAAATTTTTCGTTATTAGTATATTTGATGTATGAAAAAAATCTAGTACATAAGTTTCTAGTGGTTTGATTTTTGCTTTAATTTCCTTTTACCATCATCAAGCTTAGGATAATTCTTTGTTGGGCAAGTTTTTTTTTTTTTTTTTTTTTTTAATCTTTAACATATTTTCTGATAAAATTACGTACGATTTTCATGCATTTGCTCTATATGTTATTAGTTTAGTTTAGGTTATTTTTATTTGCTAACTTCGAATGCAATTAATTCTTACGTATAGATATGTAAAGTATAGATATGCAATCTTCGAATGCAATTGATTTTTTAATCAATTTTTGTATAGATATTTAGATAATATAATTTAATATTAATGTATCAAAAAAAGAAATACATTACATTTTGATATGTTTTCTTTAAAACAATTTATTGAGTTAAAATTCGTTTAAGGAGAACAATTAATAGCTAATTTCAATCCATTAATTTATCTAAAAACTGGCTAAAAAAAAAAAAAAAAATCAAATAAACTATCTTATTAATTGCTTTGTGTTACAATTTCTAATAGAATTGTGGGCGATATAAATATTGTTTGCAAATTATGGTCTAAGATTTGTAAAAATTTTAATACATGCACGCAAGGAAATACAAAAATATTAAGTGAATATTTTCTAACTGCACTGACTCGTTATACCGTTTAACATATAAATACATTTTACTTTGTATGAGATCTTAATCAGTGGCATCACCAGAAAAAAAATTCAGGGGGGGGGGGGTCACAAGCTGAAAAAATATTTTTTTCAATAAAATTCTCATAGCATGGTTTTAAAGTTAAAGAAAAAAATGCTTATTAAAATTTTTCAGGGGGCCCCCCTGCCCCATTCTGCCAACTCCCATGACCTATATATATATATATATATATATATATATATATATATATATATTACTAAAACCTAAATTAGGTAAATCCAAATACATGAAATTCATATATTTTAATTTATTTGAAAATATATATATTAAAAGGAAAACTGTCGAAAAAATCTTTATGAATTCATTTTCAAGGAAAAACTGTACAGTAGATTGCATTTTTGAACAAGGCTACAAAAGAGTATATTTTATTTTTATTACGGGGGAAAAAATTCTCTCAAGCACTTTTATGGATTTATTTTTATCGAAAAATTTATGAAAATATGTAATCTTGTATATAGTCCAAAACTTACTTAGCCATCATATAACATAATAATAATAATAATAATAAATAGGAAAGAAAGAAAAAAAGAAAGAAAATCCTCAGAGCACTAAAATGTCACATGGAGCAATTTCCATTTATATTGTATTAAGTAAATGTACAAATTCAAATCAAACTTGTAAACCAATAAATCACGTTAATAATATTTTATTCTATAATGAAAGAAAAAGTTTTTAAGTTTATGAATAATTTATATTATTTTTGTTCTGTTGTATACTACACAAACATACTAAAATATGCTTTAAACAGATACTTCTCACATGCCATAATGCCTAGGAAATCTTTTGCAGATCCCTGCACACAAACAAGTTGCGTTTTTTTAATAGCATTTTCGATATACAACAAGCCACAGTGAATGTAAATTTCATATTTATTTCGAGGCATTAACGGAAATTAAAGCGCAAACAGATAAGCCAAGAGTGAAAAAAGCCAGCCTTTTTTTACAAAGATCAAACTCGCTTTTTGTACAGAGGCCCACTAGCGGCCGAGCTATTCTGCGCTCAAAACTGATAGAATGAGGTGCCGGGTTCGATCCCAGGTCACGCTCATCGGCCTAGCCGTTCGGAGTTTTCCGTGTTTTCTTACGAAACTTACGTAAATACGGGTTAGGACCCCTTAGAAAGACCCCGACGGAGGGCACTCTCCTCAGGCCTAGTCAATCGGCCTTATTCCCAAATCCAATCCAATCCGCTTTTTGTATAGAAACCAATCTTTACTGTGTTTTAACTTATATATCTGATGCATTTAACACAAATATTTGCACTTACGTTACTAATATCATTTTGTGTAAAAGAACTGTATGCTTTTACATTTACATACATACATATAATTTAAAATCGTATTCAAATTCTTGTTATTATAGCATTCAATTAGTGCGATAAAAACATCTTATATTATAAGGTCGTTTTTCATTATTCTCTAAGTAGTTGTTTCTAGGATTCGTTTAACAAACACTATGGACATAAATAAACTTACTCTTTCACAAGGGGATCGGGGTGAAAAGGGGACAAAATAATTAGTAGTAATTTGCCTAGTTTATATTTTTATATTATAGTTTAAAGCACTTCTCTTTTTTCGTGCCAGTGATCAACAGGTTATTCTTTTTAAAGCTGGCAGATACCAGGTGTCGGGTTCGAACCCAAGTTGAAATCGTTGGCCTACCCTTTTGGAGTTTTCTGTGGTTTTCTTCGAAATTTACGTAAATACCGGATAGATTTCTTTAAAAGTCCCCCCCCCACACGCCAGCCCCCATCTTCATGTGCAGTCAACTGGCTGAAAATCGAAAATAGAGAAATAATGGATTTTTTTCTTAAATGGATATTTTTCTTAATTCATACACTTCTTTAATAGTAATATACAAAATATTTTCTTGCTCTTGTAGAAATTGGGAATGAAAATAAAATCTGCTGAATCCTCCCGATTATCCACAGACGCGGTATAAACGCAGGATCAAGATAAAGTGTTTTCTCAAGAAGGTTGTTGCCGGGTTTTAAGAACGATTCACTACTCTAAAGTCCACGGCATATAAGTGGAATGTCTTCCGTAGTGGTTTTTCTAAGGGCTCCTAGCTTGTATTCTCGCGAGTTTCAAAGAAAACCACGAAAAATTCCGAATGGCTAGGTCAATGAGCGTGCCCTGTGATCGAACCCGGCACTTCCCATCAAGAGCGCAGAACCGTTCGGCCACTGGTGGGCTTTCTCAAGAAGAAACAAAAACAAATAACTCATTCCCCCTCCCCAAAAATAAATAAATACTACTAAATAAATAAAATAAAGAACTATGTTTTATTTTTTTACAGTGAGTGAAATACTGTATAATTTAATAGAACCTGCGCTTTAAAGTATTAAGTACTTGTGTGTAATTAGTGTATCGCTGCTCTGACTGCAGCACTCGTGCCTACTTTGTTCGCCTGACGAAGGGTCGTGTGTTCTTTCGAACCCAAACAGTTATTGCATGCTTAATACATTTTATGGTACTTAGTGAACATTTTGTAATTATTACTGTTCAATTCACATCATAAATCACCTTACAGACTGTACTTTATCTTCTCAAAAGCAATTTCTTTCTTTATTACTTTTACGTCCAATAGTACAATATATATATATATATATATATATATGTATATTATTGTACTATTAATATTTTCAATTTTTTTTTTTTTTTTTTATCTCATTTGTCCCTGTTTTTCAGAATTTTTGCA
Organism: Salticus scenicus; assembly: GCA_963930645.1. Lineage (NCBI taxonomy): Eukaryota > Metazoa > Arthropoda > Arachnida > Araneae > Salticidae > Salticus > Salticus scenicus. The sequence continues at coordinate 132,441,175 of OZ005658.1, read as the reverse complement.
GTTTATGCGCGATTTCTATAATCCGTGGATAATCGTCAGTTTACTATATTTGAATCTGTAAAAAACTAAGTCAAGTTCTTTGAAAAATATTTTAGGCAATCAGAAAAATTCTTATGAAAGCCAATGCACAAAATTAAAGTTTAGTACCTAATAATTGTGTGCTTAAAAAGCAAAGAAAGTGTTAAAAGTGTTTTGATATTTAAAAACTGAGCCAAAACATTACTAATTGTTAGTGATTTTTTATTATTATTTTTTTAATAAAAAAAAAAAGCATCCATTCTTATTGTGAAGATTAAAGGCGAATGACTACAGTAGGTTCCTATGCCCATAAGTGGAATGCCTGTTGTGTGTGTGGGGGGGGGGGTGTCTTTCTAAGGAGTCTAAGCCTTTATTTACGTAAGTTTTGGAGAATACCACGGAGAACTCTAAATGATTAGGTCTAAGAGCACGACCTTTAATCGAACCCTTCAGTACCAGTCTACCAGTTCTTAGCCTGGATAAAATCCAGCAGCCATGAGACAAACAGATCAACGAAATCCCAATTCTCTAAACAATATTTTAAAGAGTTGTGAAAACTTAAAACATGTAAAAATTCAATTCTAGCAATTTCCAGTTATGATTCCTAATGCTTCTGAATAATTTTGAGTGGTCAATCTGAAAAACTACGCTGATTTTGTTTGGGACTATAAGAGCCGACAGGTAGTGCTGCCTTTTACTCATTTTTTGTGATTTTTCCTGATGGCTGTATCCCTGCATCTATAGTATAAAATTGACACAAGTAGATGTATAACCTCTATTGTATGGTGCTATGTGGATTACATTTTTGTGCATCATAAACATTAGTTTGCACTCTTGTATAAAATAATATGAAAGGAAGTTTTGAAATGGATATGGCAGAGTAGTTCAAATCAACTTTAGTGTTTGAATGCTGAAATTTTAATACAATTTTTTTAGCATTCAAACATATTTTAAAGAAACATTTTTAAAAAGTTAACTTAAATCTACAAATTAATATCCAAATATGTTTAGAATTAATTAAACTATAACAATGTACAATCGGGGCAATGAATAAAAATCAGTTAGCAAGTAGCATGCAAAAGAAAACAAAAATAATTTTTTCAATTAAATTTTTATTGATTTCTGAAAAACTTTTTTTTTTATGAATGTGTATGTTATGTGTGCAAATTTTTATAATAATTATAAGACAATAATGTTTAAAAAATATTTATATCATCTATCAGTCCCTTAATGTCTTGTTTTAATATTATAATATTTTTTTCATACAATTTCAAAAAATCTTTAGAGCTTCACTCAACTATTTGAATAATGTGTTGTTACCCGGCATTTAACCAAATGTGAACAACTGAATTTATAAACAAATAATCAAAATTGAAAAGCGTAATAGGTTGTTTGAATATTTTTCCTCAATTTTGAATATTTGCATAGTAGAAAATAATGTATTTAAATCTTTTGTGCATGCCTAAAAAGAATAAAAATTTTAAGAAAGTACTTCTATTAACGACAATGCTATGAAAAAATTCTACTTTAAATATTCGAAAATTCTATTTTTCTGCCCTTTACAACAGCATACTGGATTTTAATAATTATTTAGTGCTATTTATTATATTTTTCACATTTTATAGATTTTCATAAAATATTTTTATTTATCGTCCCTCTACATTACTTTATGGTATTGCATTGTTAGTTTTCAGGAAATTTTTAAAATGTGATTTTTATTTATTTTTTACATTCCTTTAGTCACAGTTTTCTTTACACTGACAAAAAACTGTTTTTTTTTTTTTTTTTTTTTTGCTTATATATATGTGTGTATTTCTACAGAACAATTAGAGTACCTCAAATATTTCCGACTATTTTTTGTTCATGTTGTAATAATATATATAAAATGCATTTTACATTTAAATGTTTATTTGAGTTAGATAAAAAAGCGATTTTAAATAAGTATTAAAAAAAAAAAAAAAAAAAAAAAAAAAAAAAAAAAAAAACTTTTGTTTTTTCTATTAAGGGGACTCTCTCCCTACCTATCGTCTCTGAAAGCGGAAGCCAATGTTATTCTATCGCAAATTTCGCCCCATCATAACTTATTAACTAATTAATATTTTTGAATTTTGTTTTTCACATTCAGAAACTTCACAACTATTAAACAATTTATCACTTTCTAAAAATTGATTTTTTTTTTTTTTAAGTTTTCATTTTTAAGCTCAAAAATGAAAAATTTCACATTGAGAAAATTAGGATTTTACAATCTCAAAATAAAATTTAAAAATTTTTTAAAAATAATTTTTAGAAAGCGATAAATTGTTTAATAGTTGTGAAGTTCCTGAATGTGAAAACAGAATTTAAAAATATTAACCAGTTAATAAGTTATAATGAGGAGAAATTCTCCATATAATAACACTGCCTCTGGCTTCTGGGGACGATAAGTAGAGAGGCATCTTGAGAAATTATTCCACACCAGGACAGTGTTGCCAGATTGGGGACTTTTTTATTCAACCCCCGCCGCTAAATTTTAATTGTAACGGTTGCCTAAGCACTTCGAAAGATAAACGTCTATTATGTATAGCAAATATCACTTCTCAAAATTATTGGTGAGAGTTGAATAAAAAAGTCCCCAAATCTGGCAACACTGCAGCAGGATAATTGTAGCAATACATTAGTGATAACTTTGTTAGCAACTATCATAGGACCTTTAGAAGGTTTAGGTAGATTATTTTTAGATGTATAATAAAGTTAAACACCTTCTTTCTATCTTTTTAAAAGCCAATATTAGTATAAAACTTGTCAAAACTATTAGTTTTGGATGAGAGAAACTCTCTGGAAAATTGCAACATGCTTCATTTCTTGCAGTTGCTCTTTAATTGACTTTTTTTCTATTTTCAGTTCAGCAATTCTTTTTTTTCAACACATTAATTTCAGATTCCTAAAAATAAAGAAATAAAATAAAAATGCTGTGCATGTACATACATATAAACAGAACAACAGCAAATATGAATGAACAATATAATTTGCGCAATGACAACGATGCAGCAAGGCTGGATTAGCACTAGTGCCACATGCTGAAGGAAAAGCAGAAGATAATCTTACTTCCAGCACTGCCAATTTCGCTAACCAGAGGTGGATTTTTTTCCCAAATGACGCAACATTGAACCAGGGAGGGAAGGGGTACCAAATTGACGACCATTTCTGAAGGCACCCAATGGTCAGTCATCACTACCCCTAACAGCGGCAACACATGCATGCATTTCCATGTAATGTCATATCAAATGAGTATGATTCAACACAGAAATCTCCTTGCAACCCACTCAGATTTTCATGGAAGTTGTTTCAGAAAATATATACATATTTGAAAAGGTTTTGTGTGTGTGTGTTACCATCAAAGCTCGAAATCTATTAATGAGCAGATTAACTAAAAGGACCCGTTAAAGCACGGAATCAAGAGTTTTCTGCATTTTAAGTAGGTAATCTGCACATTTGCGGTTATATATTGTTAAAGTTAATTTTTTTTTTCATTTCCTTTCCCCACTGCTTCTCCCGCTCGTTTCATTTTTTGTTTTTCATTTTCATTTTTCGCTTTTGCAAACGACTAATTATAACAATAGTTACATACTTAGTTCCGTAATATGTAATTAATATGTTTCATTTAAACAAATTTCATTTTTCCATGTAAGTTGCGGCTTTGCTTATTTTTGGGTATTCACAGGTGCAAAATTACCACATTTACCAGAAATGCAAATATACTGGGTAAAAAAAAAATGAAAATGAAAATGTAGGCCTTAACCTATGTGCGATTAGTATAAATGGTGGAAACTTATGAAAACTACTTTAAGTAACATGTGTGTTAATATTGTTATTATGTAAAAAAACCTAAAAAGGCAACCTTCCCTAACCTATATAAATTTAATAATTTTTATATTGATACCAACCTATGTAGAAAATTTTTTATTATGGGTTTAGGTTTAGAATAAGCATTCCAAAATATGATATGTGGTAAATTTCAAAGTGTTAATACCCAAAAGCAAGCAAAGTCCCCAACTTATGAGGAAAAAAGAAATTAGTTAACTTTAAATGAAAGATCTTAATTATAATTATATATTATGAAACTAAGTATGAACCTATTGTTATAACTGGACTCAATCTATTTGGGAAAATAAAAAAGTTCGTGACTGCAAACATTGCTTTTGTTCCACCAAAGATCTTATTTTCACTTTAACGAGTGCCTAGTAGATAATGTAGAAATTAATGAGTGTCTAGTCGGTAATGTACAGATTATCTAGGTAATTCGCCGATTACCAAGGTAATTTGAGAAATGAAACAAGTTTCAGCACTTTAACGGATCACCCTAGTTAATGTGCAGATTACCTAGCTAATCCAGAGATTAACTTATTTTTGCACCTTAGCGGTAACATATCTATATATTGTGCTATTGATAAAGTAAAGTAAAATTACGTTACTGCCATTCATTTCAAAAATGGCATTAATTAATAAATGTTTGTAAAGTCAAGTGGAATCTTCATTTTTTTTTTCTTTTATTCACTTTGCTTTTGGAAATATGGAACATTAGCTAAAGCAAACATGGTACAGTTGGCAGCAAAGTTATTTGAGCGCTAGCAAAAATTCCTATATATAGAAAAAAAAAACTTAATACTGTTTTGTTAAATAAATCCTCGTTGAATCATGTTCCTTAGACTTAGTGAGTGTTTATTTGCAAGTAGAAAACTTTCTACACCTGAAAGTGTGTCCCAAAATGATATTTTGTTTTGCCTAAATTCAAAGTTTAATAGTTCCCTGCTTATATGAGTATATACGTATCCCCTACCCCCCCCCCCCACCTTTCAAGGGATGAGATTAGCAAAAAGACAAAAAAGCTGTAACTCCACAGTCGGAAAAAAAAAGCCTCCCCTCCCATCCATTTTCGCCATAAATTGTCGTAGAAACATGTGGTTGGTACCAATCGATTTGTAATAACGTCTAGTTTATAATGGTTTAGTTAGATTTTGCTTAAGCGGTTGTCTACATATTAAAACTGGCATCAACTTCATTTTTTTTCAATGGTAACCAAATTTTTCATAATTTATTTGAATTATTTGGACCAAATCATCGCGGAAAATGGTATAGTTTATATATTTTGCTCAATTCTTCACAGAGTTATAAGCTGTCAAAATATGAAGGTGCTAATATTAAATGAATGATGTGACAAACATTAATTCATATCTTCCAAAATAATTATGATATTCAAATTCTGTTTTTTTTCATATGATAGAATGAAGTGACCCAAATATATTCCTTGAATATTTTTGATAATTTTTTTTTTTTTTGAAATATGAAAATTATTAATAATTTCATATTTTAAAAACATTATGAATTATGACTTACGTTAATTTTTGCATAAATAGAACGGGCATCATCAAAAACATAGGTTTCCAAATTTACAGCTCGTTCTTAACAATATTTTTTGAGTTACAGTGATATTTCATTTTTTACTGTTGTTAGGGGGCCGTCACTTAAAATAATTTGTATCCTCTGTGAGTAAATATCTGTATATATTTTGTCGAAAAACTATTTTAATTTACCTTAATATTATTCTAATTGTTTTCTAAGCAACATTTCGATGTTTATGATACAAATTGGATTATTTTTTATAAAATTATCGCAATGCAAGCGAGAGATTGTGAAAAAATTCCAAAAGAAATGAAGCCCCGCCTCTATATTGCGGAAACAATATTAAAAAAACTAGTTTCCGTATTCGTATATGACTCTCTATGTGACGCTGGTATGCATAAATGTCAATGGCATTTACTACATCGAATGCTTAAGACAAAATTTAAATTATTTAATTTGAAGTATGTAAAAGAATTTTGTTTTAGAATGTAAAGTTTTAGAAAAATTGTGTAAAGGCGGGCTTCCGTTGAAAAGAGGTATATACTCGATTCTGAACTGTTAAGTCTTTGTTCTTAAATATTACATAACTTTTCCTAGTTTCTCACTGCTAAAATTCTATTTTATCCCTTTTGTCTTTTGTTTTTAACTTGAATATTCTAGAAATCGTGCACCTCAAGTTAAATATCATGATTTAGAAAACACGGTAAGACGAGGATTATTATTTGAAAGAGCAATACGCAGTGAACAATACTTTTCTTTTTTATTTTTTTTAAATTTTTATTAATTGTTATCAGATTTTTTAAAACAAATTTTCTCTTTTAATCTTGTTGTGACGTTTTCGCATTCGTTTACTCTACCGTTTATGCTATTTAAATTTTATCGCATGACGTAACATAATAATATATAAAATTTTTATTAAATATTTTTTTAAAACTGAATATAATAGTGGTAATTTTCATTATTATTTTTTTTTTTTTTTTAGTTTTTAAAATCTATTATTGAAACAAAGCGCAATATTATTTATTTTCGATTATTCTAATCATGGCGTAAAACTGGCGTCATATTTATCACGGAAAAAGAATTTAAAACAAAGTAATATGTCTTATTACTTTATTAGATATAGATTTTACACATTTAAAATTAAGAATTCAAATACAGTAGACGACTGCAGAACGGGGAATATTCGTTCTAGGCAATAGGAAACCGTTTTTTTTATATCCATATTTATTTTCATATGAATATACATAATAATTATACTCTTTCTAGTGAAAGTATTTGTATTCATACTATTTTGTTTATATAAATATGAATATAAGGAATATTCTTAAGAAATATCGTAACACAGAAATTGTGGAAGAAACGACCACTGAAGGAGTTACAGATTTCCAAATGACGTGAAACTACGTCAGCGGTCGCGAAAATGTTAAGTATCCTTTCTCAGATTTTAGTTTAAATCTTGTTATGTATATTTTTGTATATTATCTATTGTTGGTTTGTACGCCTAAAATTAAATGTAAAACTTTATAGTAACACTTTCATGCGGGGCTTGCTGTATAAAATAAAAATATATCCAACAAGAAGTAGATAATTATTTTTCTGAAATATTAAACACTTTTTTTTTTTAAACCGCTATTAATATTATTATCATTATTACTATTATTCTTTTACCTTGGTATCTAGATTTTTGTAATTCAACATTGTAGGGTTCATATGATTCAAGCTATATAATTTTCTTCGTATGAAGTGATGTATTTAACAATTCAATGTTTAATAAATAGAAACCAATAAAAATCTTTTAATTCATAATCTAACACCGAAAGTTCTGCGAATTAGAATCGTTTTTTATTTTATAATTAACATTTCTGAACTTTTCTTCCGGTGTGAAATTTAATAAATAATGTATATTGGGTGGTAGATCACGATTTATTTCTTTCTAAATGTATAGACGGACCCCTAACATATTTTCACGTGTAACTCTGTTTAGAATTCATTTAAGGTATATAAATTGGTACGTTTTCCGATCTGCCTTGATCTCAGAAATCTGAATATGAAGTCAAAAATAGGGGGTCGTAATTGAGAAAAATGAAGTTAATGCCTGTTTTAATATGTAGATGACCCCTTAAGAAAAATCTAACTACACTATTTAAAACTAAACGTTATTACAGATCGGTAGGTACTAGCCGCATCCGCATGTTTCTGTGATAAATTTACGTCGAAATTAGGTGGCGGGTGCTTTTTTTTTTTTGCCGACAGAACATAAATTGAATTAAATACTAGAATTCTTATGACAAAATCTATTAGAGTAATAAATAAGTTTTTTTAATCCTTATTTTGTATTCATTCAAAATTAAATTAACTGGTGTAACAAATGTACATGGAAATCTCAGAAAAAGTTGAGAAAGATGAAAAAATGCTGCAAACAGATGAAAAATCTCATCCCTGTATTTTTCGCTTCAACTCAGGGCCCCTCAAAACTCATTTCTTGGTGCGCCACTGACTACTACATGCATTTTAGAGATTATTATGGAAAAGAAAAAAAGTAAAGAAATAATTTACTTGAGGGTAGGGTAGGGAGGTATCCTACATATTAATTGAAAAAAAAAAATGTATAGGAGTGAATATTGGAAAACACTTCAAAGTTTTCTAGTAAATATGTTTACTTTCATGATTACTTGATCTCATAATAATCCTAAAAGCAATTTGGGGAAATTTTAAAGGACTATAGTAAATTTGTGAAATTTTTGATAATCCAAAAAATATTCCTTTTAGAGAAATTTAAATATGAATGATTTTTTTTTTTTTTTTTTTTTTTTAATATAACTTTGTATTATTATGCATCAAATTACAGCTTTTAAATGTTTTTAAAATGATGTATGAATAAAATGCATATCTGGTTAAGTTTTGAACCAGTTTAATTAAGCAGTTTTAATTGCTATTGTAGCAAAATTTAATTTAAAGATAACTTTATTGTTGATGATTTTTAAATAAAAACTATTAAAAGAAAATTAGTAGTGATTTCTTTTGATATCTCTTCAGATATTCATCAAACAAGGATTCCCATTAAAGTACAAGAATCTGCATCCCCTCCCCCTCCACACATACATAAAAATAAATTTAACATTGATAGAAATTTGCATACTCTTCTTGGGTCGTTTTACTTAAAATTTTATGTACGAAAACAGATCATGCATAAAAATCAACAATCTCAAAATGAAAAACTTTTCACCTTTCACAAAAACCAACAAATTTAAATGGATCCTTCACTAAAGTTGAATTCGATTATTTAAAGTTCTCCAAAAACATGGCAAAAAAAATTACATTTTATTTCATTAATAAAAGACGCTCACACACACACAAAAAAAAAAAAAAAAAAAAAAAAAAAAAAAAAACAGTAAAAAAAAAATAATAACATATTTACTACTTAAATATGATAAGTGGAAAATAAATGAAAATATTTAAATAATTAAATGACATTTAAATTATGCCAAACAGCTGTAAAATTAGACATCATTAGCAGTTTAGATTAATCCAGAATTTTTTAATGTGTGTTTCTCTTCTCAAATTGTTCTTAAAATCTCACTTTAATTCGGAGTAAGGGTGAGAAATTCTCCACCAGTTTTTACCTCTTATCAAAAAACAAATCTCGCACAAATCTACGGGTTCAAGAGAGAAAAGGTATGTTCATTTGATATAATGCCTCTACATAAATTAGAATACCTACTTCATCTGTTAACTCAATAACTCTTATGATTTATAACCAAATTAAAAATAATAATAATAAAACTTTACAAAAGATAGCAATCGTTTTAAAACCTGAAGCATGAAAACATACATATATAAGTATTAAAAAAGAAATAAATTTTAATCTCAATTTTATTTATTATTTTATTTTTACTTATTACGTTTTTAATTTTTTTAAATACACTGACTACAATACACAACACATATATTGTGCAATATTCAAAAAGATATTCATTATATATACATACCACATATGTATATATGTGTGTGACACTTCTCTTTATTTTTTAAGATAAATCATAATTATTTCAATATTACAATTTAAAAAATATTAATTACACCATATCTTAACAACTGAAAATGTATGTACTCACTTGTTGTACATTGTTTGTTCGAGTCTGCAACAATGATCCAGGTTTCTGTTTACTAATTCGCTTAATCCTTGTGGGTCTAATGATCCAAGAAAATAAACATACAAATTATTTATACATACTATATAAAATTTCATGCTCGTGCTAAAATAACTTCAATAAATTTTAAAAAAGTAGGAATACTTATATTTTTAATATAGATAATCAGTTATACAATGCTTTTTTCAATTTGAATTAATTCAGTTTGTACTACGTTAAGTTAAAAAAAAAAAAAAAAAAAAAAAAAAAAAGACATAATTTGTTTGTTAGCTTAGAAATCTTAAGAAAAAAATACGACTATAATTATTAATCACTTTACATTTTATTAATTTGATGAATTATTTCTTAAAGACAGTAACATTTTATTGCATTAAACTCAAACACACAATTCTAAAAACTAGTCTTCTCATTATTCTTCCTATATGAAAACACAAAGTCTTGAATTTATATAATATTTTTGACATATATCAACTAAATAAATTTTTAATGCACTGGGTAAATTAGAATTTTACAAATGAAACTTGTATAATAAAAAGATAAAACTAATGAAAAATTTTCAATTACAAAACTTTACAAAAATGGTAGTTCTCGATTTTTTTTTTCTTTTCTTTTTTTTTTTTTTTTTTTTTTTTTTTTTTTAATGTGGGAGAGGATGAAAATAATTTTGGCATATTATACAACGTACACTAAATGCAAATAAATAGGCAGAAAAAGAATGAAATCATTTGTAAAACTACAAGCCATATGTAAGCAATATTAATCGAACTTTTATTAAAGTACTTGCAATTGATGTACACTTTCACTTTACAAATAAATTAATGTTGAATTACATTCTTTGAACTGAATTTATGAGAAGTGAAACAGCTCTACGTAAAAAAACTCTGGAATTTGGAGTATTATGTAAAACTAATGTTTCCATGTTGTACGGAGTGGAAGTAGAAGAATAAATAAATAAATAAAAAATTATCCTTCCATAAAAAGCCCATTAGATTATAGCTGGACAATTTGGAAGGTCTTAGTTATGAAATTTCAGAATCAGAATATGACTATTTAATATGTATATTGTAAAAAGGATAGGTAAAATACTATGTTATGAAATACAACTGAAAAGATCATGTTGATTGCAAATAAGAATCTTAGACATGAAAGCTGCAGAGGCTGTTCGCACATTTTTTAGACGATTTTGATGGAGTGCACTGAAACAATTTCACTCATATTTCGTGTTTTATTTGTTCAGTTTGATAGCCCTTGTTCCTAACTATCATTCTACACCGTAATTTCTATTATAATAATGCTTTTTATAATATCGGAAGAGGTATATTTTTCTACTCCTCTTGAACGGCTTTCCAAAGTCCACAAAGCGTTGTAGGTCGGTGTTTGGATAATGCTGATTTTAAGAGTCGAAAAACACAAAAATCCAACAGTGATACATCAGGAGATTTAGCAGGAATATCAGTGAAGGGTATGGTTTTAATTCCCGTTTTTTGTTCCATTTTTTTTCTAGAAAAGCCATTGCGGATTGTGATGTGTGGCTGCTTGTTTTGTCTTGATACAGTTCAACCGATTGATAGCATTGTGGAAAAAGATCTGGATTTTCATTTTTAAAATTTGGAATTAAAATATGTTCTTGATAGTATTTAGAGCTGATTTTGACATTTTTGTCACATTTCTTTTGCTTTTATCTTGCGCTTGTATGAAGAACCAGTGACAATCATAAATCCTTTAGAAAAACTTTCTTTTGATTTTTTGAACCATGTAGAAAAAAAAAATATTCTCCAGTTTTGTGATAATAAATTGATCTTTTTTTATTGCAACCACTTAAATAGACCCAAGATTCATCTACTGTTGCGACATTTTTCCATTTTTCTCCTGATAAATGCTTTTCATACAGATTTCACTAAAAACTGACTTTGGAGAGAACGGAAACGCATCTTTCCATCCACTGCCTTTTTAAAAGCGCATTTTTGCATCTAAACAAAAATTCTAAATATCAGAAAATAAATAAAACTTCCACAAATATAACTGTTGTGAAAACAAAATTCTCCATGCAAACGATTTTTTCTTACTGCGAAATAAAATCGTCTAAAAGATGTGCGAACAGCCTCTGTATTTTACTTTAGCATGCAATTTTATCATGTGTACTTCAAATTTAGTTTCCACATTGTATAATATAGATATGTATGTATTTATTGGAAAAGTACTAGGTGCAAAATACTTATTAAATTAGCATTTATTTAGTGTAAAATAAACACTATTTCATTTTTTTTTAATGACAGAAATAGAAAATGCTTGCTATTGAGAATTTTGTAACATTGTCCAATGCGAGATGAGTCACCCACAATTTGTTTTTTAAATATCGTGTCTTTTAGAGCAATTAAAAAGAAAACATACTGCAAAAATAAATAATATTTGTAAATAAAATGTTGAATAACACTGTTTAAAATTTTATTTTCAAATAAAATAGACGTAACAATTTTTATCATTTTAAAATTTTACTCATACACGCGTATATATATATATATATATATTCACATGTACAGACATATCATTATAAACAAACAATAAATGTTTTAGAGGTACATACAAATGAAACACTTCCATTTGCAAAGCCGTTTGCAGCCGTTTGCAAGCGTTCCATATGTATGACTACAGTCGGCAACAAAAGTACCCGAGCACTAGCAAAAATTCCTATGTAAAAAAAGCACACTTAACACTGTTTTGTTAAATAAATCCTTGTTGAATCGTGTTCTTAGACTGACCAAGAACAGGATTCCACAAATATTTATTTAACAAAACTGTATTCAGTGTACTTTTTTTATATAGGAATTTTTGCTAGTGCTCGGATACTTTTGCTGCGGACTGTATTTGCAAAAAACTTGCAGAATTTACGTCATCGAAGTTGCAAGCGTTCCATTTGTATGTAACCCTTAATACTTAATTTAAAAAGAAGGAAAGGGAACAAAGAAAAATGTCTGCATTTCTATAATTATTTCGGATTCACAGCACTAAATAACTTTCCTAATTTAAAATTCATTAGATTTTTTAAATAAAACTAAAGCCTTTTATGAAAATTTCAAAACAAACTAGAATTGCATTTGGCGATAATTGAAACGTCGCCAACATGAATAAAAATTGTTCGACACTCTTAAGATTTCTGAACAATTTAAGGGTACTTATGCAAATGAATATGTAAACTATAACAGTTTAGGTACAAGTTAACATTATTTGTAAATGTATAAAGGAAACTCATAACATTTAAAATGAAATAAAATATACTTATACTGCAAAGTTGAGCATTAGGGCTCGGTACCCAAGCATCTCGATGAGAATTGACCCATAAAACCAAAAGGATCCATTGGATGTCCTACAAACATCATACATATCCTACAACTGACATATCCGGTAAGTGTCATAAAACAGCAACCAGAGAATGCCTAATGCAAGATACTCGCAGGATCCTGGGTGTTTCAAGTGCATAGGTAATACAGAGGACATCCGCGGGCTGAATTATTACAGCACATGCGCAGAAATCTAAATTCTTTTCTAATAAATCGTTCTTTAGCAAACGATATCGATCGCGTTTTATGTTTGTTTAGTTGAGATAGTGATTACAAATATGTTTTAATATGTTATAGCTATTTTATTTTTATTTTTCTTGGTTATATTAAATATTATAAGTAAGTAAACATCTTTATTATTTATAAAGGAAACTCATAATATTTAAAATGATATAAAATATACTTATACTGCAAAGTTGAGCATTCGGGCTCGGTACCCAAGCATCTCGATGAGAATTAATGGTCCAAAATCTTCTTCTGGTTAAATAAGCAGGGAATTTAAACATTCTGTGCTCTTTCCGAGAATCATTAAAACAATTAATAGCGGTACATCCACCCACAGTAAAGCAATTTTAACAAAATATTAATATCAAACGCAGATAAACAGATCGAAGCGCGCGAGCAGACGATAACGAAAGATAAGCTTTCGCGCCGATAAAGAGTTCCAAGGTATTGAATCTACAGGGTGTTTATAAAATCCTAGACCCATTTTGATGTTTAATAACTCATAAAATAATAAAGATAGATTAAAATTAATAACATAAATGGTTAGATAGACTCAAAAAGTTTCATGACCATTGTCAATGAACTTCCACGTGTGTCCCCTTCGTCGCACGGTGAATATCAAGTCGGTAGTCAATTTCACGCCAGATAGCGGCAAGCATGTCTGCATCCACAGAGGCTATTGCGGTTGTAATTCTGACTTTTAGGTCATCAATGTTCGACACTCTCCTCCTGTAAACATTGTCCTTTACAAATCCCCAAAGGAAAATGTCCAGCGGCGTTATATCAGGTGATCTGGATGGCCAAGGAATTGGACCTCCTCGCCCAATCCATCTTCCTGGAAGATGGTCATTCAAAGAACTACGAAAGATGGTACCCAATGAGGTGGTGCACCATCTTGTTGCAAAAGGACATGTGGCTGAAGCTCTTCTAGTTGTGAAAATACAAAGTTTTCCGACATGTCTAAGTATACGACTGATGAGACCATCTTTTCTGTAAAACAGAAAGGCCCAATGACTCGGTCGTGCATTAGTCCACACCACGCACAAAAAACACACAACAAACACATCAAAAGTAAACATAACATTGCAATAGTTGCCAAAAACAAAAGAGAGAAAAATGCAATTAATAAGTAGACGATATTTAGAAAAGTACAGATATTTAGACTGGAAAATGAAATTATCTGAAATTAACCACACGCGCAGACGATATTTACAAAAGTAAAGATATTCAAACCTGAAAAGAAAATATATGAGTTATTCCATCAATAAATGCCATAAGTTTGTTTATATCTTCATTATTTTATGAGTTATTAAACATCAAATTGGGTCCGGGACTTTATAAATGCCCTGTATATCAGTTATTTAAAACCTTTTGCGTTTAAAATCAGAAAATATCTAATTTGATCAAGTTTTTATGTTTAAAACAAAAATAATTAATAAAAACATAGTTCATTCAAATATTTCAGAAAACAGTGATTAGGCGGTTAATGTAAGATAACCGTAATGCGGCTCGGGTACATTCCGTGCCTGGGAAAAAAAAATAGGCACAAATATGTCGGATGCGCCTGCTCACATATACAGTCGGCTGCAAAATTATTCGAGCACTAGCAATAATCCTTGCCAAAAAAACGTACACTTAATACAGCTTTGTTAAATAAATCCTTGTCGAGTCATGTTCTTAATCAGTCTAAGAACATGATTCGACAAGGATTTACTTAGCAAAACAGTCTTAAGTGTACTTTTTAAATATAGGAATTATTGGCTAGTGCTCGAATAATTTTGCAGCCGACTGTATAGGCGCCTTAGTAGGAGCAAGGCTGAACTGGATCCGACGCTCCTTCGCGCTGATTCAAGGCTTAAACATTTCCCCCATTTTCACCAGACTAAGACTACTATATAACAGGCTGAATCATTCGCCGCCATTTGTACGTCAAGTCCGTCATTGCTAAATTTAAGATTACTATATAATAGTCTTATATAGTCTCATACAATAATCTTATATGGTAGTTCGTCACTGACAAACCGAAGACTATTATATAATAGTCTTATATAATCTCATATAATAGTCATATACAATAGTCTTAGTAGCAATGACGGACTTGACGGACAAATGGCGGCGAATGATTCAGCCTGTTTTATAGTAGTCTTACACCAGACAAGTTTCGGATTTACCCTGCAACGTAAAAGCGCATCAAGCGGCAAAAGCTGAATTACAAACGTAAACATAAGACGCGATCTTTTATCGGCGCTGCACTGGATCATTAAAATTTCTGTTCTTTCTTCGTCTACAACATGTTATTTGTTGAAATTTCTCATAAAAATATACTTTGACACATTTGAAATTTCTCATAAAAATATGTTTTGACCATCAACATATAATATATTGCAGCTTTTTTATTTACGAATGTATATATACATGCGTGTGTGTGTCTGTGTGTGTATTGCTTACTAATATAAATAGTTATTTTAATATTTGACCATATTTTATTTAACAATAAATATATAAATAAAAACTACTACTCGTACAGCTTAAAGCTAAAGATTTAGTATATTTTATCAATTTATTTTTATTTCATTTTCTAAAATAAACAATATTCTCAAGTCTCCTATTCAAAACGAAGTTCAAAGTAATTTCTCTTCTAATTTGTTTCATGTTTTATTTGGCCATTTTAAACCACCAAATTATTTTAATTAAACTTTATGTTGATAAAAAAAAAAATTAACATTGGAATTTTTTTTTTTTTTTTTTTTTTAATTGTATTACTAAGGTCTGTATTTTATTGTATTAATATAAAAAACTCATAAACCTATCCCAAATATAATGCAAAATACATACCAATTCGGTATTTACGTATTAGCTCTCACTAGTTTGAAGTGAAACAGCTAACCCATCTTAATATCTAACCTCACCAACAGCCCATGTTATTCTATGGGGAAATTTGTTTCCATAGTTATTCATTATCAAATATATATATTTAATTAAGTTTACACATTTAGAAAATTCATAATCATTAAATTAGCACTTATTTTTCAAAAATTGATTTTTTTATTTCAATTTGCATCTAAAAATTAAGAAAAATGCACTTAGTCAAAATTTGCATTTTTGAACTAAAAATATAAATTTAAAATAAACTTTTTTTTTTTTTTTTTAATTGATACTAATTTAATAGTTACAAATTTTTTAAATATGAAAACGGAATTTAAAAAATACATCAAGTAATGAGTAATTGTGGAAATAAATTTTCCCATAAAATAATATAGGTCTTCGGTGTCTGCAGGATTAACTATTATTTAAGGCTGCACATCAGTCAAATTGTCCCTTTCTTCCTTTTTTGGACTTTTTAAGGGCTTGCAGAAGATTTTTGTAAGGACTATGTAGAATCCTTATTTCCACACACATGTACACACACATATACACACAGTGGCACAGAGTTTCGGACCCGCCCACAAACTCCCCCCCCCTCTTAAAAAAATGGCCTTTTTGAGGGGGGAGAGGGGGGGGGGTTACCCACTTAAAAAAAAAAAAAAAAAAAACAATAAAACCCACTCTCAAGTTTTTTTTTTTTTTTTCTCGAAAACATTTTTCACTTTTTAAAAATAATTTATTATATTTTTACATATATATTTTCTTCTTTCACATTATTATACATAATTAGAGTTGTAAAATTCTCAAGAATAACCTCCTTGAAGAGAATAATCGAGAATATTCTTATAGAAGCTATAATAACAGGCAATTTTGAAAAGTGTGCTCTGTATAAGTATTAATTTATGTGGAAATTTAGAATTTTTTAAAATTTTGCTTTTAATAAAATAATCGGATTGATTAAAGAAATAATTAAATTTATTTAGTTGTAGGTATTAAAATAAAATTAATTCTCTAAGGCTAAAAGATAAAATCTTGTAAATTACTAAACATGAAATGTAGTGATAATCCAAGTAATTAAGCGACAAACCATTAATGAACTTTTTTTTAAAATTTCATTACCGATATTATTTTTTAAAAGTGACATATTAAAAAAAAAAAAAAAAAAAAGAAGAAGAAGAATATATTTCTAATTATTTATATTTTCGCTTTAAAATGCTTTACAAGTATCTGTATGAGATAAAAATGAATTTATCCAACAGCTATTTAAAGAGTACGACACTGTTTTTACGACACTGTTACATACGACACTGTTTTCTAATAAAAAAGAAAAAGTGTGTTGGTAGAAAAAAATGGCAAATTGATGTATGTAGACAATATTAAATTAAAAGCCAAATAAAAAGCAAAAACAGTTGAGTTTATACAAAGTAGGTTTGATTGAAAATTGTACTTTACACTTTCTGCTAATTAGCTCGATCTTTCATTTCCTGATTTTATTACATACGACTGTTCCAAATGCAAAAATGTAAGTGGATGTCTAACCTGCACGATCGTATGATCTGAGTCTGAAAGGGTTATTTGATCTTTTATCAGAAAATCAGACTGACTGTTTCTTTTGATTTTAAATTTTATATAATGAATAACCAATTACAAAATTAAATTAAATTCCATTTTTAAGCTATTTGTTATTTTGCTTTTCATGCATGTTGGGGTACTACATACACATTTTTCAATGACAAACTCAAATTTGCTCTTTTATGACTCTTTTTATGTAAATGACTTTTAATTCAGATTATTTCATTTGTACTTTTACTTTAGAGAAAGTTTCAGTTATGTGTGACTAGCAGGCTTTATTAAAAGTTATTATGTATGGGAGGGGGGGGGGGGAATCTAGAATAAAAATGTCTATATTAATTATCTTTAAAAATTATAAATTAAAGGGTCTAACGCTAAACGCAGTAAAGTAAAATAAAAATTAATGGACGTACATTTATTTTGTACAAGATATAAAGTGAAAATTGTATAATTAAAAATATTACTCTCATCTTTGTTTTATGCAAAACTGAACAAAGTAGTCTTTAAAAAAATTATGTATGTGGTATTTGTTATAATATGGTAATTAAAAGCAACCCATTTTCTTATCTATATACTAAATCCAAAAGCAAGATATACTGCTTTTAAATTATCAAATAAAAAAGAAGCTGCATTAGAATTTGTCCAGCCAGTTATAAAAAAAAAAAAAAAAAAACATTTGATTTTAAAATTTCATGCAAAAAGTTCTCCATTCAAGGACATTTTGAGAATTATTTTATTAAAATGTAACAGCTCTAGAATTAAGAAAATGATATTAAAAATTTTAATGTCCAAGTACTGAAAAATGTTGAAATAATTCTAATCGCAAAAGGTTCTACATCCGATGAAGAGTGTTTTCTTGAAATAGAAAATTTAGTTTCAATGAAAGCTATAAAACTTCTAATTTTATTCAAAATATTAAATGCGAATTCTATTCAATATGTAAATTTCAAATGGATTGCAATATTCTATTACATAATCCAAAAGTATATTTTTTTCTTAAATTTCTTCCTATAACTCTTTTTTTTATTGTATTGAAGTTTTTTTTAATTTTTACCTAATTCATTAAATTAAGAATCTTATTGTTATTAAGTTAATTTGTTATCATTAAATTATAGGAAAGGCATGTTAGGTTTAACATTCACTATAAAAAAAAAAAAAAAAAAATGTCAACTCACAGTCATCCTGTTAACATTTACATCGTTTTAATGAGCACTCAATACTACAATTTTGAAATATTTTTAGAAGTTCTGAATATAAAAAAATTTAATCCTTTTTTATATAACAGTTCTTTAATTCATTGATGAGATCGACAAAAGTGTTAAAGAAAAAAAAAAAAAAAAACACTTTATGTAAAGGATAAATATTAAAGCAAAATATAAGAATTTAGGTGGAAAAAGCCTGTGTTACAGAAATAAATGAATTGATTGTTTTATTTTTAAACATAAAAATAAAAAATATTTTATTAACATGGCTATGTGAAAACTTTTTTATTAGATGAGATATAAGAGAATTCCATGTCTGAAAGTACAAACTTTACATCTTGTATACATTATTACAGAAAGAATATCACCACAACCTAAAAAAAAAAAAAAAGCTGAAAAATCTCATCCCTGTTTATTGTTAATAATTTAAATTATTTTTAGGTGAAGCTGTAATGTTTGTCATTTCATTCAGTAAACACCATAGTTCCTTATAACTTAAGTTATTTATTTAAAAATAAACAAGAATTAAAGTAAAATAAAAATACATGATTATAACTGGATCAGGATACATCATCAACATCCTACAAGCTCGACAACAACATATTCAACAACAACAGATTGGTGTTGCCATACAGTTTAAGATAAAACAACATATCGATTACGATTAACCATGGAGTATACAATGTATGTCACATCCCCCTTTTTATTCAAATATAATCATTTAAATAAGATGGACGTTTTATTGTGCGACCAGATTTTGTTTTATAAGTCTCCTCGTGAATTAAGTTTGTATTCATAGAAATTTGACTATTATTTACAGATGAATGGTCATTTGAGTTGTTATCCTGATTAATATCATCATCCATTTTAAAATCAAAATTTACAGTTTCATTGGAAGCTTTATCTATTTTTGATAGAGTTAAATATTTTCTATTTCTGTGATAAATACTACCTGAAGATGTTTTAATTTTATAAGATCTTGGAGTATTAGTTTTAGACAGGATGGTGGCAGGCTCCCAATTTTTGTTTTTAATATTTTGTACAAAAACTTTGTCTCCAGGCTTTAATGGTTTCAGCTTTTTAACATTCCTATCAAAATAATGTTTTTGTTTGTTTTGACGCTGCTTAAGTTTAGGTTTAATACCCCTTGGAATTTCAGCATTCAATAATTTTCTATTAATGGGTAACTTAGTTCTTAATCTGCGGTTGAATAAGAGTTGAGCAGGTGATAAACCCAGGCCTGAAATAGGACTATTTCTATGTTCGAGTAAAGCTACTACAGGCTTTTTATTTTCCTCATTTGCTTTTTTGAATAGAGTTTTCACAATTCCCACTGCTTTTTCTGCCATCCCATTACTCTGAGAATGATATGGGCTAGTAAAAAATGGTTGTATATCCCATTGCTTTGCAAAGTTATTGAACTCAAAGCTGTTAAAAGGATTATTATCACAGACAATTCCTTCTGGAACACCAAATCTAGCAATAACATCCTCCAGAACTACAATGATATCACTCACTGATTTACTATTGACCTTTCCTACTTCAATCCATTTTGAGTAGTAATCAACTATAACAGCATAATTTACCCCTTTATAAAACATTAAATCTATTCCTATTTTCTGAAATGGTCTATCAGGAATGCTATGGGGAAGCAATGGTTCATGAGGAAGGGTTTTACGAAATTTCATGCAAATCTCACATTTCTGTACTAAATTTTCAATGTCCTGTGACAGACCCGGCCAATACATAATTTCCCGAGCCCTATTTTTGCACTTTTCTATGCCCAAGTGAGATTCATGGATTAAGGACAACATTTCAGATCTTAATGCCTTTGGGACAAAAATTTTATCATTTACAAATAACATACCCTCAATATTAAATAGATCATTTTTCAATTTAAAGTATTTTCTTAAATTAGGGGAAATTTTCTTCTTTTCAGGCCATCCTTCCTGGCAGTAATTAAGAATTTCTTTTAATTCCTCATCCTCTAAAAGTGCCTTTCTAAATTGTTCAACACTATTTAAACTCATTGGAAGGTACTTTACAATTGAATGCACTGTTTGAAACATTTCGGGGTCATCTTGGACTGTATCTTTAATGAAAGCCCTAGACAATGTATCTGCAATGTACATATCTTTACCAGGTAGATATGTAACTTCAAAATTATACTTCAATAATTTGAGAAGCATTTTCTGCAGGCGATTTGAAATTTTACCAATTGGCTTTCTAACAATTGTAGTTAAAGGTTTATGATCACTTTGAACTAGCACTTTGTGACCATACACAAAATTATGGAACTTAGTAAAGGCAAAAACTATAGCAAGTAGTTCCTTCTCAATTTGTGCATAGTTTTTCTCTGTTTCTGTAAGGCTTCTAGAAGCAAACGAAACAGGGTGGCCTTCTTGTAGAAGACAGACACCTATGCCATCTTTAGAGCAATCACACTGTATGGTTATAGGTTTCGTACTATCGAAAACTCTTAAAACAGGCGCTGAGCTAATCAAATTCTTAATTGTTTCGAAAGCTTGTTTTTGTTCCCACGACCAATAAAAGTCTACATTATTTTTGAGCAATTCTCTCAAAGGTGCTGTGATCTTCGATACATTTGGAATGAATTTAGATAAGAAGTTAATCATCCCTAACAGTCGCCTCACATCTTTTTTATTTTGAGGCTCATCTAACTCAGTAATAGCCCTCACATGAGATTTATCTGCTTTAATACCCTCTGCTGAAATGATCAAGCCCATGTATTTAACTTCCTGCACTCTGAACTGAAGCTTATCAGGATTAAATTTAATATTGTTGTCTTTAGCCCTTTTTAAAACTTCAATCAACCTTTTATCATGCTCAGCTTTAGTTTTCCCAGACACTATAAAATCATCAAAGTAAATTTCTACTCCCAATATATCACTAAACAGTTTTTGACTCCTCTTTTGAAATACTTCTGGAGCTGATGAAATTCCAAAAGGCAGGACATTAAATTTAAATCTTCCGAATGGCGAGTTGAATGTGCATAATTCAGAACTCTCCTCATCCAGCGGAACCTGCCAAAATCCCTCTTTTAAATCTAAAACTGTGAAGTATTTATTCCCTTTTAATCTGCTGATTATTTCATCGCTTGATGGGATTATGTGGTGCTCCCTCTTTATAGCTTTATTTAAATTACGGGGGTCTAAACAAATGCGTAATTTACCATTAGGTTTCTCTACAACAATCAAGCTATTCACCCAATCAGTAGGTTTATTTACCTGAGATATTACACCCCTTGATTCTAAGTCAGTTAAAGTATCTTTTAACTCGCTAATTATAGCTTGGGGAACTCGTCTAGGAGGATCAATAACAGGGGTAGCATTATCTTTTAATACTATATGGTAAGGGTCACCTGGGAACTTGCCAAGACCTGTAAATACTTCATTATATTTAATTAATATATCAGCCAAGCATGAAGAATGTTTTAAGGTTTATTATATTTATTAACTATATAACGTTAAATTTTAAAACGCTGCCGAAGGTAGTGGGGACCCGGAACAGTAGGCTAAAAGTACTAAAAAAAATGCACTGTCACCATCTTCTGAACTCTTCTGAAAGTGGAAAAAAAATGCATTATTATCATGTTTTGAGCATTTCTACAACTT
Organism: Salticus scenicus; assembly: GCA_963930645.1. Classification (NCBI taxonomy): domain Eukaryota; kingdom Metazoa; phylum Arthropoda; class Arachnida; order Araneae; family Salticidae; genus Salticus; species Salticus scenicus. The sequence goes on along the minus strand of OZ005658.1, from coordinate 132,418,790 downwards.
TCAAATGTCTAGCTAATCGGGAGGATGTCTAGCTAATTGAGCTAAATAAATTTTCTGTTGAATCATATAAACGCTGCCGAAGGCAACGGGACCCGAAAATGTTGGCTAAAAATGGTAAAAAAAATGCATTTTTATCATGTTTTGAGTTTTTCTACAAATTTTAAATGTCTAGCTAATCGGGAAGTTATTTAAATTTTCTGTTGAATCATATAGACGCTGCCAATGGCAGCATGGACCCAAAACAGTTGGCTAAAAGTATTTTTAAAAATGCATTGTCACCTTGTTCTGAATTCTCCTGAAAGTATCAAATGCCTAGCTAGTCGGAAAGTTAGTTAAATAAGTTTCCTGCTGAATCTTATAAATGCTGCCGACGGTAGCGAAGACCCGAAACAATAGATTGAAAGTACTGAAAAAATGCATTGTCACCATGTTCTGAACTCTTCTGAAAGTTTGAAATGTCTAGCTAGTCTGGAAGTCAGTAAAAATCGATTGCAAGATTTGTACTGAACTCACAAACAAACAAACAAGAATCGAAGTTAATAAAAACATGATAATAAGTACTGTATTGTATCTTGTGTGTTGGGGTCCACAAATAACGAATACGTAATTAATACACACATTTAATCACGATAAACTACACAAAATAAGCATTATATACAGGAACACTTAAAGTTACCGTACGCTAGTACGTCAGAAGAACAACAACAACTAACATAGAGTTTATACGTAGAGTTCACATTGCACAACACAGAAACAGCGACCTCGTGCGGTCAGGCACGATCGGAACATGGAACAAAGTCTAATACATGACACTCCTTCCCCCTAGGAATAAACTATATAGTCAGTCAAATGTTTTGGCGAGGATCGGGAGCGTTCAGAACGCCTTAGAACAGGAAAGTTCGGCTCCTCGGCCACAGGACACACAGGAGAAGGCTCGGTTGGTGAATCTTGTTGAATAGGAACATCTTCCGGAGATGGCGAAGATGAAATCACAGGAGGCTGAGTTGATGTTTCCGCATCTTGTGACCGGCTGCGAACTTGATCAACATGACGTTTCTGGATTATTCCGTCTGCTAAATTTTGGGTCTTATAGGAGACTGGTCCTGTTGGCTCAATAACTCTAGCAGGAATCCACGCAGGACCTGAACTGTAATTACGAATGTACACTGGATCGTTCTCTTGAAACTGACGTAGGCGTTTAGTTTTGTTTTCCTCAGCTAGCTTTTCTTTTTTGAATTTCATCTCTTTATTCAGATCAGGATGTAACCTATCCAAGAGTGACGTCAACCGTCTATTCATCAAGAGTTCAGCAGGTGATTTACCGGTAGTAGTGCATGGCAAAATATGCTGTGAAAATAGGAATCGAGCTAGCCGGGTTTTCCAATTGCCTTGAATTATGTGCTTTAAAGCCTGCTTGGTTGTAGCCACCATTCTTTCCGCCTGGCCATTGGATGAAGGATGATAGGGAGCTACGAAAATTTGACGAATCTGGTTTTTTGCTAAAAATTGTTGAAATTCAGCAGATTTAAATGTACGGCCATTATCAGAAGCTATTGAATCCGGAAGTCCATGAGTAGCAAAAATAGATCGAAGGTTATCGATGGCGGCTGTAGATGACATGGAGGAAGCTAGTATAACCTCCAACCACTTGGAATGAGAATCCACCACAATGAAGAATATTTTCCCTTGAAATGGCCCAGCGAAATCTATATGAAGGCGTGACCATGGCTTTTCTGTCCACTCCCAAGGATGTATGGGAGCCTTGTTTGGTGCTCTTTGATTCTCCTGGCACAGACTGCAAGTTTTTACTGTATTTTCAATGGCGCTGTCCATATTAGGCCACCACACATAGCTGCGTGCAAGACCTTTCATTCTCACGATGCCGGGATGTCCATTATGAAGGAGGATGAGTACCTCTTTTTGGAGAGCTGAAGGTATAATTACCCTGCTACCCCACAGGACACAATTTTTATGAACACTCAAAGCGTCCCTACGTCTGAAATAAGGTTTGAAATTTTCATCAGTCAGTTTTGAAGGCCATCCGTTTAAAACCATTAGTGAAATTCTAGATAGCACAGGATCTTTTCTTGTCACTTCCGATATCAAACTAGCACTCAATTGAGTAAGCGGAGCATTTTCCAACAACAGAATGTCCGCCGGTTCCAGCGAGTTGGCTTCCGGAGAATGCAAAGGTAAGCGACTCAGAGCATCAGCGTTACTAATGTCTTTACCCTTCCTATACTCTAACTTATAATCGTAAGAGGATAACAATAAACTCCACCTAATAACACGGGGTGACATCATTTGGGGTAATGGTTTCTCTGGATTAAACAGTCCCAAAAGAGGTTTATGGTCAGTTATGATTTTGAATTCTCGCCCCTGGAGATATTGATTAAATTTCTTTACCGCTGAAACAATAGCCAGAGCTTCGCGGTCAGTCTGACTGTAATTTCTCTCGGGCTTCGTTAACGTTCTGGAATAATATGCTATCGGCGATTCAGTGCCATTCGGTAATACGTGACTCAAGACAGCTCCAACTCCATAGGAGGAGGCATCACATGTTAAAACTACGGGAAGCCTTTCATCGAAGTGTGCCAAAATTACGTCTTTCTTAAGCAATTCCTTAGCGGCCCTATACGCTCTATCATGGTTGGCCGTCCAACGCCAAACTCTGTCGTTTCGAAGCAACTGGTGCAAAGGCTCCAAAACATCTGAGCGGTTTTTCAGAAAGCAACCATAGAAATTTAACATTCCAAGAAAAGCTTGAAGTTCAGTTTTATCCCTTGGGCTAGGGGCTTCATGAATGGCTTTAATTTTATCGAAACTAGGCTGAATGCCCTTTTTATTTACTCGGAAACCTAACAATTCAATTTCTGGCACCGCGAACTGACATTTTTCACGTTTAAGCTGAATTCCGAATTTTTTTAAGCGTTCTAGCACTTGTTTTAATTTTTCATTATGATCCTGAGTATTTTTCCCTTGAATGAAAATGTCGTCTAAGTACGGCTGGACGCCCTCGATGCCTGCTAAGACCTCTTCCATTCGCTTTTGGAAAATAGCGACGGCTACTGAAACGCCAAATGGAAGTCTGTTAACTTTGAAAAGTCCCTTAATTGTGTTTAAAGTAAGAATTTTAGAACTCGGCTCATCCACCGGAAGTTGCAGATAAGCCTCAGAAAGATCCAATTTAGAAAAAATGGTACCGCCAGTCATCGTAGTCAAAACTTCATTAACCGTAGGTAAGGGATATGTAAACGGTTTAACTGCTTGATTCACCGTACTACGGTAGTCGCCGCATAAACGAATTTTGCCATTTTTTTTTACTACTGGTACTACGGGTGTAGCCCAGTCAGAATAAGCAACAGGTTCTAGAATACCCTTCCTAACCATATTCTCTATTTCCTCTGTCACCTTACTGCGTAATGCTAGAGGAACATTCCTAGCCTTAAGAAATTTAGGAGTACTATTTTCATCTATTTTTATTGACACGGGCGGACCCGAAAATTTCCCTAGAGTCTCATTAAAAATATCCTGAAATTCTAATAAAATGGACTCGAGAGGTTGAACACAAATGGTATTGACAGAAGAATTATCTGTGCTTAACTTAATACCCAACGCATCAAACCAACTTCTACCTAACAATGATTTACCCTTACCCCCAATAACTAATAAAGGCAAAATAACATCATAAGATTTATAAGAAACATTTACATCAAAATAACCATGAACATCTAATTTTTCAGAGTTCCATGTTTGGAGACACTGATCAGAGATACGTTTTAAACTAGGGGGATTAATGGGCCACAATTTAACGAAAGTATCCGAACTAATTACAGAATGTAGGGACCCGGAATCTATTTCCATCTTATGTTTAATTCCATTTAAATTAATTAACACATCATGGGGTGGATAATTAAGCACTGTACTAACTGAATTTATAGTATTAATATAAGAATTATCTTCATAAATATCTGACTTACCTGTGTCAATATTTTGAAGTTTCGAATTATTTTTACCCCCAATTTTCTGGAATTTTTTAGAATTGCACATTTTTTGTATGTGCCCCACCTTCTTACAAAAACGACAGACAGCTTTAAGAAATTTACATTCACCAAAGGGGTGATAATTCCCACACCGCTGACATGGCTTCTTGCCCTGAGGCGTACCCTTTGCATTGTTATCCAGTACTCTCTCGGGAGCTTTTTTCTTTGTTTTCAGAAGGTGGACAGCATTGGACCCACGAATTTCTACGGTTTGTTTAGCTGCTGCTTCGCCGGCTAAAGCTACATCCATAGCTGAAGTGAGAGTTAACTGTGTATCGGACAGAAGCTTCCTTTGTATGTCTTCATCTTGAATCCCACATACCAGGCGATCTCGTAGCATTGAATCTAACTGCGTACCGAAATTGCAGTTTTCCGACAGTTTCCTAAGTTCCGCCACAAATTCTGCAATAGATTCATTCGGGCGTTGATCTCGTTTATTAAATTTGAAACGAGATAGTATTTCTGACGGTTTTGGCGAAAAGTGGTCGTCTAGAATTTTTAACAGATTGGCAAAGTCAGTTTCATTTGGAGAAGCTGGCGTACATAATGATCTTATTAAAGAATACAGTGTAGGACCCGCAACACTCAGAAATATTGCTCGCTTTTTAACATCATCAGTAATACCATTGGCAGCAAAATAAAAATCCAGACGTTCTTTGTATTCAATCCATACAGATTTTCCGATGATGAATTCCTCAACTTTACCTAGAGACATTTCGAACAAAGGAATCGTAACTGTAATGCGTAGAAGAAAATTAATAAATACATCCAATTGTACTCGTCGCCAGTATTGTATCTTGTGTGTTGGGGTCCACAAATAACGAATACGTAATTAATACACACATTTAATCACGATAAACTACACAAAATAAGCATTAGATACAGGAACACTTAAAGTTACCGTACGCTAGTACGTCAGAAGAACAACAACAACTAACATAGAGTTTATACGTAGAGTTCACATTGCACAACACAGAAACAGCGACCTCGTGCGGTCAGGCACGATCGGAACATGGAACAAAGTCTAATACATGACATACTGATAATTACACAGGTCTACAAAAATGAAGTTGAAAAAATTTGATTTGATCATTTTAGCTGATGTTTTTTGATGTGCTGAAACTGGAAATACAGCCAGTTTTTCTCTATCATATATAGATTTTTGTCAATACAAGGTGTTTTGTGACATAATTTCTTACATATACCATCATAAAAATAGGTTGGTTGGTTGATAGAGTCTTACGTCACCCTAGTGCTGCGCACTAACAGCAATAGGTACTCATGATTAATTAATCTTGGAAACATACTATAAAACTTACAATATAATTATAGTTGTAGAGGAGTAATGAAAGAAATTATACCGGTAGGCACACTGTATTAACAAAATTCTATATGTGATACAGAAAAACTGGCTTCATTTTTGGTTTCAACTCACCGAAAAATATGAAGATCAGCTAAAATTATTAAATCAAAATCTTTAATGTAGATCTGTGTTATAATATCCGGAGAGCATCCTGTAACTATCTCAAAAAGACATCCGGAGTGCGCGCAGCGATCTATTTTTCTACTTGTCACTGGAACTCCTCGGTATAACAACTCCATCCTGAAATTATCAGATAAAAGACATCCGTAGGACATGCAGTGGTGTCTCCTTCTGGAAACCACTGAACATCCACCGGTTGGTGACAGGATATTTCAGAACATCCAGTGGATGAGGTATTATCCTGCATGTGACAGTCTCCGGATGATCGCTGGATGTAATTTGGCTGCATAGGACAATGTCTATCTGTAGTATCAAGATTGTTGTTGTAGAGTTGTCACAAACTTTGTATAAAAACTAAAGTATTATTTTAAATTGGAAAGTATCAATGTGCCCCACTTTCCCCTACGGCTTATCTTTTATTGTGCATCTGTAGATGTGTTTTCAGACTTCCCTTTTGGGAAAATCCTTTAGAACACACTTCACACACGTATGGCTTTTCTTTTCGATGGATGCGTAGATGTCTCATTAAATTTCCACTTACAGAAAATCTTTTAAAACATACTTCGCACACGTATGGCTTTTCTTCTGTATGAATGCGTTGATGTCTCTTTAGATTCTCCTTTCGGGAAAATCTTTTAGAACATACTTCACATATGTATGGCTTTTCTTCTGTATGGATGTGTCTGTGAATTTTTAAATGTCCCTTTTGGGAAAATCCTTTAGAACACACTTCACAGACGTGTGGCTTTTCTTTTGTATGAATGCGAAGATGTCTCTTTAGATCTCCATTTTGTGAAAATCCTTTAGAACATACTTCGCACACGTATGGCTTTTCTTCTGTATGGATGCGTAAATGTATCATTAGTTTTCCATTTTCAGAAAATCTTTTAGAACATAACTGACACACGTATGGCTTTTCCTTTGTATGGATGCGTTGGTGAATATTTAGATGCCCCTTTTGGGAAAATTCTTTAGAACATACTTCGCACACGTATGGCTTTTCTTTTGTATGGGTGCGGAGATGATATTTTAAATGCCCTTTTCGGTAAAATCTTTTAGAACACACTTCACAAACGTATTGCTTCTCTTCTGTATGAATGCAAATATGTCTCTTTAGATCTCCTTTTCGGGAAAATCCTTTAGAACATACTTCGCAAACGTATGACATTTCTTCAGTATAGATGCTTAGATGTCTCATTAAGTTTTCATTTACAGAAAATCCTTTAGAACACACTTCACAGACGTATGGCCTTTCCCCTGTATGAATACGTCTGTGAATGTTTAGATTTCCCTTACGGGAAAATATTTTAGAACATACTTCGCACACGTATGGCTTTTCCATTTTGTATGGATGTGTATATGTGTGTTCAGTCTTCTTTTTTTTTGGAAAATCCTTTTCACACGGACTGTTTTTCTGCTGTGTGTGTTTGCTCATACACATTTAGATACCCTTTATGAGAAAATCCTTTAGACTGTAAAATTAACGCACAAGTATGGCTGTTTGAAAATGAATGTTACAACGTCTCTTTAAAATACCTGTTTTAATACAGCCTTGATAGGATTTTTATTTTATTTAGGGGCTCTAGATAGGATATTTCCCACTCTTGTTTCTTTTCTGGATCGTCAGTATTATTCAATAGAATAATAATCAATGAAAAAGGAACACGTCAATACTCTATGTGCTTACGACTAGAGCCCCTTAAAAAAGAATATAGGAGCCTTACTTACTTACAACTAGGCAAACTATCTCCTCCTACAGTCTCTACCACGGATTAACAGTATAGCATGGGAAAGAGACTTTCAAATCTGGCATATTCTTTTTCAGAAAAATAGATGGCGCCACCATCGCGAACCTCCCACTCCAAAAGCTCCCGTAATGGTTTTCAATGGGGAAAATCATAATTTAGTTTAATTTTTTTATGGAAAGTTTTAATTTTAAGAAAATTGGAAAACAGAAATAATGTTATATAAGGTCTTCCTAATAACATATAGTTTTTTTATATAACAGTAAGAATTTTTATGACTTTGTAAGAGGTTATACAAAATATGAGATCGTATTGATAAAAATTCGAATAAAAGCTATTAAAAACTTTTCACTATTGTACAAGGTGATCGTAAATAATTAAAAGTGTCACAAATAATGAAAATTACAAATTAAATAAAAAATGAAATGAAGAGAAAATTATAAAGAAAGAAAAAAAGAAATATTAAATAATAAATAAATATAATACGGTGTACTTTTCCCGTTGATATTATTTTTTTAAACTTTAAATTTAATAAGAGTTATCTTGATTTATTTGTAACACAGTAAGTTACACCTAAGTAGTCCTAAGTAAGTTAATCCTACTAATTTTTTTAAGGTAATACAAAAGATCTTGTTACTTTCTTCTATATTCAACAGAAAAAAGTATTGGATTCGTAAAAATTTTCGTCCACGGGTTTTTGATGGATTTACACGTTTTGAGAGCTGCAGAACAAGATTTGACCATTTTTAGAAAATGTCTTTCTGTCAGTCTGTCTGTGTGTGTGACAAAATTTTGTGGCAACTGTATCTCATGAACTACTGCACAGAATTTCATACAAATTGGTATGTAGTTGCACCTTGACATAAATTAATGCCTATCAACTTTTGGTAAAAATTGTCTCACAGGTTACGTTGCCATCCCGCTTTTTCTAAACTTTTAACATGGTGGTATAGGACAAAATTTTGTATAAATGTTCCTAAAGAGAATAATTTTTTGATAATCATTATAAAATTTACCAGAATTAGGGAAATTTTTTTTGTATATGTAGGAGCCTCGCTTCCCCCACCCCTGGGGGGGGAGTCCCCCCTCGAGGGGAGTAAATTTTCATGATGGGAATCTTTCAAAAGACCTCGCCAGTACCTTTAAAACGAATAGTTGAACTATAGATCTGCGATAATTTAAAATGAAGGTATCAATTTTTTTCATTAATATATATACATATATATATATATATATATATATTATTTTATTATTATTATTTTTTTAAATGTAATATTGACAATAAAATTAACATTTTTTGGATATTTACTATTATACTACTTCTCTAATATGGAAATCGTCTGCATTATCATGGAAGATAATTTTTTTAAATAATAATTTTAATAATTTTTTTTTACTGAGTGAATTTGTATAAGAAAGTATAGAAGAAAGTCATGTTGTGGCCAAAACTAACTAGTTTTTTTAAATGTAAATATAAGTAAAAATTTTATGATAATTTATGTTATTTGAGTAATTTTAGAAATTGTGTGGAGATATATTTAATTTTATTTTCATTTCAACAAATTGCAGGGAAATTCATCCGCACTTCTTTTTTTACGATATAGGATAATATGATTTTTTTAAACTATGTATTATTTTTATTTTTAAACTCATTCATTTTTAACGAATGTGCTATATGTAAATATCTGACTGAATTATCAATAGTTTTTTAATGTTAAATTTTTTTTTTAACTATTTTAATTTACATATGTCTCTGTAAGTTAGTTATCTATTAAAAACGTTAATTATCTTTATTAAAAACCCCGTCATCGGCCGAGTGGTTTTGCGATTAAAATCTGGTAGACGGGAAGTGCTGGGTTCGTTGCCAGGTCGCGTTCGGTGACATAGTCGCTCAGAGTTTTCGGTGTTTTTTCCCCCCAAAACTCGAGTAAATATGGGCTTTGACTCCTAAGAATGACCAACACGGGGGGCAGACTACCCAGCCCTAGGATTCTCAATCATAGTCAATCAGCCTTAACTTTCACATCACCACCCCCACCACCACCTTATTAAACAGTGGGCGAACAGTTTGGCGTTCAAAGCTGATAGACGGGAAGTGCCTGGTTCGATACCAGGTTGCGCTCGTCAACCTAGCTGCTCAGAGTTTTCCGTGATTTTCGCCGAAACACACGTAAATACAGACTGGCACCACCTTAGAAAGACCACCTCAGAGGGCACACCACCAAGACCCAGGACCCTCGTGTAGTCAATTGGCCTTAACCTTCACACAGTAACACCACCCTCTTATTAAGCAGTGGCCGAATGTTTCTGCGTCCAAAACTGGTAGATGTGAAGCGCCGAGCTTGATACCAGGTCTCGCTCGTCAATTTAGCTGCTCGGAGTTTTCCGTGGTTTTTGCCCAAACTTGAATAAATACGGGCTAGTACCCTCAATAGGACACCCCTCATAGGGCACACCACCCAGGCCTAAGAGCGTCGTCTAGTCAATTGGCCTTAACCTTCACACCAGCACCACCACCACCTTATTAACAGTGGCCGAGCGGTTCTGCGCTCAGAGCTGGTAGACAGGGAAGTGCCGGGTTTCAATACAGGTTACGTTAGTCGACGAAACCATTCGTATTTTTCTATAGTTACCAGGGAAGCCTTCTGTGGGGATCTTTTTATGGTGTATTAATGCGTATTTACGCTACTTTCGGGGAAAACCATAGAAAACTTTGAACGGCTTGGCTAATGAGCGCAACCTGTGATGAACGCGGCACCTCCTGTTTTCCAGTTTTGAGAGCTGAACCTCTCAACCAAATAATCGATTAAGGAAATTCATGCTTATGAAATTTGGGAAGAGGGGAATGGCGATTTTATCAATTTTTAAGTCGCCATGTGGCGAGTGTTGAAAGTGGATTTCTTCAGGTCTAATTCAATCTACGTGATTTAATTGATTTAATTATTGTTTCAAATGTTAAATATTTTGATTTATATAATAACTTTGTATCTGTATATTAATTCTATTAAGATTTTTAAAATATATAGAGGAGTGGTGTGCTGGTTAAGCTAGATTGCCTACACGAAGGAGCTAGGCGTGGGGAGAATATCCTCTGTCGAGATCTTTCTAAGAAACCAAGAACGCGTAGCCTATATCCATGTAAGTTTTGGTGAAAATAATTAAAAACTCCAAACGGCTGAAATGACTAATGCGACTTGGGTTCGAACCCGGCATTTCTAGTGTTCACAAAGATATGCATAATACCATTTTTTTTAATTGCGATTATAGTAACGAAGAAATCCTGATAATGTTCGTTACTGAACGAAATTTTTGAAAATTATATATAGATATAATTAAATTTATTTTTGTTTAATAAATTACAGGAAAATGCTTTTTGGTACGGCAGGACTATTTTGTTAAATCTGCGATTTTGCATTGTCGCCGATTTTGTGTTCCACCACATATATATGCCAGGATATCTGCCAATATCCAATTTTACCACTTAATTTTCTAAACTATCTTAAAACTAGTATGTTGTGGCCACCACATGACTTTATTCTATATTTTCCTATACAAATTCACTCAGTAGAAATAATTTATTAAAATTATTATTTAAAAAAAATTATCTTCCATGATAATGTAGACGATTTCCATACTATAGAAGTAGTATAACACTAAATAACAAAACAAAACAAAAAAAAGTCAATTTTATTGTCAATATTACAATTTAAATTTTTTTTATTTTTATTTTTTTGGTAAGAATGAAAAAAATTGATAACTTTATTTTAAGATATAGCAGATCGATGGTTCAACCATTCGTTTTGCAGGTATTGACGAGCTCTTTTGAAAGATACCCATCATGAATATTTACTCCCCTCGAGGGGGGGGGGGGCTTCCCCCGGCGGTGGGGAGACACATACAAAATTTTTTCCCCAGTTGACTATCTCTATTATAAATAATTCTTGTAAATTCGATAATGATTACTAAAAAAGTAATTCTCTTTATGCACATTTATACAAAATTTTGTCCTATATCACCATGCTAAATATTTAGAAAAAGCGGGATGGCAACGCAACCTGTAAGACAATTTTTACCAAAAGTTGATAGGCGCTAATTTATGTCAAGGTGCAACTACATACCAATTTGTATGAAATTCTGTGCAGTATTTTCTGAGAAACAGTTGCCACAAAATTTTGTCACACAGACAGACATTTTCTAAAAATGGTCAAATCGTGTTCTACAGCTCTCAAAACGTGTAAATCCATCAAAAACCCGAGGTCTAAAATTTTTACGAATCCAATACTTTCTTCGATTGAATATAGAAGAAAGTATTTTTCTATACAAATTCACTCAGTAAAAATAATTTATTAAAATCATTATTTAAAAAAATTATCTTCCATGATAATGCAGACGATTCCCATACTAGAGAAGTAGTATAACACTAAATATCCAAAAAAAGTCAATTTTACTGTCAATATTACAATTTAAAAAAAAAAAAAAATCGATATCTTTATTTTAAATTATCGCAGATCGATGGTTCAACCATTCGTTTTAAAGGTATTGGCGAGCTCTTTTGAAAGATAACCATTATAAAAATTTACTCCTCTCAAGGGGGGACTTCCTGCCCAGGGGGATGGGGCAGGTGGCGAGGCTCCTACGCATAAAAAAAAATTTCCCAGTTGATTATCTTTATTATAATTAATTCTTGTAAATTTCATAATTACTAAAAATAATTCTCTTTATGCACATTTATACAAAATTTTGTCCTATATCATCATGCTAAAAATTTAGAAAAGCAGGATGACAACGCAACCTGTAAGACATTTTTTACCAAAAGTTGAAAGGCACTAATTTATGTCAAGGTGCAACTACTTACCAATTTATATGAAATTCTGTGCAGTAGTTCCTGAGATACAGTTGCCACAAAATTTTGTCACACATACACACGCACAGACAGACATTTTCTAAAAATGGTCAAATCGTGTTCTACAACCCTCAAAACGTGTAAATCCATCAAAAACCCGAGGTCGAAAATTTTTACGAATCCAATACTTTCTTCTATTGAATATAGAAGAAAGTAATATGTCAAATCGGTAAAAATTTTGACATTTTATAAATAAATATAATTATCAATAACATTATTTAAATATATTACATTATACAGTATATTACCATTATATAATATATTATTTTATATAAATAAATAACTAATACATTTTTTATCTAAAAAAGAAAAGAAAAATAATAAAGAAAAATAATAAAAACGTACAAACATTTTTTTTTCTAGTACTTTGTGGCGTTTACTTACTTTTTTTTTTTTTAATCTGTCAACTGTTTAATCATCACCCGTTATATGCTGATAGAAAGTTATTAAAAATTTCTTTTTTTTTTTTTGGGGGGGGGGGGGGGCTTAGAAGTTAATTGATTACATGAGGATTCTAGGCCTGAATAATGTGACCTCCGTGAAGGTCTTTTTGACCCTACGTCAGGCGCATCCTCAGGACGAACAAAATCGGGCGCACCCAGCCTGAGAGGCCAGATAAATATTTTATATTGTTAAAATACTTGTACTACAATCAATAAATTCGTACTTATGCATCAAATTTTCGTTTATTACTTTCTATTCACTCCTAACAAGGTCAACATATGGGTGTTTTTGAATTAAAAATCATGTGTATAGGATATTTAGAGAATAAAAACCAGAACGGGCCTCTCGGGCAGGGTGCGCCCGACGGACTGTTAAGGTCTCCAAGCTTGTGTATTTGTGCGAGTTTCAGAGAAAACCACGGAATATTCCGATCGGCCAAATTGACGAGCGCGATCTTGGATAGAACGCACTTTCAGTCTACCCGCTTCGAGATAGCAGAATCTCTCCACCACAGGTACGGCAAGAATTTAAAAGTAAAGGGGAAACGACGTAAAAAATTTCCTTTTGCAATTTTTAAAATGTAATCTCTGAAAATTTTATTTGATTAAAATCAAATTTAATTCCCGATTTTTTTTCCCCATTTTCTTTTCTTTTCTTGCTTTCTTTTTTTAAATGCATTACCAAGTGATCTGCAATTTTGAATAATAATAACTTATCATTGAGCTTAAATTCCTTAGCAAATTCTATGAAGAAAATAAATGAGAGAAAGATATAAATGATCTTAAAATAAATGTCGCAAGTTTTATTATTATTATTTCTTTCATTGTCATGGCTTTCAGTGTTACAAGAAAAGACATAAATTAAAAAATCTTTTTAATCTATTTTAAGATAACATATTTTTGATGAAAGAAAGAAAATCTAAACAATTTTGAAAAATATTTATTGATTTATTATCCAGTTTCACATATTACGAAAAATTCCGATATTGTATGAGCATTTATTAATATAATACACAAACGCCAACCCTATATGAATAAAGCCAAAATTATTACAGCACCATCTAATATCCAAGAACTTTACATTTCCGAAGCTATTCATATAATTAAATGCAAAAATGCAATAAATTCCAAAGATGCTGCAATATTACCAATAATTTGGCACAATATTATAAAATAGTTAATAGTTTATTTCTGCTTATTCATGATGTTTTTTCTCCTACAATAACCTCGTATGATATGCAATAGTTCCAGCTTCTCTCACTTTTTTTAACTCCTTGGTCCAACCTCTACCGGAATTCATATTGTTTTTTGCTGATATTTAATATATATCACGTTATATATAAAAGACTTAACTGTTGACTGTAAAAAGAAAACATATTTAAAACTGCGCAATGGAAACGAATCATAAATCCCTGATGATGCTTTATTATTAAAGCGAAAAGCTTTGGATTAAAAAATTTAACATCTTTTAAATAAATTTATATTTACGTGTGTTTAAAGTGTTTTAAATATATTAAATACAAATGACACGTGTTCAATTTAACTCTTTATTTTTTAGAGATTATTTATATATATTAGAGTTTGAAAAAAAATCCTTAAGTCAAATACAGCATGAATTAAAATAATAATAATCCAAATACAGGAAGAATTAAAATGAAAGAAAGTTGCAGATGCTTAAAACCAACACAACTAGAAAAAAAAAAAAAAAAAAAAAAAAAAAAAAAACTTTATTTTGAATTTTTATGGAAAACATATATACTATTTGGCAAAATATTAAAAAAGGGACTTGGAGTTTGATAAATAAACGAAACGAAAAGATCGTAACATATAAGCAAGAAAGAAAAAAAAGTTGGAAGAGAAAACGATAAAATTGTGTTGATTAAAATATCTTTTAGTAATATTAATAGTTTATTTTGCAGCAAAAGCAGTCGAAAACCGAAAATTCCTGTCAAGGAAAACCGGGAGAAAGTAGACTACAGCGCCCTCAATATTTACAAAAATATCGTCTTCCACTTTCAAAGGCTGGGCACCATTGGACTTTCCCCTCCTATTCTTCTACTCCGTGGTCTCTACTATGGCTCCTATAATACGAGCAGACTCATAGCTGACCATTGTTGCCGAGCGGAAATATATCTTGGCGACGTTTAGTTTCAGACGTATCACTCGGCGTCTTTATCGCCTAAAATAACGAGTTTGCCTAAACAGGAGAGCGAATTATTGTTTGCCCTAGACTCTAGACATGGTAATACAATCTCTTTCTACCTTCCTGGGTCATGGCCCTTGATAAGTTTGGCGGTAATGTTTGGCAAATTTTCTTATAACCCTTGTAAAATGTAGCAATCACTGTTTCTGTTAAATTAGTTAATTTTAAATATTTATACATGCTGAAAATCAGTGTACGTTGTAAAATACAAATACAACATTTAGATAATCAAACAGCAATAAAAGCAAATAATTGATACAAAAAATGCAAGAAAACATATCATAATTACACTGCATATTTGTGATTGAAAGCTAGGCGTACGGTTTTCTTTTGGACAATTAATAGCCCATTTCTTTCGCCTTTCTTCATCTGTTGGAAATCTAAACGTTCTAAAAGCAGTTCTGATATGATCTGAGTAATTTTTGGCTGCGCAACTCCCATTTTATGAGATTTAATAACACTTGAAATTGGAACCGCGTGGGCAACAATCACTGAGTGGTAAACAAAACGCCTGATGAGCCAGCCTGTATTGGAGGAGCTCTAGTCTCTACTAGAACTCCCTTTGTCTCTACACTAAGATCTGTGACGTCACTACCGGTGGCGCATTGAAGAAACAAATTTTTTCTTGCTTCTTTATGTAACAGTTGAGACAACAGTCCCAGCAGCTATAGGTCTCAATGCATACCCTTTACAACAACAACAATTCTTACTTCTTTTCAGTCTGAAATAAATACACATAACAGATAATTTTGAATACTTTTTTAACATTAAGCATAGCATGACAACAAGATAATTAAATGGTTTCCGAAAATAAAATATTCTCAGTTCGATTTTCAGAAATAAGGTTTACTCGAAAAGAAAAATGCTTATTACACACCTTTTTAACGAAAATAATAATAGAGGAATTATTATTATCTGAATACGAGTTTAGAGAGTGCATGTAGTTTTATTGCACTGAAAAAGAAGGTGTCTGTGAAAAGTTTTAAAATAATAATAAGCCTAATAATTTTCTCCGAATTATTTTTGATTTAATTAAAAATTAATATTAAAGTTTAGTTCCAGAAGAAAAAATCTTACACTTAAAAAATTGTGATTTGACTAAAGAAGAAGAAGGGAAAAAAAATATAGTCATATAAAAGTTTTTAAAATGTAATTTTTTTTCTTCTGTATATATGAGTATAAAATTTTCCATACATATTTTATTTTCATTACTAATAAAACTTTTTTGAATCTTATTCATTCATATTATTCACCTTTTTCTGCTAGTATTGAATAGAAGAGTAATACTAATAAGAATATTTTTAAAGTTATGACAAGGTTGATTATTTTGGTAAATTCAGTTGATAGGACCACCTATAGAAATGTTCATGAGCAGAATAAGTATAATGAAATTTAAAACAATTCTGTTTAGCACATTGTTTTTGCTGCTTTTTAAGAATTACTGATAGTTTTGTTTTGTAAACACTGTTCAAAAAGTAAAAGATTTATTTAACATAGATTATATAAATAATGCACAGAAAATCATGTTTATAGAGTTTGCAATAATTAATTTGGTATTCATTTACAAATTTATTAGAAAAACGAATAGCTGAAATTTACACCAGTTATGAGAAAGTGACTATTTTTGGAAAGCTGTACTTTTTCAAGATCGTTAATAACATATTATCCCACTGATCCAAAATTTAACAAAGATTTTGAAAATTTTACGCAGAAGTTTAAATAGATAAATAATTGAAATATGTATTATTACTTAAATTCCATTACTTTATAAAAAAATTAATTTTTAAATTTAAATTACGATTCATCAGTTGATTTTAATATTTTAACACAAAATTAAAATAAATTTTTAATGAACTGTAAAATTTAAGAATTTGTATAAGATTTTACGCCAAAGATTATATACAAAAATAACTACAATTAAATTGCATTTCTTTACGTGAATTCCATTATATAATAAAAAACATAATTAAAATAATGTTGCAGTTCAGCTATGTAATAATAATATTTTATGTGCATTGTAAAGAGAAATTTCAGAGAACATAAACTAGACACAAAGCATTTTTTAAAAATAATATAGTGATGAAAGTTCCTGGATGTCAAAACTCCAAATAGTCAAACGATATATAACTAAAGGATGCCCATTGTAAACCCATATGGAATATTCATGATGAAAACACAAAATTTCTTTTTTTATCTCTGTATTAACGGCCCTCTTCACTTGAACAAAATTCCGATGTCGGCTGAAAACAGATAAAAAGTGTCCCACGTGGTTTTGACAGGAGGTGTTAACTAATTTGAGAAGATTGACAGACTCACTGTCGAATCGTTGACTTTTTGGATGAATAAATCAAAAATCAGCTACCTCCTTACTTGCGGTTTCGTTGAAGCTTTGTTTTGTTTTGACTCTCTCTTTTCTTATTTTTGTGTTTCTTTTTTTCTTTCTTTTTTTTTCTTTGTCATTTTCACCTGGCATCAAACAATTTTCTACATTTATTCTTATGTATTTATATGTATTTTAATAACGTAGCCCGACCCGACGAAATATTTTATTCTATATTCAGCCCATTTTAGGCTTTCAGTAGTTATATCGGCGAATTCTGTCACAATGAAATTTAACAAAAGTAAATATTCTTTATAATTAAACTTGCAGTTTGATATAATTAATTTAACTAAAAAATAACAAAGATATATAACATTATAACATTACTGATATATAGAGATGGGTTATCTGCACTCTGGAGCTCAGATTACTGAACGCAGAGCTGGACGAGGTGTGCGACAGGTCGCGACCTTCGGGATCGTATTTCGAAGATCACGGACAGGTGCGGTCGCACAAGTCCTCGAGCTCTGTTTTCTAAAGAAAGTGTACTTGTGTTGTTATTTATACGTGTTTCTTTATACAAGTCAATTTTTTTATAATTAATATAATATATAAATAGCATTGAATTACAGTGCCTACATTTATTTAAAAATCTGGTGTGAAACAACCTGTACGACTTCCATTACCCACTATTACACGTATTATATGCAATTTTTGAAGATAATGTTATCAGCAGACATGGAATTGTCCTAATGAAATAGACACCTAAAAATTTTCCGGTAAGGAAAGTTAATACACGTGTAAAAACATAAAACAGAGTTTGCACACCGATTTTTTTTTTTTTTTTTTTTTTTTTTTTTTTTTAAGAAAAAGAAAGGGGAAGAAAATTGGTAGAGTTTATTTATTTATTTGAAACACCAAGTTTCGAGATGTAAAACTGATCTGTCTGATCAGGATGACTATTAATTTTCCTGTGATAACCAAGTAGAGCATGAGAAAGGATATCTAAAATGAGTTTATGTAACAATTTTCAAGAAAATCGTTAGAGCCGTTTTTGAGATACCGATTTTTACCAAAGCTTGACAAAATTAATTGTTGGCCAGAAAACAACAATTATATGTAAAAGGATATTTAAAAGAGGGTCAATATGGCAAGTTTGAAAAAAAAATCATACAGCCGTTTTGACAGGAAAGCATTTGCAGGACCTGAAATTCAGCTATTTGTACAGGACGCCTGTCAATTTTCCTGTACTAACCAACTATATCCTTCGAAAGGATATCTAATAGAGTGTTTATACAGCAATTTTGAAGAAAATCGTTAGAGCCGTTTTTGAGATATGGACTTATGGCCTCACTTCCGGTTTCAAATGTCTCACTTCCGGTTTTCTAATTTTCACCAAAATTTGAAAAGTTTATCTGTACACCAGAACTGTTTCAATTCTAAAGTTTCGTAGTTCTGTCTTTATTAGTTTCCGACATATAATAACTAGAATGTTCTCCACATACATACACGCACACACCAATTGCTAAAAACCACTTTTTTGAACTCATGAGACCTTAAAACATGTAAATCAGGTGAAATCTCGATATCAAATTTTTCGACCAAATACAATACTTCCATTACTTATGGTAGTCGGGTAATGGAAGTAAAAATAAATAAAGTACAAGACTCTTATTAATGTGCCGTGAAACTTGCTAGTCTTGATCAACTTTACAAGTAGCAGCCACATACAAATTTCAAAATACCAAATTTGAATTTCCTGAAGTTATTTAAGTTATGTTGATACAGGGTTGTTAGTTTTTTTCCCATAATCGAAAAAACCTGGTTAAAGCCGTCCCAGATAAAATACCATTTCTTCCACTTTTATTCACTATTAATTATTTGGGAGTGGTAAATTAAAAGTTATCTTTATTCTTTCAATTTATAATAATAAAAAAAAAAAAAAAACATTTTTTACTTCCATTACCCTACTACAGTATGTAATGGAAGTATTTGTATTCGGTCTGAAAATTCGATATCGAGATTTCACCTGATTTACACGTTTTAAGGTCCTCTGAGTCCAAAAAAGTGGTTTTTGGCAATTGGTCAGTGTGTGTGTGTGGGGGGGGGGGGGTCTTCTGGCTATTATGTATCGGAAACTAATGAAGATAGAACTACGAAATTTTAAAATTGAAACAAGTCTGGTGTACAGATGAATTTTCCATATTTTGGAGAAAATTGAAAAACTGGAAGTGGGACATCGGAAACCGTAAGTGGGACCGTAAGTCCGTATCTCAAAAACGGCTCTAACGATTTTCATCAAATTTGTTGCATAAACACTCTATTAGATGTCTTTTCCAATGATATAGCTGGTTAGGTCAGAAAAATTGATAGGCGTTTTGTATAAACAGCTCAATTTCAGGTCTCGGAAGCGCGTTCCTTTAAAACCAGCTGTACGGATTTTTTTTCAAACTCGCCATATTAACTCACTTTTAAATATGCTTTTGTATGTAATTATTGTTTCCCTGTCAATGATTGGGTTTTGGTGAAAGTTGGTATCTCAAAAACGGCTCTAACGATTTTCTTGAAAATTGTTATATAAATCCATTTCTTTCTTGTGTATCACGTAATTATTAGAGGAAAATTAACAGCTACCCTGTTTAGGTAGGTCAGAAGTTTAGGAAGATCTCGAAAATTGGTGTTTGAAAAAACAACTCTACTACATATATATATATATATATTTCTTATTTTTTACCTCGCTTTATGTAAGCTTCGTTTTATATGTCTTTACATGTGTATAAAGTTTATCTTACCAGAAAAATGTTAGGTTTCTACTTCTTTAGGTCACTTTTATATCTTGTGATCACATTATCTCCAAAAAATGCATATAATATGTGTAATAGTTTGTAATGGAAGTCGTGTGGTTGTTTCACACCAGATATTTTATTAATATGTTTGTATAACCAATTTAATTTTTCCAAATAGACATGGAATAAGCAAAATTTACAATATTTAATAAATGAAATATTTGTATTTTTCTAAGGGTGGATGTAAAGGTATATTTTATATCTTGAATTTCAATCCTCCACTTTTTCCCTCCATTGTTTATAATTACATTGTCATTTCCTCTCATAGACACATATACCTTTTAAAAATTAGTTATTAAGCATGATGAAATTAAATGATTCACATACCTTTCATGCACTTTTTTGCTTTCCGAAAATACATACATAAGGAAATCATTGTAATCGTGACAAAATTCTGACTTTGCGATGATGGCATATCTACATGTTTCGAGGTCCCATGAGTTCATTTTTACTATTTTCGTGATGATGATGATGATGATGTATGTGTATGTATGTGAGTGATCACAATATCATCTAAATGCTTTTTTTTTGAAGGGTAGGCAAAAAACCAGGGTTTTTTTTTTAGGAAAAAAAAAAACTTTTTAGGTTGATTTTTATTAGAAATCGACCTATTGCAACCACTTCGTTTATCTATATATTTATCTATCTATAATGAAATTTGTCATCACGATAACTCCCGAAATAATACTCCAAATCGAACCAAATTTGCATTGCTAACGGATCTTATAAATATCTTGGATGAGTACGGTAACCAAGTTGCTCTGACATTTTGTTTTCAAGTGGCGGCCACTTGAAAATTCCAAACCCACATTGTGAAAAGTGTATTTAAAGCCAGATTTGTTTGTATTTTAATGTAAATATACATACTATAAGGGTCTCGATGAACTTTATTAATGCACTTTATCCGTCCTATTTAATAAAATGGCTGGTATCTTAAGTTAAGCGGGGCCACTTGAAATCAGGATACCACTTGAAAATTTAAAATCATGATAACTTCCAAATAATACTCCAAATCGAACCAAACTTGGGAAGTGAACTTATCTTATAAATAACTTGTGTGAGTTTGTTCAAGTTTCTCCGTCATTTTGCTTTCAAGCGAAGACCACTTGAAAATTTCAAATTTAAATTGTAAAAAGCGTATTCAGAATTTGTTTCAATTTGGATGTATACATAAAAGTATCTCAATGAAGTTTATTAATGAACTTTATCTGTCATTTTTAACTATATCTCAGTTTCTAGAGTAAATAAATTCACCAAACTTCATATGTGAGATGGCCGTTATGAAAATGAATATCATCTTAATTTGGGTGTAGATCAGCATACAGGTGGTGCTACTTTTACTCACATTCTCTGATTTTCCACATGACTGTCTCAGAATCTATTGGATAAAATTGCACCAAAATGCATGTGCAAAATCTTTATTGTGAGAAGCTATATTAATTAAATTTTCTTTCATGTTAACTGGTAGGTAGCGCTGTTATATAAAAAATTATATAAGAAAGTATTATAATGGTCACAGCATAATTTAAATTTTAATTTTAAATCGGCAAATTAATTATTTTT
Source organism: Salticus scenicus (assembly GCA_963930645.1). Classification (NCBI taxonomy): domain Eukaryota; kingdom Metazoa; phylum Arthropoda; class Arachnida; order Araneae; family Salticidae; genus Salticus; species Salticus scenicus. The sequence continues at coordinate 132,397,241 of OZ005658.1, read as the reverse complement.
TGTATATAAGTCCTGGATGCTTAATTATATTATAAGTAGAAGTGATTAAAAGTTAAAAAGCATGCATAGATACAGTTTAATTAAATAAAGAAAAGTAAGCACCGCTATAAGTTGGACACCTCTCTAAGTTGGACACTTTTTTTTGGAACCGTAGGTGTCCTACTTAGAGAGGTTTTACTGTACTTGTGTACTCAATTTAATTTGTCTTCTTACTACATAGTGTTGTTTTATCTATATGTGAAATTTTTTTTTTTAAACTTACGTATATAAAATTCCCGCATTATATCACTATATGCCCAATCTAGTTAGTAAATTAGTTGTAAAACAAATTCATTATTCTACTGAAAATTAAAGATAATAATTAAAGATAATTATTTAATTAAACATAATATTTATTTATTTATTGCTAGTTACTGTAAAACCATTAAAATGCACTTTTAAGAATCAAGACCCATTGATCATAATGCATTTAAAATTTGTGGCATGGCCACGAAAGCAACTGTAAGTAAAATGCACATTATATATAATACTTAACATGCTGTAAGGATACCGAAAGTAATGGAATGATTTCATTTTGTATTAAAATTTTCGCCTGTTGACGTAATGTTTTTTTTTTTTTTTTTTATACTGTAAAATACTTAGGAGCTATTGTTATCAATTCTACTGCAAATATATAAGGTAAATGCATAAGGCAAAATGCCACACTCTTTCTTTCTTTCTTCTTCTTCTTCATCTATTTTTTTTTTTTTCTAGATTAACGGCATTGAGACAAACTTCGAAAAATTATCACCCATTAACAGTAACGTGTTCAAAATTTTTAGTGTGCTCTTCTTAAAATGAAAGAAAAAACTGTAAGCGATTCATGCGTATTTTTAATAGAAAACATATAATAATTTTGTATAAGACACTAACGTACGCATACTCTTGTGAGCTAGAGCACAAATAGACAAACCCATTTAATAATAAATACTTTAAATAATAGTAATTTAAATCAAATTTCAAGTAAAAAAAAAAGTCATAAAACTAGAAATATATACATATTCAATATGGGTTACATTCATAGAATAAATAAAATAAATATATACCGAATATAAATATATATAGAATAAAGATATAAATATATATAGAATAAAGAAAATAAATATATACCGAACTAAAAAACATTGGAAGAAAAGCTGTTTTACTTATACAACATTGCATGCTCATACAACCAAGTTTCAAACACGATTTTACCTTATACAATAAACAGGATGCATATTGTTGTATTCATATCAAAATTTAATACGTATTACTTTATATATATATATATATAAGAAAGTACTGGAATAGTGAACATTATCGAACTCCAGTTTTAGATGGGTTTACGTTTGGCTACTTTTAGAAAAAGTGTGTTGATATCTATCTATGTGTATTACAAAGTTTGTGAACGCATTATCTCCCGGACCTATGAACGAAATTGAACCAAACTTGGTATTTAGTTGGACTTCGACCCAAAGAGGTATCAATCGAGGTCCCAAAGAGGTATCAATCGCTGAACCGGTGGCCCAGTCATCTCAATTTTTTATAATTTTTAATGTGGCAGTATATAGGAGAAAATTTCGTATAAATGTACAGTCACCAAAAAAAAAAAAAAAAAAAAAAAAAAAAAAAATCGCCAACCCCCCACCTAATTTCGCCGTAAATTATCGTAGAAACATACGGCTGGTACATATCGATCTGTAATAATGTCTAGTTTTTAATGGTGTAGTTAGATTTTGCTTAAGGGGTCGTCTACATATTAAAACAGGCGTAAACTTCATTTTTTCCAATGACGACCCCTATTTTTGACCTTACATTCAGATTTCTCAGATCAAGGCAGTTCGGAAAACTTACCTTATTATATACTTTAAATCAATTCTAAATAGAGGTACACGTGAAAATGTATTAAGGGTCCGACTATACATTTAGAAAATGTAAATCGTGATCTACCACCCAATATCCTTTATTTATTAAGTTTCACACAGGAAATAAATTTCAGAAATGTTAATTACGAAATAAAAAATGTCTCTAATTCACAGAACTCTCTGAGTTAGTTTATGAATTAAAAGATTTTTATTGGTTTTTATTGATTAAACATCAAATAGTTCACTTCATACGAAGAAAATTAAATAGTTTGAATCATATGAACCCTACAATGTTGAATTACAAAAATCTAGATACCGAGGTAAAAGAATAATACTAATACTGTTAAAAATATTAATAGAGGTTTTTTTTTTAAAAAAAAAAAAAAAAAAAGGTTTAATATTTAAGAAAAGAATTATCTACTTCTATTGGGTATATATTTGTTTTATACAGTAAGCCCCTCATGAAAATATTACTATAAAGTTTTACATTTAATTTTAGGCGTACAAACCAACAATAAAAAATTAAACTAAAATCTGAGAAAGGATATTTAACATATTCGTGACCGCTGACATATATTCACGTCATTTGGAAATCTGTAACTCCTACAATGGGCGTTTCTTTCACAATTTGTGTATTACGATATTTCTTAAGAATATTCCTTATCTTCATATTTATATAAACAAAATAGTATGGATACAAATACTTTCACTAGAAAGAGTATAATTATTATGTATATTCATATGTAAAATAAATTGAATATTCCCCGTTCTGCAGCCGTCTACAGTACTTGAATTCTTAATTTTAAATGCATAAAATCTATATCTTTAAAAGTAATAAGACATATTACTTTGTTTTAAATTCTTTTTCCATGATAAATGAGACGCCAGTTTTACGCCGTGATTAGAATAATCGAAAATAAATAATATTGCGCTTTGTTTCAATAACAGATTTTAAAAACTTCAAAAAAAAAAAAAAAAAAAAAAAATCTTTAAAAAAAAAAAAAAAAAAAAAAAAAAAAAAAAAAATCCACTATATTATTTAGTGATAAAAAACCTTCAATAAAAATTTTATATTTTATTATATTACGTTATGCGATAAAATTTAAATAGCATAAACGGTAGAGTAAACGAATGCGAAAATGCCACAACAAGATTAAAACAGAAAATTTGTTTTAAATAATCTGGTAAAAAATAATAAATATTAATTATATTAATTTAAAAAATGGAAAAATAAAAGTATTGTTCACTGCGTATTGCTCTTTCAAATAATAATCTTCGTCTTACCGTGTTTTCTAAATCATGACATATAACTTGAGGTGCATGAATCCTAGAATATTCAAGTAAAAGAAAAAAAAAAAAAAGAAAGAAACGACAACAGCGATAAAATAGAATTTTAGCAGTGAGAAACTAGGAAAAGTTATGTAATATATAAGAACAAAGAATTAAAGACATTTCAGAATCAAGTATACTTCTTTCTGTAACGGAAGCCACGCCTTTACACATTTTTTCTAAAACTTTACATTATAAAACAAAATTATTTACATACTTTCAATTAAATCATTTAAATTTTGTCTTCAGCATTCGATGTAGCAAATGGCATTGACATTCATGCATACCAGCGTCACATATAGAGTCACATACGAATATGCAGACTAGTTTTTTTTAATACTGTTTCCACAATATAGAGGCGGGGCTTCATTTCTTTTGAAATTCTTTCACTTGCTTGCATTGTGATAATTTTATAAAAAATAATCTAATTTATATCATAAACATCGAAATGCTGCTTAGAAAACAATTAGAATAACATAAAGGTAAATTAAAATAGTTTTTCGTCAAAATGTATACAGATATTTACTCACAGAGGATACAAATTATAATAAGTGACAGCCCCCTAACAACAGTAAAAAATGAAATATCAATGTAACTCAAAAAATAATGTTAGGAGCGAGCTGTAAATTTGGAAACCCATGTTTTTGATAATGCCCGTTCTATTTATGCAAAAATTAACATAGTTCATAATTCATAATTTTTTCAAATATGAAATTATTAATAATTTTCATAATTCAAAAAATGTTTTTTACCAAAAATATGCATGGAATATGTTTGGGTCACTTCATTCTATCGTATAAAAAAAAACAGAATTTGAATATTGTAATTATTTTGGAAGATATGAATTATTGTTTGTCACATTCATTTAACATTAGCATCCTCATATTTTGACAGCTTATAACTCTGTGAAAAATTGAGCAAAATATATAAACTATACCATTTTCCGTGATGATTTGTTCCATAGAATTCAAATAAAATATAAAATGTGGTGGTTACCATTGAAAAAAATGAAGTTGATTCCAGTTTTAATATGTAGACGACCCCTTCAGCAAAATCAAACTATACCATTATAAAGTAGATTTCATTACAAATCGATTGGTACCAACCACATGTTTCTACGACAATTTATGGCGAAATTAGATGGGGGGGGGGCGATTTTTTTTTTTTTTGGTGACTGTACATAATGAGAGTTATTTTTTATTTTTTAAAATTAAATTTAAAGAATACATTTATAGGTAATAGTGACTAGCAGGCGTTGCCCGCTTCGCTGGTCACTATATTTAAGTTAATTCTTAAAATTACATATAACTTATTATTATAAAAGTCTCATAAAAATAATAGTAATAATAATAATAATAATTGAAATTGCCAAAAACCTTAGTCTTTTTGCCTCCCTCCCACACCAAAGGAGAAAGTGAATTTACAAAATTCCTTTATAGAATGTGTTGGGCACACATAACCAAACAACATATTATAAAATCACAGTTTTGAGATAATTTAGAGCAGTGTTACTATTAATGAGTATAAAACTTCGAATAAATACCATAAAAATAAAAGAACTCGCAACTATTGTTTCGCGACGAAAGAAAACACGGCCCTTCGTCAGATGAATAAAGTAGACGTGATTGCTGCAAACAAAGCGGCTTGGTATGTGTTTTAGGCACACATAACCAATCATTATACTGAAAAATCACCTTCCTGAGATAAATTAGGAGAGAAAAATTAGAGAGAAAATTCCGGTTGTGTTCGGTAGAGGTTTTCCCGCTTGCAACGTGAGAAGTCCGGGTCCACACTGCCTTCGGCAGCAACGTACCCGATTCTTATTGCTTCCCCAGCGGGTAAGTTCGAAATTTTGTGAAATCCCACCAAAGTAAACAATGCGTACACTTAATCAACATCCATACACCAAAATTCGCTAATCTAAGATAATTTAAAGCGAATTCAAAAGGAAAAACGATATTTTACACGTGTTTTTTGTCCCCCCCCCCCGGGTGGTAGGGTAAAGGAGGAATTTTGTAAAATCCCGTTACAATAAGTGTCGGATGCATATAAAAAATTTACGCGCCAAATTTAGCGACCATTAATCCCATGGATTTCCCAAGACAAATTTAGCGCTAAAAGGGAGGGTCTCAAATTAGCTCCGGCGTAACACCTCCCCCCCCCCAAAAAAAAATCTAAAATCTCTCTCTCTCTCTCACACACACACAAAAAAAGAAAATGTGTTTTTGGAAATATCCTAAATAAGACACATAGCTTTTTTCAATACATTTGTACCATTTTAGTAGAGCTCTACTAAAAAATCCGGAATTTCTGAAATTTTCCCCCAAAAAACGATTTCTTTCCTCCCTCCTGTCAAGAATTCCAAAATCGTACATAATGTTTTATTTATACTCAAGTCTAGTTTTCTCATGTGCAATTTCTTCAGCGTGAAGTAATCTGGGGCCGAGTTATGCTTACAAACATTTTTTTTTGCTTCCAACCCCCCAGGGTGAAAGGGGGAGATTTTGATAATTTCCGTTACTTTAGGGGTCGGATACATATATAAGCAATCCAAGCATCAAACTTTCTGACCCTGACCACAGCTCTCATAAATTTCTCAGGACAAATTTAGCGCTAAAAGTGGTGCCTCGAATTTGCCCTTTGTAACACATATCTATCCCCCCACCTAAAAATAAAAAAAAAAGGCAAATCACACAAAAAAAAAAAAAAAAAAAAAAAACTGAAAATGTCCTAAAGAAGACCCATGGCTGTTTTCAACATCTTTTTCCCATTTTTGTTAAAAATTTACTAAAAATCTGGAATTTGCACATTTTCCCGCCAAAAGTTGATTTCCCTCTTCCCTCCCCTTAAAAATAGAAATTTCCTAAATCGCAATGTTTTATTTATTACATTACTTTAGCTGTCGGATAGATACATATAATCCTAGCACCGAAATTCGTGACCGCCTATTCCATAGATTTCTCAGGAGAAATTTAGTGCTAAAAGAGTTGTCTCGATTTTGCCCCTTCATAACCCCTCCTCACAAAAATATCGGAAATTAGAAAAAAAAAAAAAAAAAAAAACGTGTTTTTGGAAATTTTCTAAGGAAGTCTCTTAACATCTTTGTTCCATTTTTTGTAGAGTTCTTTAAAAAATTCGGAAATTGCGAAATTTCTCGCCACCGGAATTTACGAACAAGATTTAAATAAAAGAAATTTTTAATTTTCAGGTAAAAAAAACGGCCTTTTTTTATATGTTATAAACGTAAATTTTTGCTAAAAAATTTCCGGGATGAGTTTTTGCACTTGAGAATTAAAATTAGGTGTTCCATCAGCGGGAACACTGCGACTGAAAGGGTTAATAATCGAAAATTCCTAAATTGCAGATAACGTTTTATTTATACTCATGACTATTCTTTATATGTGCAATTTCTTTACAGTGAAGTAATTTGGAGCGATGTTATGCTTACAAATATGTTTTGACTTTTGTTCCCCCCATCCCGGCGAGAGCTGGGGAGGGAATTTCGAAAAAGTTGGCAGATTTTAGTTGGGTAAAGACCTAAATTTCTGCCAAGCGCCGTTGAATTCCGTCCAGCCATTCTCACGTGATACCCGGACAATAATAGCGTTACAGACATACAGACACGATGACACACACACAGACAAAATTTTCTGAAGTAATTTCCGACTTTTATGGTGTGTGGAACGTGAAGACATCGCATTTTTTTTTTTTTTTTTTTTCTGATAAATTTACAGAGAAAAGTCTGATTTTATTAATATCGATACACAGCTTGATATCCAGTTACTGTAATTCTAAAAGAACGCATAGAAACAGTGTTCATGTTCAGGTACCATACTTAAAATTTCAGCTGCGCTTTTATGTTAGGAGCGAAAATACGCAAAATCTTTGAAAATAATAGTGTGATTTCGTCGTTTATAAATAATTTCATAAACATTTGACTCCCATTTTTTGCAAACTTTAAATTGTTCTAGTTTCTTCAGTTATAAAATCAACTTGCTTATGTCGTTAAAAATATTTGTTTCACTCAATTCATAGACTTCAATATTAATACAACTTATTTTGCTCAGGAATGTAAATTAATTCTCTATACCTAAAGAGTAAATGAAATATTTATTTTAATTTGAAGTCTTGTTTTTTTTTTTTTTTTTTTTTTTTTTTTTAATAACTACGTATTTTGAGGTTCCGTGAATAATTAAGCAAAGTTTTTAACAGTTGTTCTTTGTGAGTCTGTTATCAGCGTAACTTTAAAAACTAAATACCGGCAGGGAACTCAAGTGTTATATTTTAAAGTTCATATGAAATTCATACTTGAACAGTTTGATCTAAGTTTCAACGAGTGATACGGGTTAAAGTTGTCAATAAATGTGATTAAAAGTTATTGTTGAACATAATTTTAAATTTAATATTAGTCGTGAATTCTATAGAAATGTAGATATTAGTTTCAAATGTGGGTTGAGAAGGGTGGTACTCCCCTCCGCCCTTCCCACAGAAAATTATTTGTCAAATTAAATTATTCGTAAAACTAGCTTAAATTCATTTTACTATAGAATTTTATACAGTACTTGATATTTATTCCTCAATCTGAATCTGTCTTTATAAAATTTAAATGTAGGGTATGAAAAAGTCGTGTGGGTGCCACACCAGATTATATATTTTAAAATAAAATTTATTATTGAAAATCTGTTTAATTTAGTAAAAAGTTTTTTTAACTCGTTAAAAAAAATGTTTGTATATTGTCAATCGTGGCATTATCAGTAAAATATCACATTTATGTACAAAGTATTCATATAATAATAGTATTACGCGCAATGAAAAACTATTTAAAATAAAATGTGGTCATATATTTCTTATAAATAAGTCTCTGAACGATTGTCTTCTAAATTGTTATGTTACTCACATCCGTAATACAGGTGAAATCTATAATAATAATAATAATTAAAAAAAATAATAACTCAATAAAAAACCACAACGCCTAAACGTATCTTCACCACAGAAATGTAAACATCTTTTCATCGAAACCACGAACGAGAGGCGTAGCCAAATAAAAGGGTGTGTCAAAGAGGAAAATCGGCACAAATTTGCAAAATTTTTGGGCTTACATTACAAATTTAATTGATTTAAAATTTTATTAAAATACAGGATTTTTTTCCGCATTGAATTAAACGAGAGATTGACGCAGCTTTTTAAATTCTGTTTTAAAAAATTGAAAGAGTTTTTTATAAGCCATTTAATGCATTAACCCAAATATTGCAATAAAACAGATTTTTTAAAAAAAACAACTGTTATTATTTCATAAAATCTACAAAAGCTGCGTCAGTTTACGAAATGAGAGTAATCCAATAAAAAAAACCGCGTCTCAATCAATTAATATGTCACTGTTTTAAGTGCAAAGAAAGTTCTCCATAGAATAACATTGGCTTTTAGAAAAGGAAATGATAAGTGAAGAGGGCCCTTAAATCAATTTCATTATTTTCACAAAAAGAGAGGGACAAAATATAAATTTAAATAAGTTAAGGTGGATTTCGACGAATGTGTGCGAAAATTTAAATTATATTTCATTTCTTGAATTTCATTATTTTAAAAATAGACGTAGATATTTTTAAACCTGTCAATAAATTTCAATTCCCTTCAACTAAATCCCCTGTTCCTGAACTTAAAAAAATGGGGTATTTATAATATTCCTTGTAATAAATGCGATTTATCTTACATTGGTCAAACAAAAATCTTGAATGCCGTTTACAAGAACATTCTCGGTATATTTAATCTCAGGTATATTATATCTCGGTATATTATATCTCAGGTTCTATTGCGTATTCTCAAGTAAAACTTGATATATCAGAAGGCCATTATTCGGCTTTGCTATTCTGCAATTTTCCTCGATAATCGGACGGTTATATCTCAACATCTATGCAATAATTATACGAAACCTGGTTCGTGAGATAACCTATGTAAAAATGCATTTTTTAAGATTCTATTTATAGACAATAAATCTGTCTTTCTTTAGATGTTTAGTATTAGTTTTCGATGAGATGAAAATCGTTCACGTTCATCCTGTTAGATAATTGTAATTAATAATGGTATAAATATTTTATTTACTCTTAGGAAATTAATATAGGAAAATATGGAAGAAAGTCTTGTGGTGGCCACAATATACTAGTTTATTTTTATATTTTATTTTGTTAAACAAACCAAATCAATTTCTTTATTTAGGATACGGATTGTTTTCTACAGGGAATCTAATTTCAGATGTGGGAGGAGAGAGCACTAATACCCTTTATTTTAGAAAAATCTTAATATTCTATAATATAATAAAATAATCTTTATTATTTTTTTATTTAATCATTTACTTATATATACATATATATATCTATAGTAATATAATATTATCAGTGCAAAAATTTGAAATTTAAAGATGGTTTGATTTCGGTATTCTAACAATTATTCTGATCAAAAACGAAGACCACCCAAATCAAACCAAATAAGAAATAAAGTAAAATCTAAATGAATATAGCAAATTGGAATGAGAAAAAAGCATTATTTGCATTCTAACGTTTTCAAGGGCCTGGTAGAATGCAAATATGCTAAAAAATGGATATTTTTCTTTCACAAAGAAAGCAAAAGCTAAGAATTTCTTTGTTCACAGGCCCGAAACACCCATTGTAAAACCAGAAAAAATGAAGATCAAAATAAAACACCTCACTAAAAATGATAATCCAAAAACCATTTAAAATCGTAGATCAAAATAAACTCACCATTAAAAGTAATAATCCAAAATGACTCAAAAATTATTATTGAAAAAAAAAGGCAATTCAAAGTTCTGAAAAACGAGACACATGTAAAAATTTAACAAGCAGTTATAAGTTAAAAGCACAGTTAGCCAGTTCAAAATAGCAGTGAACATGGAGTTAAATAAAGAATTCACAAAGCTATTCAGGTTGAATCCTAACGCAACGTAGGATTCAGATTATATAGTAAATTAGGATTCATTTATTATTGTAACATGAATAGTGCTGCCTTCTACAGTAATTTTATGAAAAGAATGGAAAAATTAAATAAATAATAATAATAAATAAAATAAGATAAAATGAATAAAATAAATGAATAAATAATAAAATAAAAAGAAATAATATACATATAATGTCTGTACATAATGGCCAGGAAGCATTGATCAAAGTAAAAGACAAAAACCTATTCAAGCAAAAAAACTTTTGTTTAGGATTCAGATAATCAATGTAGATAATTGAATAGTGCTGCCATCTACGATTGTAATTACAAAGTAACCATAAAATAATACCTAATTTTTATACTTAAATTTAAATTGGAATAAGAATTGAGAGGAAAAAAAAATAATAATTTAAAAAAAAATTAATTGTTTAGAATATCCATTTATTAATGCTAAATTATAAAGAATCGAAATTGTACTTTTTGATGATTATCAGACACTAAATATTTGATCCGTAGATTAAAATTAAGAAGAATATTGACAAAAACAGATTTATGTAAACATGTTTTAAAATTAGTAAAAAAAAATTACTTTAAAGGGGAAATTCTTCCTTTTATCATATAAGTCAAATTCTAATTGGCTATTACTATTAAGAATAATTTTTAAGTCTAAGAAACTAATAACACTAGATTCCAAATCAGTACTACTAAGAGACAGATTTTCAGGATAATTAACAGGTAAGTCTAAATTGGAGTTATGTTTATCCAAATATAATATAATTATATCATCTATGTATCTTAATAATTTAAAATTAGTACACTCGATGTCACGCTCATAATAATATAAGTATGGATCAGCTAACATACTAGAAGCAATGCCACCTTGCGGAAACCCTAAACGTTGTTTATATAAAGAATTACTGATTATATATACATATATATATATATATATATATATATATATATATATATATATATATACTAGCAGACCTGGCCACGCGTTGCTGTGGCTAAGTTATATGTTGACAATTTGATAAGGTATCTAGTATTTCCCCACAACTGGATTTGGCGATTTTTTTTAGCGCCGTTTTCAACGATAACGATGCCGTTCTGGATTCTTTGCAATAAAATATGGCAACCTGCATGTTTTTATTTTAGATTTATGATTTAGCTTATGATTTTATCAGTTATGATTTTTAGATTTATGATTTAGCCATAATCGCCAAATCCAGTTGTGGGGAAATACTATAGTTGTTCCTTTGATAAATATTTTAAAATTTTAAAATAGGATATCTCATGAAATATTGAGCATTTAAAGTAAATACAGGTATCATTTTAAATAGAAAACGATTTTGGAAAATATTAATATATTTTAACGAAGTGATGAGAAGATTTTGATTATGTTAAAATTTTAATAGTAAGTTCAAGTTAATCAAGAGGGAAAGCATTGAGGATTAACATAAAAAAAAATTGCAAGATTTTAAGATCGTTCTTTTTACAATAAATATGAGTCAAAATTTAATGTAAAATACATGTATAAATCACAAATTTAATCAGGAACGGTAAACTGATAAGTAATTAAAGAAAATTAAAAGAAGATTAATAGAAATAATTGTTTAAAGTTTCGAACATCGATCATTCAGATTAGCGTTACAAAATAAATAAACAGACTTAAAATCTTCCAGACTTTTAAATAAGCTTTAAATTAAGTTTTAAAATTTAATGTTAAATAAAACAGACTTTTAAATAAGGAAATGATTCCTTTTTATTTAGAACATTATATGTATATATCACAAATTTCTTTAAAAAAAAAAAAAAAAAAAAAAAACGAAGTGATACAGATCACAATAATGCAACAAAAATTGAAAAAGCAAGGTTATGTCGTAAGTAAATTTTTAACACACGTGTCACGTGAAATAAATTGTAGCATATACAAAATGCAGGGCCCGAAATTTCAACTCAAATTACACTCGCCAAAAAGAAGTTTTTCTCGCAACAAAATAGGGTTGTCTTTTTTTTTTTTTTTTTTTTTTTTTTTTTAACGCATTTTGGGTTTTTTATTTTTTCTAACTATTTGAAAGGCTTTTACAAATATGTCTAAAATTATGTATATTAAAAGTGTGCCGTATATCATCATGTTTCATAAACATCTATAATTAAATGTGTTGTATTTGAGATTTGAAAAAAGATTAAAATATCTAATGCAAAGAGCCATTAAAGAAAAAAAGAAGAAGAAGAAAAATTCTTTGTCAAACAATATTCTGTGGAAATCTTTTTATTATGAAAGATTAAGCTTCTTTATTTATCTATTTATTTACTTAACTTTTTATATTAGAAATGTCTTTTCCGTCCATTTCATTTTTGTAATCAGACGGAATGTCGATGTGTACAACTTGTTCATTGTTGTCATTTGAAATAGAAATTTCGGAATAATTTTTTTCGATAAAATCGCTGCTTACAAATTATTACAAAAGCAAATCATTGTTGTTTCAGTAAAAAACTGGAAAATATGAACTGTTTTTTGATCATTATTCAACAAAATAAACATAGGCAGTATCTTCAAAAGGGTTCGGGCTCATTTTCATATGACAATATCAGAAAGGGAAACTTTCGCATATCTCTTCTCTCGGATAATGGGCGACGGGCAAAGAGGCTCTCTGCTCGTCTATTCTCACTCTACTTGGAGAAATAACAGTGGGAGAAATGAAACTGCCGAAGAGATCAAAACTTTTATGTAGCAATTTTCCTTTCCCAGCCAGCGCACAGACAGACTTGGCTCTCCGAGAATCTAAAAAGGAGAGGTTGAAAATGAGGTTGTAATATGGCAAGATTTTGCATATCTATATTAATAAAATCAGACTTTTGTCTGTAAATTTGTCGGAATCAAAAAAATTTGCGATATCTTCACGTTTCACACCCCATGAAAGCCGAAAATGACTTCAAAAAATTTTGCCCGTGTGTGTGTCATCGTGTCTGTATGACGCTTTTTTTGTCCGGGCATCACTCGAGAACGGCTGGGCGGAATTCAACGGCGCTAGGCAGAAATTTAGGTCTTCACCCAACTTAAAATTATATCTATCAACTTTTCAGAAATTACCCCCGTTCCCCCCTGGGGGGTAAAAGACTAAAACACGTTTGTCCGGGCATCACTCGAGAACAGCTGGACGGAATTCAACGGCGCTTGGTAGAAACTTAGGTCTTCACCCAACTTAAAATTATATCTATAGAAATTTTCAAAATTATGATTAGTGTTTAAATTGTTGGCAAAAAACGCCTGAGCATGCGCCATAAATATTTTTTCACTAAAACGCTTTGAATGGAAAAATAAAATATAAAATAAACTTTAAGTTAAAGACTTTTTTATTCGCGTGATTCGCACTGCAAATTATGAAAGGATTGAAATGATGTGTTGCCATCTAAGTTTCATGCTTTAATTAATTTAAAAAAATCTGATTGTCGTATCGAAAAACTGTTTACACCCCAGGATTCAGAAAAATCACCCCTTTCATTTGGTACTGAATTTGTAACGATAGGTCTGATATTTCTAATTTATTTTTCCTTTTTTGCGTTTTTCCTTTGCCACTTAAATTTCATACTTCAGTTATTTTTTAAAAATCTAATTGTCGCATCAAAAAACTGTTTGCACTCCTGGATTCAGAAAAAACTCCCCTTTCATTTGGTATCAAATTTATAAATATAGGTCTGATATTTCTAATCTATTTTACGCTTTTTCCGTTTTCAACCCAGATTCGGTAGAAGGTTTTATATTTATATATACGCATTTATATATTTTTTTATTTTCCAGAAATTAAATGAAACATTTTTAAATTCACGTGAATAATAATAAAAATTAGAGAGAAAAATACCTTCAAAAGTTGGTTATTATTTTATTTTATTTTTTTAAATCAGCTATTTGTATATAGATAAATATTTTCATAGATATATTTGGCATTAGTTTAATATTTTTATTTAATTAAACAGTACTTTTCTTTCCTGCAGTAAAACAATTTTTTTTTTTTTTTTTTTTTTTTTTTTTTTTTTTTTGTTGTTGTTGTTATTATGTACCTTATGAGGTACTTTTATGTCCTTCCTTTAATTGTAAATTATTATAATTTGGATTTTATTAAGATTTTTTATTTGTATTTTGTAAATATCAGAAAAGAGTTCTTATTTTATTTTATTTTCTTATTTTATTTTATTTAATTAATTTATTAATTTTGTGCATGGAACAGCTTTAGAATTGGATCCCTTTGGCCAAATTTGAAATTCGGCACCGAAGTAGCTCGGACGTTTCTCGCCAAGATATTTAATTACACAATTGAGATAGCCAATTCAGTTCATCGCAAAAATTGATTAAATTATTTAAAGTCACCAAAGGGTTCCCATACTAAAGCTGTGCTTTTTGTATTTATTTATTTATAATATTTTCTATTAAAGACTTCTGTGGTCACGAAATTTGGTGCGTAAATTGTTTGTATGCATCCGGCACTTATTGCAACTGGATTTCACGAAATTCGAAATCCCCACCCCCCCTTCTCGGAGTCGGAGGGCAATAAACATGTGTAGAAACATGTTCTTCCGTTTGAATTCGCTTTGAATTATCTTAGAATGGCGAATTTTGGTGTGTGGATATTGCTTAAGTGTACGCATTATGTACATTACTGGGATTTTGCAAAACTTCGAACACACCCGCTGAGGAAGGGAAAGTAAGAAGTGGGTAAGTTGTGCCGAAGACAGTGGGGACCCAGACTCCTCACGTTGCGAGCGAGAAAAACCTCTACCAATCACAGCGAGAACTTAGGTTATTAATAACGATATGGGATTTTGACAACTCATTTAAGTTTAATGTCCAGCAAAGTGGGCAAAGCCTGCTAGTTTAATCTATAAAAAGAATGTTTTCTGTCACCGTATCGTGTAAGAACTAGACAAAAACTAGACCAAATTTTACTCGCCACAGTAAAAATTCCACTCGCCAATGGCGAGCTGGCGAGCGGAACTTTCGCACCCTGCATAATGTATCTGATATAAGATATTAACATGTTGCTGCGGAATAAATTTCATATCCATCATTCTTGGCGGAAAAGAAAAATATCGCCAAATTATCTGGCGAACATATTTAATTCCTTTTAAAAATCATGGTTATTTTAACAACTTATATTGAGAGAGTAATGAATAATATGAAACACTATTTCGCACAATACATATTACGAAAATATACATCTGGCTTGTATATTTTCGTGTTACGTTTTTGATCGCCAAATACAAAAATAACTCCAAGGACAACAGAGTTTTGAAATTTAAAAATACATTTTTGTCAATTTGACAGCAAAATAACTCCATCTAACGTATGCACATGATAACTAATACATAACTATACAAAAATATGGGGATTAAATCGGGAAATAATTTTCCTCGATTTTTAATAATTAAAAAAAAAATCCATTAGGCGATTAACATAGCAAATCTTTTTCTTGACATTACAGATGGTCATTGACGTCACACTTCGCTTGTGTATAAACTACATTAGCACTTTATCAATGTGTATAAAATCTTTAAAGTGATTATGATGTCAATTTTCGAGAGATGTATAATTTAACTTTTTATAATTTTTTAACGTCTACGTTTGATTAAATGTATTTATTGTTATGTCGAAAAAAAATGAACTCGTATTTAATTATTATTATTATTATTATTTTTTGGCAACAATTAAACTTATGGAACTCACACATATTTTGGAGCAACTGTAACAAGGGCTATAATTAACAAATAACTGCAATAAAAAATATTGTGACTATTAATAGCAGGAGACTTGGCGTTGGAATATTAAAACAGGAATAAACTACTACGTCAGAAACGCCAAAGAAAAATTATTGAGGTGCACCTCAATAATTTTTCTTTGGCGTTTCTGACGTAGTAGTTTATTCCTGTTTTAATAATTGTGACTATTAATTGAGATAAAAACTATCCTATCTCTCAAGTTGGACCAAACTGCACACAGTGTGCAAAATTTTGTTAAAATCGGATCATAAGTTTAGGAGTTTATCGCGGACAACCATCGTGACACGTAATTTATATATATATATAGAGAGAGAGATAATGTGCGTGTCAATTTAGGTTTCATGTTTTTATTAATTTCTTCTATTTACAAAAGCAAACTCATTCGAATCGTAAGACTTCTGGATTTATAATTTTCGATAGATATTTACTCATTTTCATTTGTTTTAACCCAGTATTTGATCGTTTTTAGAAAATGTCCATCGTGTGTTAGTAGAGTTTTGTTGATAGTCTATCTCGTTAACCAAAGGACGGAATTCAATAAAACTTTACATTTAGTTGGAATTTACTTAAATTGGTTCTGATTAGATTTTGGAATATAGTGCTCAAATATATTATACTGCAATTTCCGCCACGTAAGATAAGGCTACGTCACAGATTCTGTAGTGTATAAATGCACAAAACTTCATGAGAGGCGTGACGAAAAATTATGTTTATTCAGTTAGTATATTGAGTGAGAAATAATGCTGCTAAGATGCAATGTAACCCAGTTTACGGAAAACCAATATATCAACTTCCACGATATATAAATGCACAAAACTTAGAATGTAAAATGAATATTTTGAAAATTCATGATATGATAATTTGGCGGTTTACAGCGGTGACTGAGAAAAAAAAATGAGAAATTACTAATTGGGATTCCTTACATAGAATTACATTTATTCATTTAAATAATCTTTTATTCTCGATTTATTTGCTTCATATTCAGGTAAAAAAAAAAAAAAAAAATCCAATGCAATCTTCAATATTAATCTTAATTTTTTCTCACCCTTCTTCAATTATTTTATTTAGCCCTTCAAACCAAGGATATAGATATATATTTTAATTCTTGTAACTATGACTTTAGTTTCAGCGTTATCTCAGAAAAACTTTGGCTTTTTTTATTAAGAAGATTCTGGAAAAGATTGGTGTTTAAATTGTATAGTTCTAAATAACACAAAATATTGGCCAATATAAAAATATGATATTGGAGAATATAAAATGAATCCTCTCTAAAAAGTATTTACTGATGTTTTTTTTTTTTTTTTTTTTTCTGATATCTGGTAATATTGACAGTATCTCCTGACATCAATAAATATTACTTTTTGACATTTCAGAAGCTACGCATACTCAAAAGCCATTTTGATTTTTTTCATAAAGTAGGTAGATATCTCCCAGTGACCAAAAAATGATATTGCTTGTCGAATGTCGACATATATCGAAGAATGTTGTTAAAATGATATCATTTTTACGACATTGGGTAATATTAACAAATATTAAAAATAAAGCATTAGAAAATCATATTTCTTGAAAAAATATTAATTTATAAAAATGAATTTGCAAAATATTATTTTCGGATCATGATTTTTGTAAGTAATGAAAATAATTCTTTTTAATGCATTTTTATAGTATGGATTTTAAATTATGTCTGTCAATATCCATAAATATCATAAGACATTCAGTGACATTCAAAATATCGGCCAATATTGGTAGGACATTGGTCGATATTAATGTGCAACCTGGGTTTAGAAAGTTTTTAAGTAAAAAGCTGAGATGGTTGATATGTTTACATGATATACTACTACTACCACACAAACACAATAATGTATGAATGTGTCAAAAACCACACAGTAATGTATGAATTAAGTCTGTGCATAAATGTATTTCCATTATCTGTTTTTTTCTGTAGTGGTGTTGATATGGTGTTGTATTAATAGGAAATGTAACATATAAAAGAAGTTAGAATGAGTAACTCTGAAATTTTAAGATGCTATTTTCTAAAGCTTACACATGACGCCAGAGTGCAATACTGCCTTCTCTCCAGCCTCCACAATATTATTAAACAGGGATAGGTTTCATTTTAATTATTTTTTTTTTAATAATATCAAGCTGAAAAAAGTTATTAAATAGAGTTTTATAAGCAACATTTTTTTTTTTTTTTTTTTTTCTTTTAAGAGCTATTTTATACTCATTTTACTTCAGAAGAGAGCATTTAAAATGACGATCCGTATGCTATGAAACCGAAGATAAAACAGATTATTGGGAGGAAAGAGTTCTTTTTGTATGTGTAATTTGAAAATGTGGATTATTATGGATATCTTATGACAGTCATAAAATTTTTCGTTATTACTATATTTGATGTATGAAAAAAATCTAGTACATAAGTTTCTAGTGGTTTGATTTTTGCTTTAATTTCCTTTTATCATCATCAAGCTTAGGATAATTCTTTGTTGGGCAAGTTTTTTTTTTTTTTTTTTTTTTTTTTAATCTTTAACATATTTTCTGATAAAATTACGTACGATTTTCATGCATTTGCTCTATATGTTATTAGTTTAGTTTACGTTATTTTTATTTGCTAACTTCGAATGCAATTAATTCTTACGTATAGATATGTAAAGTATAGATATGCAATCTTCGAATGCAATTGATTTTTTAATCAATTTTTGTATAGATATTTAGATAATATAATTTAATATTAATGTATCAAAAAAAGAAATACATTACATTTTGATATGTTTTCTTTAAAACAATTTATTGAGTTAAAATTCGTTTAAGGAGAACAATTAATAGCTAATTTCAATCCATTAATTTATCTAAAAACTGGCTAAAAAAAAAAAAAAATCAAATAAACTATCTTATTAATTGCTTTGTGTTACAATTTCTAATAGAATTGTGGGCGATATAAATATTGTTTGCAAATTATGGTCTAAGATTTGTAAAAATTTTAATACATGCACGCAAGGAAATACAAAAATATTAAGTGAATATTTTCTAACTGCACTGACTCGTTATACCGTTTAACATATAAATACATTTTACTTTGTATGAGATCTTAATCAGTGGCATCACCAGAAAAAAAATTCAGGGGGGGGGGGGGGGTCACAAGCTGAAAAAATATTTTTTTCAATAAAATTCTCATAGCATGGTTTTAAAGTTAAAGAAAAAAATGCTTATTAAAATTTTTCAGGGGGGCCCCCCTGCCCCATTCTGCCAACTCCCATGACCTATATATATATATATATATATTACTAAAACCTAAATTAGGTAAATCCAAATACATGAAATTCATATATTTTAATTTATTTGAAAATATATATATTAAAAGGAAAACTGTCGAAAAAATCTTTATGAATTCATTTTCAAGGAAAAACTGTACAGTAGATTGCATTTTTGAACAAGGCTACAAAAGTGTATATTTTATTTTTATTACGGGGGAAAAAATTCTCTCAAGCACTTTTATGGATTTATTTTTATCGAAAAATTTATGAAAATATGTAATCTTGTATATAGTCCAAAACTTACTTAGCCATCATATAACATAATAATAATAATAATAATAAATAGGAAAGAAAGAAAAAAAGAAAGAAAATCCTCAGAGCACTAAAATGTCACATGGAGCAATTTCCATTTATATTGTATTAAGTAAATGAACAAATTCAAATCAAACTTGTAAACCAATAAATCACGTTAATAATATTTTATTCTATAATGAAAGAAAAAGTTTTTAAGTTTATGAATAATTTATATTATTTTTGTTCTGTTGTATACTACACAAACATACTAAAATATGCTTTAAACAGATACTTCTCACATGCCATAATGCGTAGGAAATCTTTTGCAGATCCCTGCACACAAACAAGTTGCGTTTTTTAAATAGCATTTTCGATATACAACAAGCCACAGTGAATGTAAATTTCATATTTATTTCGAGGCATTAACGGAAATTAAAGCGCAAACAGATAAGCCAAGAGTGAAAAAAGCCAGCCTTTTTTTACAAAGATCAAACTCGCTTTTTGTACAGAGGCCCACTAGCGGCCGAGCTATTCTGCGCTCAAAACTGATAGAATGAGGTGCCGGGTTCGATCCCAGGTCACGCTCATCGGCCTAGCCGTTCGGAGTTTTCCGTGTTTTCTTACGAAACTTACGTAAATACGGGTTAGGACCCCTTAGAAAGACCCCGACGGAGGGCACTCTCCTCAGGCCTAGTCAATCGGCCTTATTCCCAAATCCAATCCAATCCGCTTTTTGTATAGAAACCAATCTTTACTGTGTTTTAACTTATATATCTGATGCATTTAACACAAATATTTGCACTTACGTTACTAATATCATTTTGTGTAAAAGAACTGTATGCTTTTACATTTACATACATACATATAATTTAAAATCGTATTCAAATTCTTGTTATTATAGCATTCAATTAGTGCGATAAAAACATCTTATATTATAAGGTCGTTTTTCATTATTCTTTAAGTAGTTGTTTCTAGGATTCGTTTAACAAACACTATGGACATAAATAAACTTACTCTTTCACAAGGGGATCGGGGTGAAAAGGGGACATAATAATTAGTAGTAATTTGCCTAGTTTATATTTTTATATTATAGTTTAAAGCACTTCTCTTTTTTCGTGCCAGTGATCAACAGGTTATTCTTTTTAAAGCTGGCAGATACCAGGTGTCGGGTTCGAACCCAAGTTGAAATCGTTGGCCTACCCTTTTGGAGTTTTCTGTGGTTTTCTTCGAAATTTACGTAAATACCGGATAGATTTCTTTAAAAGTCCCCCCCCCCCACACGCCAGCCCCCATCTTCATGTGCAGTCAACTGGCTGAAAATCGAAAATAGAGAAATAATGGATTTTTTTCTTAAATGGATATTTTTCTTAATTCATACACTTCTTTAATAGTAATATACAAAATATTTTCTTGCTCTTGTAGAAATTGGGAATGAAAATAAAATCTGCTGAATCCTCCCGATTATCCACAGACGCGGTATAAACGCAGGATCAAGATAAAGTGTTTTCTCAAGAAGGTTGTTGCCGGGTTTTAAGAACGATTCACTACTCTAAAGTCCACGGCATATAAGTGGAATGTCTTCCGTAGTGGTTTTTCTAAGGGCTCCTAGCTCGTATTCTCGCGAGTTTCAAAGAAAACCACGAAAAATTCCGAATGGCTAGGTCAATGAGCGTGCCCTGTGATCGAACCCGGCACTTCCCATCAAGAGCGCAGAACCGTTCGGCCACTGGTGGGCTTTCTCAAGAAGAAACAAAAACAAATAACTCATTCCCCCTCCCCAAAAATAAATAAATACTACTAAATAAATAAAATAAAGAACTATGTTTTATTTTTTTACAGTGAGTGAAATACTGTATAATTTAATAGAACCTGCGCTTTAAAGTATTAAGTACTTGTGTGTAATTAGTGTATCGCTGCTCTGACTGCAGCACTCGTGCCTACTTTGTTCGCCTGACGAAGGGTCGTGTGTTCTTTCGAACCCAAACAGTTATTGCATGCTTAATACATTTTATGGTACTTAGTGAACATTTTGTAATTATTACTGTTCAATTCACATCATAAATCACCTTACAGACTGTACTTTATCTTCTCAAAAGCAATTTCTTTCTTTATTACTTTTACGTCCAATAGTACAATATATATATATATATATATATATATGTATATTATTGTACTATTAATATTTTCAATTTTTTTTTTTTTTTTTTTTTTATCTCATTTGTCCCTGTTTTTCAGAATTTTTGCAGTTTATGCGCGATTTCTATAATCCGTGGATAATCGTCAGTTTACTATATTTGAATCTGTAAAAAACTAAGTCAAGTTCTTTGAAAAATATTTTAGGCAATCAGAAAAATTCTTATGAAAGCCAATGCACAAAATTAAAGTTTAGTACCTAATAATTGTGTGCTTAAAAAGCAAAGAAAGTGTTAAAAGTGTTTTGATATTTAAAAACTGAGCCAAAACATTACTAATTGTTAGTGATTTTTTATTATTATTTTTTTAATAAAAAAAAAAAGCATCCATTCTTATTGTGAAGATTAAAGGCGAATGACTACAGTAGGTTCCTATGCCCATAAGTGGAATGCCTGTTGTGTGTGTGTGTGGGGGGGGGGGGTGTCTTTCTAAGGAGTCTAAGCCTTTATTTACGTAAGTTTTGGAGAATACCACGGAGAACTCTAAATGATTAGGTCTAAGAGCACGACCTTTAATCGAACCCTTCAGTACCAGTCTACCAGTTCTTAGCCTGGATAAAATCCAGCAGCCATGAGACAAACAGATCAACGAAATCCCAATTCTCTAAACAATATTTTAAAGAGTTGTGAAAACTTAAAACATGTAAAAATTCAATTCTAGCAATTTCCAGTTATGATTCCTAATGCTTCTGAATAATTTTGAGTGGTCAATCTGAAAAACTACGCTGATTTTGTTTGGGACTATAAGAGCCGACAGGTAGTGCTGCCTTTTACTCATTTTTTGTGATTTTTCCTGATGGCTGTATCCCTGCATCTATAGTATAAAATTGACACAAGTAGATGTATAACCTCTATTGTATGGTGCTATGTGGATTACATTTTTGTGCATCATAAACATTAGTTTGCACTCTTGTATAAAATAATATGAAAGGAAGTTTTGAAATGGATATGGCAGAGTAGTTCAAATCAACTTTAGTGTTTGAATGCTGAAATTTTAATACAATTTTTTTAGCATTCAAACATATTTTAAAGAAACATTTTTAAAAAGTTAACTTAAATCTACAAATTAATATCCAAATATGTTTAGAATTAATTAAACTATAACAATGTACAATCGGGGCAATGAATAAAAATCAGTTAGCAAGTAGCATGCAAAAGAAAACAAAAATAATTTTTTCAATTAAATTTCCATTGATTTCTGAAAAACTTTTTTTTTTATGAATGTGTATGTTATGTGTGCAAATTTTTATAATAATTATAAGACAATAATGTTTAAAAAATATTTATATCATCTATCAGTCCCTTAATGTCTTGTTTTAATATTATAATATTTTTTTCATACAATTTCAAAAAATCTTTAGAGCTTCACTCAACTATTTGAATAATGTGTTGTTACCCGGCATTTAACCAAATGTGAACAACTGAATTTATAAACAAATAATCAAAATTGAAAAGCGTAATAGGTTGTTTGAATATTTTTCCTCAATTTTGAATATTTGCATAGTAGAAAATAATGTATTTAAATCTTTTGTGCATGCCTAAAAAGAATAAAAATTTTAAGAAAGTACTTCTATTAACGACAATGCTATGAAAAAATTCTACTTTAAATATTCGAAAATTCTATTTTTCTGCCCTTTACAACAGCATACTGGATTTTAATAATTATTTAGTGCTATTTATTATATTTTTCACATTTTATAGATTTTCATAAAATATTTTTATTTATCGTCCCTCTACATTACTTTATGGTATTGCATTGTTAGTTTTCAGGAAATTTTTAAAATGTGATTTTTATTTATTTTTTACATTCCTTTAGTCACAGTTTTCTTTACACTGACAAAAAACTGTTTTTTTTTTTTTTGCTTATATATTTGTGTGTATTTCTACAGAACAATTAGAGTACCTCAAATATTTCCGACTATTTTTTGTTCATGTTGTAATAATATATATAAAATGCATTTTACATTTAAATGTTTATTTGAGTTAGATAAAAAAGCGATTTTAAATAAGTATTAAAAAAAAAAAAAAAAACTTTTGTTTTTTCTATTAAGGGGACTCTCTCCCTACCTATCGTCTCTGAAAGCGGAAGCCAATGTTATTCTATCGCAAATTTCGCCCCATCATAACTTATTAACTAATTAATATTTTTGAATTTTGTTTTTCACATTCAGAAACTTCACAACTATTAAACAATTTATCACTTTCTAAAAATTGATTTTTTTTTTTTTTAAGTTTTCATTTTTAAGCTCAAAAATGAAAAATTTCACATTGAGAAAATTAGGATTTTACAATCTCAAAATAAAATTTAAAAATTTTTTAAAAATAATTTTTAGAAAGCGATAAATTGTTTAATAGTTGTGAAGTTCCTGAATGTGAAAACAGAATTTAAAAATATTAACCAGTTAATAAGTTATAATGAGGAGAAATTCTCCATATAATAACACTGCCTCTGGCTTCTGGGGACGATAAGTAGAGAGGCATCTTGAGAAATTATTCCACACCAGGACAGTGTTGCCAGATTGGGGACTTTTTTATTCAACCCCCGCCGCTAAATTTTAATTGTAACGGTTGCCTAAGCACTTCGAAAGATAAACGTCTATTATGTATAGCAAATATCACTTCTCAAAATTATTGGTGAGAGTTGAATAAAAAAGTCCCCAAATCTGGCAACACTGCAGCAGGATAATTGTAGCAATACATTAGTGATAACTTTGTTAGCAACTATCATAGGACCTTTAGAAGGTTTAGGTAGATTATTTTTAGATGTATAATAAAGTTAAACACCTTCTTTCTATCTTTTTAAAAGCCAATATTAGTATAAAACTTGTCAAAACTATTAGTTTTGGATGAGAGAAACTCTCTGGAAAATTGCAACATGCTTCATTTCTTGCAGTTGCTCTTTAATTGACTTTTTTTCTATTTTCAGTTCAGCAATTCTTTTTTTTCAACACATTAATTTCAGATTCCTAAAAATAAAGAAATAAAATAAAAATGCTGTGCATGTACATACATATAAACAGAACAACAGCAAATATGAATGAACAATATAATTTGCGCAATGACAACGATGCAGCAAGGCTGGATTAGCACTAGTGCCACATGCTGAAGGAAAAGCAGAAGATAATCTTACTTCCAGCACTGCCAATTTCGCTAACCAGAGGTGGATTTTTTTCCCAAATGACGCAACATTGAACCAGGGAGGGAAGGGGTACCAAATTGACGACCATTTCTGAAGGCACCCAATGGTCAGTCATCACTACCCCTAACAGCGGCAACACATGCATGCATTTCCATGTAATGTCATATCAAATGAGTATGATTCAACACAGAAATCTCCTTGCAACCCACTCAGATTTTCATGGAAGTTGTTTCAGAAAATATATACATATTTGAAAAGGTTTTGTGTGTGTGTGTTACCATCAAAGCTCGAAATCTATTAATGAGCAGATTAACTAAAAGGACCCGTTAAAGCACGGAATCAAGAGTTTTCTGCATTTTAAGTAGGTAATCTGCACATTTGCGGTTATATATTGTTAAAGTTAATTTTTTTTTTCATTTCCTTTCCCCACTGCTTCTCCCTCTCGTTTCATTTTTTGTTTTTCATTTTCATTTTTCGCTTTTGCAAACGACTAATTATAACAATAGTTACATACTTAGTTCCGTAATATGTAATTAATATGTTTCATTTAAACAAATTTCATTTTTCCATGTAAGTTGCGGCTTTGCTTATTTTTGGGTATTCACAGGTGCAAAATTACCACATTTACCAGAAATGCAAATATACTGGGTAAAAAAAAAAATGAAAATGAAAATGTAGGCCTTAACCTATGTGCGATTAGTATAAATGGTGGAAACTTATGAAAACTACTTTAAGTAACATGTGTGTTAATATTGTTATTATGTAAAAAAACCTAAAAAGGCAACCTTCCCTAACCTATATAAATTTAATAATTTTTATATTGATACCAACCTATGTAGAAAATTTTTTATTATGGGTTTAGGTTTAGAATAAGCATTCTAAAATATGATATGTGGTAAATTTCAAAGTGTTAATACCCAAAAGCAAGCAAAGTCCCCAACTTATGAGGAAAAAAGAAATTAGTTAACTTTAAATGAAAGATCTTAATTATAATTATATATTATGAAACTAAGTATGAACCTATTGTTATAACTGGACTCAATCTATTTGGGAAAATAAAAAAGTTCGTGACTGCAAACATTGCTTTTGTTCCACCAAAGATCTTATTTTCACTTTAACGAGTGCCTAGTAGATAATGTAGAAATTAATGAGTGTCTAGTCGTAATGAGTGTCTAGTCGGTAATGTACAGATTATCTAGGTAATTCGCCGATTACCAAGGTAATTTGAGAAATGAAACAAGTTTCAGCACTTTAACGGATCACCCTAGTTAATGTGCAGATTACCTAGCTAATCTAGAGATTAACTGATTTTTGCACCTTAGCGGTAACATATCTATATATTGTGCTATTGATAAAGTAAAGTAAAATTACGTTACTGCCATTCATTTCAAAAATGGCATTAATTAATAAATGTTTGTAAAGTCAAGTGGAATCTTCATTTTTTTTTTTCTTTTATTCACTTTGCTTTTGGAAATATGGAACATAGCTAAAGCAAACATGGTACAGTTGGCAGCAAAGTTATTTGAGCGCTAGCAAAAATTCCTATATATAGAAAAAAAAAAAAAAAACTTAATACTGTTTTGTTAAATAAATCCTCGTTGAATCATGTTCCTTAGACTTAGTGAGTGTTTATTTGCAAGTAGAAAACTTTCTACACCTGAAAGTGTGTCCCAAAATGATATTTTGTTTTGCCTAAATTCAAAGTTTAATAGTTCCCTGCTTATATGAGTATATACGTATCCCCTCCCCCCCCCCACCTTTCAAGGGATGAGATTAGCAAAAAGACAAAAAAGCTGTAACTCCACAGTCGGAAAAAAAAAGCCTCCCCTCCCATCCATTTTCGCCATAAATTGTCGTAGAAACATGTGGTTGGTACCAATCGATTTGTAATAACGTCTAGTTTATAATGGTTTAGTTAGATTTTGCTTAAGCGGTTGTCTACATATTAAAACTGGCATCAACTTCATTTTTTTTCAATGGTAACCAAATTTTTCATAATTTATTTGAATTCTTTGGACCAAATCATCGCGGAAAATGGTATAGTTTATATATTTTGCTCAATTCTTCACAGAGTTATAAGCTGTCAAAATATGAAGGTGCTAATATTAAATGAATGATGTGACAAACATTAATTCATATCTTCCAAAATAATTATGATATTCAAATTCTGTTTTTTTTCATATGATAGAATGAAGTGACCCAAATATATTCCTTGAATATTTTTGATAATTTTTTTTTTTTTTGAAATATGAAAATTATTAATAATTTCATATTTTAAAAACATTATGAATTATGACTTACGTTAATTTTTGCATAAATAGAACGGGCATCATCAAAAACATAGGTTTCCAAATTTACAGCTCGTTCTTAACAATATTTTTTGAGTTACAGTGATATTTCATTTTTTACTGTTGTTAGGGGGCCGTCACTTATAATAATTTGTATCCTCTGTGAGTAAATATCTGTATATATTTTGTCGAAAAACTATTTTAATTTACCTTAATATTATTCTAATTGTTTTCTAAGCAACATTTCGATGTTTATGATACAAATTGGATTATTTTTTATAAAATTATCGCAATGCAAGCGAGAGATTGTGAAAAAATTCCAAAAGAAATGAAGCCCCGCCTCTATATTGCGGAAACAATATTAAAAAAACTAGTTTCCGTATTCGTATATGACTCTCTATGTGACGCTGGTATGCATAAATGTCAATGGCATTTACTACATCGAATGCTTAAGACAAAATTTAAATTATTTAATTGGAAGTATGTAAAAGAATTTTGTTTTAGAATGTAAAGTTTTAGAAAAATTGTGTAAAGGCGGGCTTCCGTTGAAAAGAGGTATATACTCGATTCTGAACTGTTAAGTCTTTGTTCTTAAATATTACATAACTTTTCCTAGTTTCTCACTGCTAAAATTCTATTTTATCCCTTTTGTCTTTTGTTTTTAACTTGAATATTCTAGAAATCGTGCACCTCAAGTTAAATATCATGATTTAGAAAACACGGTAAGACGAGGATTATTATTTGAAAGAGCAATACGCAGTGAACAATACTTTTCTTTTTTATTTTTTTTAAATTTTTATTAACAGTTATCAGATTTTTTAAAACAAATTTTCTCTTTTAATCTTGTTGTGACGTTTTCGCATTCGTTTACTCTACCGTTTATGCTATTTAAATTTTATCGCATGACGTAACATAATAATATATAAAATTTTTATTAAATATTTTTTTAAAACTGAATAATATAGTGGTAATTTTCATTATTTTTTTTTTTTTTTTTTTTTAGTTTTTAAAATCTATTATTGAAACAAAGCGCAATATTATTTATTTTCGATTATTCTAATCATGGCGTAAAACTGGCGTCATATTTATCACGGAAAAAGAATTTAAAACAAAGTAATATGTCTTATTACTTTATTAGATATAGATTTTACACATTTAAAATTAAGAATTCAAATACAGTAGACGACTGCAGAACGGGGAATATTCGTTCTAGGCAATAGGAAACCGTTTTTTTTATATCCATATTTATTTTCATATGAATATACATAATAATTATACTCTTTCTAGTGAAAGTATTTGTATTCATACTATTTTGTTTATATAAATATGAATATAAGGAATATTCTTAAGAAATATCGTAACACAGAAATTGTGGAAGAAACGACCACTGAAGGAGTTACAGATTTCCAAATGACGTGAAACTACGTCAGCGGTCGCGAAAATGTTAAGTATCCTTTCTCAGATTTTAGTTTAAATCTTGTTATCTATATTTTTGTATATTATCTATTGTTGGTTTGTACGCCTAAAATTAAATGTAAAACTTTATAGTAACACTTTCATGCGGGGCTTGCTGTATAAAATAAAAATATATCCAACAAGAAGTAGATAATTATTTTTCTGAAATATTAAACACTTTTTTTTTTTAAACCGCTATTAATATTATTATCATTATTACTATTATTCTTTTACCTTGGTATCTAGATTTTTGTAATTCAACATTGTAGGGTTCATATGATTCAAGCTATATAATTTTCTTCGTATGAAGTGATGTATTTAACAATTCAATGTTTAATAAATAGAAACCAATAAAAATCTTTTAATTCATAATCTAACACCGAAAGTTCTGCGAATTAGAATCGTTTTTTATTTTATAATTAACATTTCTGAACTTTTCTTCCGGTGTGAAATTTAATAAATAATGTATATTGGATGGTAGATCACGATTTATTTCTTTCTAAATGTATAGACGGACCCCTAACATATTTTCACGTGTAACTCTGTTTAGAATTCATTTAAGGTATATAAATTGGTACGTTTTCCGATCTGCCTTGATCTCAGAAATCTGAATATGAAGTCAAAAATAGGGGGTCGTAATTGAGAAAAATGAAGTTAATGCCTGTTTTAATATGTAGATGACCCCTTAAGAAAAATCTAACTACACTATTTAAAACTAAACGTTATTACAGATCGGTAGGTTCCAGCCGCATCCGCATGTTTCTGTGATAAATTTACGTCGAAATTAGGTGGCGGGTGCTTTTTTTTTTTGCCGACAGAACATAAATTGAATTAAATACTAGAATTCTTATGACAAAATCTATTAGAGTAATAAATAAGTTTTTTTAATCCTTATTTTGTATTCATTCAAAATTAAATTAACTGGTGTAACAAATGTACATGGAAATCTCAGAAAAAGTTGAGAAAGATGAAAAAAAAGCTGCAAACAGATGAAAAATCTCATCCCTGTATTTTTCGCTTCAACTCAGGGCCCCTCAAAACTCATTTCTTGGTGCGCCACTGACTACTACATGCATTTTAGAGATTATTATGGAAAAGAAAAAAAGTAAAGAAATAATTTACTTGAGGGTAGGGGAGGGAGGTATCCTACATATTAATTGAAAAAAAAAATGTATAGAAGTGAATATTGGAAAACACTTCAAAGTTTTCTAGTAAATATGTTTACTTTCATGATTACTTGATCTCATAATAATCCTAAAAGCAATTTGGGGAAATTTTAAAGGACTATAGTAAATTTGTGAAATTTTTGATAATCCAAAAAATATTCCTTTTAGAGAAATTTAAATATGAATGATTTTTTTTTTTTTTTTTTTTTTTTTTTTTTTAATATAACTTTGTATTATTATGCATCAAATTACAGCTTTTAAATGTTTTTAAAATGATGTATGAATAAAATGCATATCTGGTTAAGTTTTGAACCAGTTTAATTAAGCAGTTTTAATTGCTATTGTAGCAAAATTTAATTTAAAGACAACTTTATTGTTGATGATTTTTAAATAAAAACTATTAAAAGAAAATTAGTAGTGATTTCTTTTGATATCTCTTCAGATATTCATCAAACAAGGATTCCAATTAAAGTACAAGAATCTGCATCCCCTCCCCCTCCACACATACATAAAAATAAATTTAACATTGATAGAAATTTGCATACTCTTCTTGGGTCGTTTTACTTAAAATTTTATGTACGAAAACAGATCATGCATAAAAATCAACAATCTCAAAATGAAAAACTTTTCACCTTTCACAAAAACCAACAAATTTAAATGGATCCTTCACTAAAGTTGAATTCGATTATTTAAAGTTCTCCAAAAACATGGCAAAAAAAATTACATTTTATTTCATTAATAAAAGACGCTCACACACACACACACACACACACACACACACACACACACACACAAAAAAAAAAAAAAAAAAAAAAAACAGTAAAAAAAAAATAATAACATATTTACTACTTAAATGTGATAAGTGGAAAATAAATGAAAATATTTAAATAATTAAATGACATTTAAATTATGCCAAACAGCTGTAAAATTAGACATCATTAGCAGTTTAGATTAATCCAGAATTTTTTAATGTGTGTTTCTCTTCTCAAATTGTTCTTAAAATCTCACTTTAATTCGGAGTAAGGGTGAGAAATTCTCCACCAGTTTTTACCTCTGATCAAAAAACAAATCTCGCACAAATCTACGGGTTCAAGAGAGAAAAGGTATGTTCATTTGATATAATGCCTCTACATAAATTAGAATACCTACTTCATCTGTTAACTCAATAACTCTTATGATTTATAACCAAATTAAAAATAATAATAATAAAACTTTACAAAAGATAGCAATCGTTTTAAAACCTGAAGCATGAAAACATACATATATAAGTATTAAAAAAGAAATAAATTTTAATCTCAATTTTATTTATTATTTTATTTTTACTTATTACGTTTTTAATTTTTTTAAATACACTGACTACAATACACAACACATATATTGTGCAATATTCAAAAAGATATTCATTATATATACATACCACATATGTATATATGTGTGTGACACTTCTCTTTATTTTTTAAGATAAATCATAATTATTTCAATATTACAATTTAAAAAATATTAATTATACCATATCTTAACAACTGAAAATGTATGTACTCACTTGTTGTACATTGTTTGTTCGAGTCTGCAACAATGATCCAGGTTTCTGTTTACTAATTCGCTTAATCCTTGTGGGTCTAATGATCCAAGAAAATAAACATACAAATTATTTATACATACTATATAAAATTTCATGCTCGTGCTAAAATAACTTCAATAAATTTTAAAAAAGTAGGAATACTTATATTTTTAATATAGATAATCAGTTATACAATGCTTTTTTCAATTTGAATAAATTCAGTTTGTACTACATTAAGTTAAAAAAAAAAAAAAAAAAAGACATAATTTGTTTGTTAGCTTAGAAATCTTAAGAAAAAAATACGACTATAATTATTAATCACTTTACATTTTATTAATTTGATGAATTATTTCTTAAAGACAGTAACATTTTATTGCATTAAACTCAAACACACAATTCTAAAAACTAGTCTTCTCATTATTCTTCCTATATGAAAACACAAAGTCTTGAATTTATATAATATTTTTGACGTATATCAACTAAATAAATTTTTAATGCACTGGGTAAATTAGAATTTTACAAATGAAACTTGTATAATAAAAAGATAAAACTAATGAAACATTTTCAATTACAAAACTTTACAAAAATGGTAGTTCTCGATTTTTTTTTCTTTTCTTTTTTCTTTTTTTTTTTTTTTTTTTTTTTTTAATGTGGGAGAGGATGAAAATAATTTTGGCATATTATACAACGTACACTAAATGCAAATAAATAGGCAGAAAAAGAATGAAATCATTTGTAAAACTACAAGCCATATGTAAGCAATATTAATCGAACTTTTATTAAAGTACTTGCAATTGATGTACACTTTCACTTTACAAATAAATTAATGTTGAATTACATTCTTTGAACTGAATTTATGAGAAGTGAAACAGCTCTACGTAAAAAAACTCTGGAATTTGGAGTATTATGTAAAACTAATGTTTCCATGTTGTACGGAGTGGAAGTAGAAGAATAAATAAATAAATAAAAAATTATCCTTCCATAAAAAAGCCCATTAGATTATAGCTGGACAATTTGGAAGGTCTTAGTTATGAAATTTCAGAATCAGAATATGACTATTTAATATGTATATTGTAAAAAGGATAGGTAAAATACTATGTTATGAAATACAACTGAAAAGATCATGTTGATTGCAAATAAGAATCTTAGACATGAAAGCTGCAGAGGCTGTTCGCACATTTTTTAGACGATTTTGATGGAGTGTACTGAAACAATTTCACTCATATTTCGTGTTTTATTTGTTCAGTTTGATAGCCCTTGTTCCTAACTATCATTCTACACCGTAATTTCTATTATAATAATGCTTTTTATAATATCGGAAGAGGTATATTTTTCTACTCCTCTTGAACGGCTTTCCAAAGTCCACAAAGCGTTGTAGGTCGGTGTTTGGATAATGCTGATTTTAAGAGTCGAAAAACACAAAAATCCAACAGTGATACATCAGGAGATTTAGCAGGAATATCAGTGAAGGGTATGGTTTTAATTCCCGTTTTTTATTCCATTTTTTTTCTAGAAAAGCCATTGCGGATTGTGATGTGTGGCTGCTTGTTTTGTCTTGATACAGTTCAACCGATTGATAGCATTGTGGAAAAAGATCTGGATTTTCATTTTTAAAATTTGGAATTAAAATATGTTCTTGATAGTATTTAGAGCTGATTTTGACATTTTTGTCACATTTCTTTTGCTTTTATCTTGCGCTTGTATGAAGAACCAGTGACAATCATAAATCATTTAGAAAAACTTTCTTTTGATTTTTTGAACCATGTAGAAAAAAAAATATTCTCCAGTTTTGTGATAATAAATTGATCTTTTTTTATTGCAACCACTTAAATAGACCCAAGATTCATCTACTGTTGCGACATTTTTCCATTTTTCTCCTGATAAATGCTTTTCATAAAGATTTCACTAAAAACTGACTTTGGAGAGAGCGGAAACGCATCTTTCCATCCACTGCCTTTTTAAAAGCGCATTTTTGCATCTAAACAAAAATTCTAAATATCAGAAAATAAATAAAACTTCCACAAATATAACTGTTGTGAAAACAAAATTCTCCATGCAAACGATTTTTTCTTACTGCGAAATAAAATCGTCTAAAAGATGTGCGAACAGCCTCTGTATTTTACTTTAGCATGGAATTTTATCATGTGTACTTCAAATTTAGTTTCCACATTGTATAATATAGATATGTATGTATTTATTGGAAAAGTACTAGGTGCAAAATACTTATTAAATTAGCATTTATTTAGTGTAAAATAAACACTATTTCATTTTTTTTTAATGACAGAAATAGAAAATGCTTGCTATTGAGAATTTTGTAACATTGTCCAATGCGAGATGAGTCACCCACAATTTGTTTTTTAAATATCGTGTCTTTTAGAGCAATTAAAAAGAAAACATACTGCAAAAATAAATAATATTTGTAAATAAAATGTTGAATAACACTGTTTAAAATTTTATTTTCAAATAAAATAGACGTAACAATTTTTATCATTTTAAAATTTTACTCATACACGCGTATATATATATATATATATATATATTCACATGTACAGACATATCATTATAAACAAACAATAAATGTTTTAATACTTAATTTAAAAAGAAGGAAAGGGAACAAAGAAAAATGTCTGCATTTCTATAATTATTTCGGATTCACAGCACTAAATAACTTTCCTAATTTAAAATTCATTAGATTTTTTAAATAAAACCAAAGCCTTTTATGAAAATTTCAAAACAAAACAAGAATTGCATTTGGCGATAACTGAAACGTCGCCAACATGAATAAAAAGTTTTCGACACTCTTAAGATTTCTGAACAATTTAAGGGTACTTATGCAAATGAATATGTAAACTATAACAATTTAGGTACAAGTTAACATTATATGTAAATGTATAAAGGAAACTCATAATATTTAAAATGATATAAAATATACTTATACTGCAAAGTTGAGCATTCGGGCTCGGTATCCAAGCATCTCGATGAGAATTAATGGTCCAAAATCTTCTTCTGGTTAAATAAGCAGGGAATTTAAACATTCTGTGCTCTTTCCGAGAATCATTAAAACAATTAATAGCGGTACATCCACCCACAGTAAAGCAATTTTAACAAAAAATTAATATCAAACGCAGATAAACAGATCGAAGCGCGCGAGCAGACGATAACGAAAGATAAGCTTTCGCGCCGATAAAGAGTTCCAAGGTATTGAATCTACAGGGTGTTTATAAAATCCTAGACCCATTTTGATGTTTAATAACTCATAAAATAATAAAGATAGATTAAAATTAATAACATAAATGGTTAGATAGACTCAAAAAGTTTCATGACCATTGTCAATGAACTTCCACGTGTGTCCCCTTCGTCGCACGGTGAATATCAAGTCGATAGTCAATTTCACGCCAGATAGCGGCAAGCATGTCTGCATCCACAAAGGCTATTGCGGTTGTAATTCTGACTTTTAGGTCATCAATGTTCGACACTCTCCTCCTGTAAACATTGTCCTTTACAAATCCCCAAAGGAAAATGTCCAGCGGCGTTATATCAGGTGATCTGGATGGCCAAGGAATTGGACCTCCTCGCCCAATCCATCTTCCTGGAAGATGGTCATTCAAAGAACTACGAAAGATGGTACCCAATGAGGTGGTGCACCATCTTGTTGCAAAAGGACATGTGGCTGAAGCTCTTCTAGTTGTGAAAATACAAAGTTTTCCGACATGTCTAAGTATACGACTGATGAGACCATCTTTTCTGTAAAACAGAAAGGCCCAATGACTCGGTCGTGCATTAGTCCACACCACGCACAAAAAACACACAACAAACACATCAAAAGTAAACATAACATTGCAATAGTTGCCAAAAACAAAAGAGAGAAAAATGCAATTAATAAGTAGACGATATTTAGAAAAGTACAGATATTTAGACTGGAAAATGAAATTATCTGAAATTAACCACACGCGCAGACGATATTTACAAAAGTAAAGATATTCAAACCTGAAAAGAAAATATATGAGTTATTCCATCAATAAATGCCATAAGTTTGTTTATATCTTCATTATTTTATGAGTTATTAAACATCAAATTGGGTCCGGGACTTTATAAATGCCCTGTATATCAGTTATTTAAAACCTTTTGCGTTTAAAATCAGAAAATAATTTGATCAAGTTTTTATGTTTAAAACAAAAATAATTAATAAAAACATAGTTCATTCAAATATTTCAGAAAACAGTGATTAGGCGGTTAATGTAAGATAACCGTAATGCGGCTCGGGTACATTCCGTGCCTGGGAAAAAAAAATAGGCACAAATATGTCGGATGCGCCTGCTCACATATACAGTCGGCTGCAAAATTATTCGAGCACTAGCAATAATCCTTGCCAAAAAAACGTACACTTAATACAGCTTTGTTAAATAAATCCTTGTCGAGTCATGTTCTTAATCAGTCTAAGAACATGATTCGACAAGGATTTACTTAGCAAAACAGTCTTAAGTGTACTTTTTAAATATAGGAATTATTGGCTAGTGCTCGAATAATTTTGCAGCCGACTGTATAGGCGCCTTAGTAGGAGCAAGGCTGAACTGGATCCGACGCTCCTTCGCGCTGATTCAAGGCTTAAACATTTCCCCCATTTTCACCAGACTAAGACTACTATATAACAGGCTGAATCATTCGCCGCCATTTGTACGTCAAGTCCGTCATTGCTAAATTTAAGATTACTATATAATAGTCTTATATAGTCTCATACAATAATCTTATATGGTAGTTCGTCACTGACAAACCGAAGACTATTATATAATAGTCTTATATAATCTCATATAATAGTCATATACAATAGTCTTAGTTTTAGAAATGACGGACTTGACGGACAAATGGCGGCGAATGATTCAGCCTGTTTTATAGTAGTCTTACACCAGACAAGTTTCGGATTTACCCTGCAACGTAAAAGCGCATCAAGCGGCAAAAGCTGAATTACAAACGTAAACATAAGACGCGATCTTTTATCGGCGCTGCGCTGGATCATTAAAATTTCTGTTCTTTCTTCGTCTACAACATGTTATTTGTTGAAATTTCTCATAAAAATATACTTTGACACATTTGAAATTTCTCATAAAAATATGTTTTGACCATCAACATATAATATATTGCAGCTTTTTTATTTACGAATGTATATATACATGCGTGTGTGTGTCTGTGTGTGTATTGCTTACTAATATAAATAGTTATTTTAATATTTGACCATATTTTATTTAACAATAAATATATAAATAAAAACTACTACTCGTACAGCTAAAAGCTAAAGATTTAGTATATTTTATCAATTTATTTTTATTTCATTTTCTAAAATAAACAATATTCTCAAGTCTCCTATTCAAAACGAAGTTCAAAGTAATTTCTCTTCTAATTTGTTTTATGTTTTATTTGGCCATTTTTAACCACCAAATTATTTTAATTAAACTTTATGTTGATAAAAAAAAAAATTAACATTGGAATTGTTTTTTTTTTTTTTTTTATTGTATTACTAAGGTCTGTATTTTATTGTATTAATATAAAAAACTCATAAACCTATCCCAAATATAATGCGAAATACATACCAATTCGGTATTTACGTATTAGCTCTCACTAGTTTGAAGTGAAACAGCTAACTCATCTTAATATCTAACCTCACCAACAGCCCATGTTATTCTATGCGGAAATTTGTTTCCATAGTTATTCATTATCAAATATATATATTTAATTAAGTTTACACATTTAGAAAATTCATAATCATTAAATTAGCACTTATTTTTCAAAAATTGATTTTTTTATTTCAATTTGCATCTAAAAATTAAGAAAAATGCACTTAGTCAAAATTTGCATTTTTGAACTAAAAATATAAATTTAAAATAAACTTTTTTTTTTTTTTTTTAATTGATACTAATTTAATAGTTACAAATTTTTTAAATATGAAAACGGAATTTAAAAAATACATCAAGTAATGAGTAATTGTGGAAATAAATTTTCCCATAAAATAATATAGGTCTTCGGTGTCTGCAGGATTAACTATTATTTAAGGCTGCACATCAGTCAAATTGTCCCTTTCTTCCTTTTTTGGACTTTTTAAGGGCTTGCAGAAGATTTTTGTAAGGACTATGTAGAATCCTTATTTCCACACACATGTACACACACATATACACACAGTGGCACAGAGTTTCGGACCCGCCCACAAACTCCCCCCCCCCCTCTTAAAAAATGGCCTTTTTGAGGGGGGAGAGGGGGGGGGTTTACCCACTTAAAAAAAAAAAAAAAAAAAAAAAACAATAAAACCCACTCTCAAGTTTTTTTTTTTTTTTTTCTCGAAAAATTTTTTCACTTTTTAAAAATAATTTATTATATTTTTACATATATATTTTCTTCTTTCACATTATTATACATAATTAGAGTTGTAAAATTCTCAAGAATAACCTCCTTGAAGAGAATAATCGAGAATATTCTTATAGAAGCTATAATAACAGGCAATTTTGAAAAGTGTGCTCTGTATAAGTATTAATTTATGTGGAAATTTAGAATTTTTTAAAATTTTGCTTTTAATAAAATAATCGGATTGATTAAAGAAATAATTAAATTTATTTAGTTGTAGGTATTAAAATAAAATTAATTCTCTAAGGCTAAAAGATAAAATCTTGTAAATTACTAAACATGAAATGTAGTGATAATCCAAGTAATTAAGCGACAAACCATTAATGAATTTTTTTTTTAAATTTCATTACCGATATTATTTTTTAAAAGTGACATAAAAAAAAAAAAAAAAAAAAAAAAAAAAAAAAAAGAAGAAGAAGAATATATTTCTAATTATTTATATTTTCGCTTTAAAATGCTTTACACGTATCTGTATGAGATAAAAATGAATTTATCCAACAGCTATTTAAAGAGTACGACACTGTTTTTACGACACTGTTACATACGACACTGTTTTCTAATAAAAAAGAAAAAGTGTGTTGGTAGAAAAAAATGGCAAATTGATGTATGTAGACAATATTAAATGAAAAGCCAAATAAAAAGCAAGAACAGTTGAGTTTATACAAAGTAGGTTTGATTGAAAATTGTACTTTACACTTTCTGCTAATTAGCTCGATCTTTCATTTCCTGATTTTATTACATACGACTGTTCCAAATGCAAAAATGTAAGTGGATGTCTAACCTGCACGATCGTATGATCCGAGTCTGAAAGGGTTATTTGATCTTTTATCAGAAAATCAGACTGACTGTTTCTTTTGATTTTAAATTTTATATAATGAATAACCAATTACAAAATTAAATTAAATTCCATTTTTAAGCTATTTGTTATTTTGCTTTTCATGCATGTTGGGGTACTACATACACATTTTTCAATGACAAACTCAAATTTGCTCTTTTATGACTTGTGTCATTTTTATGTAAATGACTTTTAATTCAGATTATTTCATTTGTACTTTTGCTTTAGAGAAAGTTTCAGTTATGTGTGACTAGCAGGCTTTATTAAAAGTTATTATGTATGGGAGGGGGGGGGGGGAATCTAGAATAAAAATGTCTATATTAATTATCTTTAAAAATTATAAATTAAAGGGTGTAACGCTAAACGCAGTAAAGTAAAATAAAAATTAATGGACGTACATTTATTTTGTACAAGATATAAAGTGAAAATTGTATAATTAAAAATATTGCTCTCATCTTTGTTTTATGCAAAACTGAACAAAGTAGTCTTTAAAAAAATTATGTATGTGGTATTTGTTATAATATGGTAATTAATAGCAACCCATTTTCTTATCTATATACTAAATCCAAAAGCAAGA
Source organism: Salticus scenicus (assembly GCA_963930645.1). Taxonomy (NCBI): domain Eukaryota; kingdom Metazoa; phylum Arthropoda; class Arachnida; order Araneae; family Salticidae; genus Salticus; species Salticus scenicus. Next base: position 132,358,158 of record OZ005658.1, on the reverse strand, counting down.
TATACTGCTTTTAAATTATCAAATAAAAAAGAAGCTGCATTAGAATTTGTCCAGCCAGTTATAAAAAAAAAAAAAAAAACCTTTGATTTTAAAATTTCATGCAAAAAGTTCTCCATTCAAGGACATTTTGAGAATTATTTTATTAAAATGTAACAGCTCTAGAATTAAGAAAATGATATTAAAAATTTTAATATCCAAGTACTGAAAAATGTTGAAATAGTTCTAATCGCAAAAGGTTCTACATCCGATGAAGAGTGTTTTCTTGAAATAGAAAATTTAGTTTCAATGAAAGCTATAAAACTTCTAATTTTATTCAAAATATTAAATGCAAATTCTATTCAATATGTAAATTTCAAATGGATTGCAATATTCTATTACATAATCCAAAAGTATATTTTTTTCTTAAATTTCTTCCTATAACTCTTTTTTTTATTGTATTGAAGTTTTTTTTTAATTTTTACCTAATTCATTAAATTAAGAATCTTATTGTTATTAAGTTAATTTGTTATCATTAAATTATAGGAAAGGCATGTTAGGTTTAACATTCACTATAAAAAAAAAAAAAAAAAAAAAAATTCAACTCACAGTCATCCTGTTATTACCATTTACATCGTTTTAATGAGCACTCAATACTACAATTTTGAAATATTTTTAGAAGTTCTGAATATAAAAAAATTTAATCCTTTTTTATATAACAGTTCTTTAATTCATTGATGAGATCGACAAAAGTGTTAAAAAAAAAAAAAAAACACTTTATGTAAAGGATAAATATTAAAGCAAAATATAAGAATTTAGGTGGAAAAAGCCTGTGTTACAGAAATAAATGAATTGATTGTTTTATTTTTAAACATAAAAATAAAAAATATTTTATTAACATGGCTATGTGAAAACTTTTTTATTAGATGAGATATAAGAGAATTCCATGTCTGAAAGTACAAACTTTACATCTTGTATACATTATTACAGAAAGAAAATCACCACAACCTAAAAAAAAAAAAAAAAAAGCTGAAAAATCTCATCCCTGTTTATTGTTAATAATTTAAATTATTTTTAGGTGAAGCAATAATTAATGTTGGAATATTAATTACTTCTTAAAGTGGCAAATTTATTTACGAATAGGTATAATATGACTGGAAAACATATACTAATAAAACCTGGCTTAAAAAAAAAAAAAAAAAAAAAAAAAAAAAAACCCTGGTTTTTGCCAACCCTGAAATACTGTATAGAAAGAAATAATTCATTTTACATAAATATTAAGAATATGAAGGTCATTTAACTTTTAATTAATTATAATAAATTAGTATTACTATTATTTTGTAATAAGTTTTATTTTAGTCTAAAACTGTTCTCTTTTTAAATAAACTTAAAATTCAAACCCAATTGTGTTATTCTACATTTAACATAAAAAAAAACCAATTAAACCTAAAAAAAAATATTCCACCCAGGTTGGGCTTAAAAAAAAAAAAAAAAAATTCTTAAAACCTTGCAGTGGCGTATCCAGGATTTTATTTCGAGGAGGGATGAGTTAAGTTCGATAATGTTTCATAGCATACAGAAATCATAAATATTACTCTTAATCTTTATTTTTTAAAACTTTCTACAAATTTCAAGAGGGGCTGTAGTCTATCACCCCGCTTTAAAATTCGTCTAAGTTTATCCTCAGAAGATAATTTATACAAAGGATATACTGGAAAATCAGAAGGCACAGACATAGGCTTCAGCCGTCGTCTTTTTTAATTCTATATGAAATCTTCATTTTTAAAATGTTCGCTACAAAACACGTGACGAATTGGATTTATCGATTGCATAATATTCCATACGAGAGATAATTTTTAACCATCATTATCCGAAGAAAATTCATCAAACGATAGTCTTTATTTTTTCTGGAATTCGATTTGCAAAATGGAACATAGTAGTATGCCATATTCACGAAGTTTATAATCTATCTCTTCATTGACTGAAATCAAGTTCTTGCCAGAACTTAAGTTACTATTTAAAACAACATTTAATCAGAATCCTAATATAACATATATTCGATAATTTCACAATCTATAGAAAAGAAAACAAAATAAATACTCAAGATCGTCCTAATAATTCCATGTAAATAAAGCGCGTAAAGACCTACGTACGCAGCGCCATCTGGTGAGAAATCTTACGTAGATTTGTGTCTTTTGAATTCTTTTGTTATTTTCAGAATTGTTATAGCCTTGTATCCGCGCTGCGGTGGAGCGTCGGATCCAGTTCAGCCTTGGATGTGGGGAATCGAATTGACGCGAGGCAGGAGAGAGTTTCCCTCTGCTGACAAACCTCCTACTGCGAACGAAATTGGGTCTCTTTTGTAAAAGAGCAATAAAAAGTAATGTCCTTCATTGTAAATGTGTGCAAAATGTCAAGGGTCGCTTTCGGACAGTGGATAATTTATGAGTTTTGACGCGCTGCATAGTAGCTAGTCTCTGAAGGAAG
>OZ005658.1:130996480-131060480 GCA_963930645.1 Salticus scenicus | reverse complement strand
CACATAATATTATATGTAAATAATATAACACTTTAACCCATCCCTTAAAGTTAATCACAGACTATCGCTAATATCCCACTGCACAGTTCTAGTTAGACGTTAAACTCACTCAACCTCATTCTTGATGGGAAAAAAAAAAAAACTCCTCCAAACACCATTTTTTTAAAAAATAACTTTTAGGGAAAAATGTTTAAAATCGATTATACACTAATCTCTATAAGTATATAGCGAGAGTCTTCAAATAACGAAAAAAAAAAAAAAAATACTGAATATTTAAATTTAGTTATAATATATTACCTTAAGAGGTCATACCTTCCGTGGAGGATCAAAATTGTGATGGCATATCTCCGGACCATCTTTAGGGGTACATCCAATTACCCATAGCGCAGTACTAGTGTGACGTTAAAAATCAATCAACTAACTATAGAGCGTCTCCAATTGCCCATTGCGTAGCATAACGCAACGTTAATCCCACTCAGCTCGGCTCCCTTAATTTGTATTCATTAAAATATCATTAAATTAATTAGACCAGTAGCACTCGCATGGGATGATTGAGTCACCACAACTGCTAAAACTTTTTTGGGGTACATACAAATGAAACACTTCCAGTTGCAAAGCCGTTTGCAAGCGTACCAAATCTATGACTGCAGTCGGCAGCAAAAGTATCAGAGCACTAGCAAAAATTCCTATGTGAAAAAAGTACACATAACACTGTTTTGTTAAATAAATCCTTGTCAAATCGTGTGCTTAGACTGACTAAGAACAGGATTCGACAAGGATTTATTTAACAAAACTGAATTAAGTGTACTTTTTTTACATAGGAATTTTCGCTAGTGCTCGGATACTTTTACTGCCGACTGTATTTGCAAAAAAATTGCAAAATTTACGTCATCGAAATTGCAAGCGTTCCATTTGTATGTAACCCTTAATAGTCAATAAAACTATGTAATCTTTTTCCAGCATAATTGAGTAAGTTATTGCTAGAAATATTTGCGAGAACAGTTAATATTTCTCTAGAATAGAACTAAAAATTTTATTTTATATTATTTTGTGAGTAAGAGAGAGAGCGGACGTGCGTTTTATGTCACACTAGTGCTACGCTAAGACAATTGGCTACAGTCTAGGACACACCACTTAAGGGTGTATATTTTTTGTATATTTACAGGGTGGGTAGGCAGGCTGGGTTTAACGTCGCACTAGTGCTGCAATATTATACAATTGGCGACGTACAAGGACTCACTCCTAAGGATGGTCCAGAGACATACCATCACAATTTTGATCCTCTACGGAGTAGATGGCTCCCCTGCTTCGGTGACATCTTATATTTACCGATATTATGGTTGAGATTATATAGGTTTTAGGTAGCACTAGTGCTACACTATTGACAAATGGCAACTGTCTAGGATACGCCCCGAAACGTGGTCAGAAGACATCAGTGGCGGCTCGTGAGTGACGTTTTGGGAGGGCTGCAGGCTAATGACTGAAAACAGTATGTTAACAACGAAAACGTTTTCTTTTAATTGGCTCTTGAAGTGTTAACATATTTTCTTAGATTGTCGAAATAAGCAAATCAGCCAATTAGGTGAATAAGCGTTCCATTCTTTGTACTTTTTCTAGACGTTTCGATGAAGTACCCCCAATACGAGCTGCCACTGGAAGACATATCATCAAAATTTTGGTCCTCCATGGAGGGGAATGGAGCATTCATGGTGAAGATAGATTAAATCAGAGAATCATTTTGAATGATAATCATAACAGAACTTCATCAAAAATATTTTCCAATGCACCTACAATATTAAAAATTTATCAAAAGCCATAACTCCGATACAACTTGAAACTTTATTAAGACTTGTAATTCTATTCATAGCATTTTTCTCAAAGCAGCAATTCCATTTACTTCCCCAGGACCATCCTTATGGGCGAGTCCCAGACTATTTGCCAATTGCCCAAAGCGCAACACTAATGTGACCGTGACGTAAAACCCAACGAACAAACCGTGTAATATTCCATTTAATATCTTACTTTAAAAAGCAAAACTATTCGAGCTATGTAAACCTTCGTATACAAATTTAGTATGGCAGATCTTCATTTCAAATTACACTTTCATTATTGTTTGCACAAATATGAGGCTTTTGCTAAATCTGTTTGCTCCATGTATTGCTAACAATAATGTAATGATGGTGTCAATGATGAGAAAACGCTGACACAAACTGAGCAGAAGGTAAAGGGCAAAACTGGGAAAATTCATTAGTGGCCAGTGGCCAGTACTGTCAGTTTCATTAATAGCCACTTTTTTTAAGTTAGTGGCCACTTTTCATATAATAAGACTATTTCTTTCAGACTGCAAAAAGCATTGTCACCATTTTACGGTATAATCACCTTAAGAAAAATATGAAAATAAGAAATAGATATAATAATAAAATTAACACAGGGACACTGAAATTGTAATTTGCATTTACGCTCTTTTTAAAAATCCTAAATTGCACATCCTAAATTAAAATCTGCTTAGGGCTGTAATAATAACAGCAAAAGTTTTTATCTTTCAGATAATTCAGTAGTACTTTTTTTTTTTTTCAATTTATTTAAGTGAAATAAGCTGTTATCATTCACAGTTCACATTGACATTTTCTAGTAAAGAAATCAGCTGATTCATCATCATCACAACCTTTTACATGGACATGTGTAAATACAGTTAGCAGTTTTATTATTTTTTCTTATTTCTAAAGACACACTTTTTTAAATGATTTTATTTCAAGAGTTAAAATATTTCCTCTTAAAAAGTATAGATATGGAAACTTAGCTGCCAAATTTGTAGCTTTAAAAATAGGGAGATTTCTACTTTAAAATGAGAAGGAAAAAGAAAGATTTCTACTCAAAAGAAAGCAAATACAATTTTTTTGAAAAATGCACATTTAAGCCAAAACAAATTTTGATACACACATTTGTCAAATATCTTAAATAGGTTAAATATACACTGAATGCTATGGAGATAATAATGGGAAAAGATTGTGCTTTGCAGGACATTTGAGCATTAACTGCTAGTTGAAATGGAGCGCACATGTGTGTGTGTGTGTGGGGGGGGGGGATACATCTATATACTTCTTTACAGGTTCTAATAAAGTAAGTTTAAAATAGATATTTTTATTTTTGCGGCAAATGGAGAATGATTAGAAATTATAAAGCTTTCTATAAGCTGTGTGATCACAGATCGTTAGGGGGAGGGAAAGGGGGGGGGGGGGTCCAAAAATTATATGAGTGAGATATATTAAACAATTCTACTTCTTTATAGGTTGTAGAATATAATAAAGCAAGTTTAAAATGAACATTGACATTTATGCCATGGATGGGAAAAGATTGGAAATCACAAGACTTCGATTGCCTATCGTCGCTCGATTTTTAAAATATTTTAATGATCACAAAAAGTGGCGACTTTAGTGGCGATCGATGCATAAATTTTAATCGCCATCTTTTTTTATTTAGTCGCCATGTGGCCAGTGGCGACCATTAATTTTGCCCTTTAGCAGAAGGAACAAAATGAGAGTTTACTTTTTTTGGCGAATTAGCACACTTATGGCATCAGGCAGCTCCAACTGAATTCCAACTTCCAACAGTTCGAGGGTTAGCGCGCGCCTTCCACCGAGTTAAAATAAACAATCAAAATTACAATCAAGTTTGTTTAAAGAATTAGTCAACACCTAATGTATTTTTTTCAAAGCCATTTTCATATACAGAATATGTCCAGATCCATTAAATGAGTGCTTGTTTTCTAAAAATTAACTTTTTAAAATTTTTAGTAATTCATTTAAAAATATGAAATTTAATTTGTTGTATTTTAAAACTAAAAACTAAAATTTAAATTAAAAAAAAAAAAAAAAAAAATATCTTTTTAGAAAACGGGTATTTATTTAATGCATGTGAATACTCTGAATATGAGAATAGCCCTGAAAAAAATTTACCCATAGAATAACATTAACTTGGGCTATCAGTAAAGAAAAGTAGTATAATTAAGATTAAAAACTATTAAAAGTTTAAAATTATAAAACATTTCACGTGTATAAATAATATATAAAAGGTAACAAACCACTTTAAAACACGTATATACAATATTTTTATTAAAAACTACACAAAGCTTTTCGCCATTATAACAATAGCATCATCAGGTGTAATTGCGTTCCATAGAGCCAGAACCAGCAATATATAAATAAAGAAGTTCAAACGGTTTAAAGTTACGGTTACAGTAAAAATTTTTCATTTCAATATCATTTTCAGTATTTTTTTTTTTTCTCTCTCTATGAGCACAACGCGTTCCATATTTTATGAAGTGATGCAGCATCCTTGGAGTTAATAACTTTATTGTACTTGATAATATTTACTGCTTCTGTTATTAGCAGGTCTTCAAAGTCGCGAGGGGCTGAAATAACTTCGGACTGGGTCCACAAAGGAATAGCATCAGTGTGCTCGTAAAGAAAGTCTACTAGAATTGAACTTTTTTTCTCTTTAACATTACGAATGTGTTCACTAATTCTTGCTTTAAGTGTGTGACGTGTTTGCCCAATGTAGTAAAACAGTTCATTATTATATTTGATAGGGATTTTATAAACCCCTCCAGACGGTCTGTTGATATCTTTGTCATTAACAACTAAGTTTTTAATAGTACAGGGGGAGGAGAAAGGAATGCATAGATTAAATTTACGTAAAATAAAATGCTTAAATTTTTTTAATTCATTACAGAAAGGCAGGGGTGCAGAATATGTCCGAACGCGCGAACGATGTTCGGGGGAAATTCTGGCTGTCTGGGGAAATTTTGAATATTTATTATCTTAGAATAAAATAAAAATGAAATGAAAACGGAAAAAAAATTACTGAAAAAAAACAAACTTTCTAATATTAAACTACAAATTAACAGCTGCATTCTTCTGTTACAAGTATATTCCCATTAAATAACCATTACCCCCCCCCCCCCCCCCTTAAAAAAAAAAAAAAGTATTAAGTATTTGAAGTTTGATGATAAATATTTCGTGATTCATTTAAACTAGAGAAAATACTTTTTTTTTTCGTAATTCTATAATAAAAAGGTATTTTCAATTTTCATAGACAGCAAAGTGCAATAAAACAAAGCAACATTAATTTATGTATAATTATGTACTATTATATAAGAATTAAAGCCTTAAAAATTATGTTAGTTAATAAATCTAATTACCTTAAACTTTTGAATTTTTCCTCTGGTGAACATTAATAGCAACATTAAATTTCGATGTAGTTAAGAAAAAAAGAATGTAATATAGTAGCATAAGAAATCTTCATCAGTATTTGGACTAAAGGAAGATTTCCGCCCCCCCCCCCCCCAAAAAAAAAAATTCAGATAATAGGTTGATGCGTTATTTTGGGGGAAATTTAGAATGTGTTCTGGGGAAATTTCAGAGGTCTGAACATTTTCTGCACCCCTGCAGAAAGGTAGACTATTGGTATATTTAATTTTAGGATTATGGTTAATACTAGCATTATTTTATATATTTTATTTTTGACCCCATTGGTTATTTTTAAAACGGTGTTTTTACTATACCCTGCATTACCCTAAAATTAAATATACCAATAGTCTACCTTTCTGCAATGAATTAAAAAATTTTAAGCATTTTATTTTACGTAAATTTAATCTATGCATTCCTTTCTCCTCCCCCTGTACTATTAAAAACTTAGTTGTTAATGACAGAGATATCAAGACTTTCCGGAGGGGTTTATAAAATCCCTATCAAATATAATAATGAACTGTTTTACTACATTGGGCAAACACGTCACACACTTAAAGCAAGAATTACTGAACACATTCGTAATGTTAAAGAGAAAAAAAGTTCAATTCTAGTAGACTTCCTTTACGAGCACCCTGATGCTATTCCTTTGTGGACCCAGTCTGAAGTTATTTCAGCCCCTCGCGACTTTGAAGACCTGCTAATAACAGAAGCAGTAAATATTATCAAGTACAATAAAGTTATTAACTCCAAGGATGCTGCATCACTTCATAAAATAGGCACGCGTTGTGCTCATAGAGAAAAAAAAAAAAATACTGAAAATGATATTGAATGTGTAGTTTTTAATAAAAATATTGTATATACGTGTTTTAAAGTGGTTTGTTACCTTTTATATAAAAGTAGTATAATTTAACCAAAAACTGTTAAAGTGAATTTAAGGCCAGCGAAATTTCAGATATAACTCAAAGACTTATAATTAACTTTTGGAAAATGGAAGAAAGATTAAGTTTAAGATCTAAAACAATCTATACATTATAATAGTAAATACTATCACAAAAAAATAACAACAAAAGAATCTAACTCACCAACCAAAGGAAAAGTTGCTGCATCAAAAACTTTAATGAATATATTTAACAGAATAAAAAAATTAAATTGGCTTCTTCCTAGCTTTTGCCACGCTGAAAGTTTCAATTACAGCTTTAAAATCCAGGTTGCTTGTTAAATCGTGCTCTGAGCACAGCAAAGCCAAACATTGCAGCTTATTCTGCTGCATTTTTGTTCTTCGAAGAGATAGAACTCTCTCTAATTTGGAGTTTCTTCTCTCGGCTTCGCAATTTGATATTGGTAGAGTTAAATAAATACGTAATGCAATAAACATATTTGGAAAAATCTCATTTAACTCATTTTTAAACATATGATCATAAATATGTATCAGTGATATTTTTTTTTCTAAGCTACAGCTCAACAAATATTGTGAAAATTGAATGACTTCAGAATGGCTTCAAAATCTACTTCTCCTTCATAAACTTCAAGACCTAATTTAGTAATGAAATAGAAAATGCTGCATACTGAGTTATAAGCATCAATTCGTTTTATATTTCGGAATTAAATCTATCTATTATCACAAATAAAGTTTCAACTTTAAGTTTTTCAAATCCTTGAAGAGTTACATCGCTAGTTGTTTTGGATTCGAGAGTACCAACAGTAAATTTTTTTCTTCTCAGTCTTTTTCCCTGATCCTTACATGAAGTCGCTACATGTGAAGATAGCAAAAACAATAATAACAAAGTAATAACGGAATCAAAATTTAAATATTATAACTTACATGCGATATATGGCTGTACTAAACCAAATGCAAGTCCCATTTTTTTCAAAACGTCTGTATCATCACTAATTTGAAAAACATCACTAAAACAAAATTTATATTCTTCCCTGAAAAAAATAAATAAATAAAATAAATAAATAAATAAACTAAAATAAGAATAAAACACAGTCAAATCTCATTAATGTGAATATGTTTAACATGATCTGTTTCCACAATCTCCGTCAAAATGAAGATTAGTTTGTTAAATACGTATAGCATGAGCTACTGATAACGTGAAATCCCCCCCCCCCCCTGAAATTCACGTTAATGAGGTTTGACTGTAATAATAATATTAAAATAAATATAAATTCAGGAGGGGAAAAAAAAAATCTTTATTTTTCACAATTCTAAATTTTAAAGGGCAATCTCCTTTTAAAGTTTGTTGCTATGATTTTGGTACACCCTGTAAATACATATGATATATATAAACAGATAATTTTTGTTGCCATTCTCCCATCATACAGGACAAATCATTATACTTATATTAAGCAACATTTCTATTAGCCCATATTAGCTGGTACAAAAACTATATCAAAAGAGAAACCACATTAGATTGTTTTATTTGGAAAAACCAACATGGATCTGTCATTACCCTGTATCTGCCCTCCCCCCCTTTTTTTTTTGGAGGGTGGGAGAGAAAAGCTTTAATATTATTGAAAAATTATAATAATTAATTTTTTTTTAAATTGAGTTTTTTAAAGCTAACTTTAAGTGTAAATAATTTAGTGCATACGGTATTAAATATGTTAATCCTTTTTTTTTTTTTTTTTTTTTGTTATTCCTCTATCATCTCATCAAATCTTATATGAAGCAGAGTTTTTTGTATTTGAAATATTTCTTGCTGACTATATTATATTATTCAGAAAGATTATAAAATTACATTAGTATAACGTTCTGTCTGTGCAGTTTAGAGAAAAAAAGTCTGCAGATGAAAGGATATATAAGCAGAAAAATATTAATGTTATAATATTGTAAAAAAATAAATAAAGTTTCACTTTTCTTTATAAATGTATTATTTCTAGAAAATAGATCCCCCCCCCCAAAAAAAAAAATATATATATATATATATTTATTTCCTTTCAAAAGACGATACTAATGTAATTATATGATCTTTCTAAGCAATAAAGTATAAAAAAAAAAAAATGTAAAAAGCTCTACTATACTTGAGATACAGGGATGATGACAGGGTAATGATTAAAAAATAGGATTAACTTGTTTGCGACCATAACTAAATGTATTTAACTGTTTCCATTACAGTATTAAGAAAAAAAAAAAAAAAAAAAAAAAAACAGGGTAATGACAGTGAATAAAAGTGCCAGTGCTGACTCTAGACTAATTTTGACAGGGTGCTCCCCCCTACTGCCCTTTTAAACACATTTTAGCACCCTGCAGTCCTTTTTCAACTCATTTTAGCATCTGGTAGCCCTTTTAAAAACATTTTGGTACCAAGTAGCCTTTTCTAACATTTTAAATGTTCAGAAGCCTTTAGATATTTTTCTTCCTGACTTTTCAACCTTCCAGCAATAGTTTTACAGCATTCCTGGAAGAACAAATGCATATAGCAGCCTGTATATATCAGGGTTGGGTTTCTTCCAGGACAGTGGAAGAAACTGGAAAAAAACGGAAGAAATGGAAGAAACTAACCAGAACACAAAACAGATGTTCGAAATTAAAATTTATGAACTATATAAACTCAAAGCATAAATATAATGTCAAATCTAAACTAGAGCTGTACCGAGTACTCGTTATCGTTATATACTCAGTACTCGGCCAGTTTGCCGAGTACTCGGTACTCGGCCAAATATGGACTAAGTATTCGGCCAATACCGAGTAGTTGTAAGAATTTCATTATTTTTATGTATTATTAAAAGAAATGTATTCATAAGAGTTGTTTATTAATAACGAAACTAAAAAATATGAAAATACAAACATAGTCATTAAACTTTTGCTGCAAACAGCTTTCTGCAGTTAAAACGAGCAAGCAGATTGCCACCAAACTCTGTATAGAGACGATTCATGATATGAGCTTATCCATTTTAGTTACAAGAATTTGAGTATAACCAACTTGTATGCGTGTAATATAAAAAAATTTTTTTTTATAAAAACTTATTGTATCTATAAAACAGACAAAAATAAAATATTTTAGAAAAAAGAACCCTTATATAATACTAATATAGTAAATAAAACTTCAGTTACATATTTGTTCAAATAAAAGTAAGACACTTTTAAAACTGTAAGAAAAGATTGGTTTTTAATTTAAAAAATAATAATTATGAAAAAAATAAATACACTAAAATGTTGTTATTAAAAATATATTTTAATAATTAAAAATGTTGTTTTTCAAATTATGGCCCAAAACCACCTATCTTTTTTACTCTTCTAGAATTTGAAGATTAATGATAGCTATCATGTTTGAAATGATAAAATATTTATTTTAATGTTCTCATTTCATATGTGAACTTCACGATCTTAAATTAAGCCTGAGTGTAAAGGAACTTCTATATTCTCTAAGAATTATCTAAGAATGGTTCACGTCTGAGAAAGACTATATAATAAAGAATGAAGTTATCAGTTATTATGGTTTTAATAATCCACTAAGCTGGAAGTATCAAATATAACAATGAACCTAATTGTGTATATGCACTACAAAAATTCTGAAACGTTTTATGAAAACATGCTGTTTGCCATTTAACTTAATTTCGTGTTCAAAAAACCTTTTTTAAATTTCAAGATGTGCGAAATTCTTCATGTCAATTATTCTTTCTTACAACTACTCGGTACTCGGCCGAGTAGTAAAAGGCCGAGTACTCGGTACTCGGCCAAAGTGCTACTCGGTGCAGCACTAATCTAAACTATAATCCAATTAATATTAAAAATATTGTTAGAAAAATCAGTTATTTTATAACAAACACTAAATATATATAGGTGATGTGTTTTTACTTTTCAATGCTGATATTTTTAGAACTTTTTGCATATATACTATCTCATATTAGTATACATTCAGACAGTACAAGTGATAATAATTACGGAATTAACCATAATATTTGTACTTTTTTTTTTTTTTTTAAGGATACAATTTTTTATATAAACTTGAAGCTGGTAAACTTTATCAATAAGTAATATACCTACTTTTAAACTCTCCTGCAAGTTCTCTAGGATTAAAAAAAAAAAAAACATAGTTTGTATTTATCTATTTTAAGTTGAAAAATAAAATGCAGTATTGAACTACTCTAAAAAACATTTCATTTGTTTTACAGTTTTTAACTCCCTCTAACTCTCAAAAATTTAGTCTAGGGGTTGTGCGGATTATAGGAATTTGTAGATTAGAGATCATTGCCTTTGTTTACAGTTTTCTTTTGCAGATACAGAGTCAGTTATTAATTTATGAGAATAGACATCAGAATGGAAAGACGATTTCTAACAAATTTTAGAATAAAGTATTTCTTCAATATTAATAAAACTAATCGATCACATTCATATATGATAAATAATTTAAGCATATTCAAATAATAGGTACCTATAAAATGTAAACAAATATATTTAAAAAATATGAAACTAAATATTTTTGAAAGTTCGGAAATAATATTCATCACTGATTAATTTTGTTAAACATTGACATAATAATGATTTGTTTTAAGCACTAGTCTGTATGAATTGCAGGATAATAAATACAAGAATGTTACCAAAAATAAATTCAAAAACTGGCGTACAGACAATAGCAAGAAATTAGAACTTCTTCACACACCATAAATCCCAAATCAGCACAACCGGTTTTGAAAGGACTTAGCCTTTCTTCATCAGGTGCAAACACGTGCAACTGCCTTGGAGGCAAGAGCAAGAATGTCCCCCCCCCCCCCCCCAAGTTGAGTTTCAAAGCAAGGATTAAGCTAAAAATTTGATTAAAAAAAATAAAAATGTGAGAAATGTGAATTTATTTGAAATATGAGATGTAAATTTCTTTTTCACTGTACTGTATTAGGAAAATGAAGTTTTTGATGACATTTTGTAATACAGTAATTATTGAATACTGGCTCTTTTAATTAACTGAATGTTTGTTAAGAGCTGTTTTATCAGAAAGTATAAGCAAGTGATACAAACTATCAGGGGTGCAAAATATGTCCGAACGCCCGAACAAGGTTCGGGGGAAATTTAAACTGACTGGGGAAATTTTGAATATTTAAAAAAAAAAAAAAAAAAAAAAAAAAAATGTAAATCAAAAATAACAATTTGCTACTTTGAAGTGCTTATACACTAACAGCGATATTTTTATGTTACACTGTATACTTATTCTCTTAAAGATTTATTACATAGAACAAATGACTTTGTATAGCAAAGTAGATTTTTGCATTATTGAGGGAAATTTATACTGTGTTTGGGGGAAATTTCCGAGGTTTGAACATTTTCTGCACCCCTGCAAACTATTATTTATTACCATTTAAAGAAATAAAATTGTCTAAATAATAAATTATAAAACTTTGCGCTTTTTAAATTGATTTTTTTACTGGATTTTGAGTATTTTAGAACGTGATTATCAGATACCGAAGATCACTTCGGTAAAAATCTCATAATTATTAATTAAATATGTAATTAAATTTTTATAGGTATAATTAAAGTTACTTAAAGTTGCAATTTATAGGATAAATTTTTAAGAAAAACAGTTTCTTCCATTTCTTCCACTTGGAAGAAACCTATTCTTCCGGCCGGTTTTTTCCGCCTTGGAAGAAACTTGCCAACCCTGGTATATATGCACATAAAATTAGTAATTTACTTCTGACATGTACAAAAATCACAAAATTTAAGACTACAAATTATGTAAAACAATACCCTTTTTAAAAATAGGTTGCCCTTTTTATTAGTGCTGCACCGAGTAGCACTTTGGCCGAGTACCGAGTAGTTGTAAGAAAGAATAATTGAAATTGACGTATATATGAAGAATTTTGCACATCTTGAAATATAGAAAAGGCTTTTTGAACACAAAATTAAGTTAAATGGCAAACAGCATGTTTAAATGAAACGTTTCAGAACTTTTGTAGTGTATATACACAATTAGGTTCATTGTTATATTTGATACTTCCAGCTTAGTGGATTATTAAAACCATAATAACTGATAACTTCCTTCTTTATTATATAGTCTTTCTCAGATGCGAATCATTCTCAGATAATTCTTAGAGAATATAAAAGTTCTTTATAGGCTTAATTTAAGATGCATGAAATTTACATATGAAATGAGAACATTAAAATAAATATTTTATCATTATTTAAAACATGATAGACTTCATTAATCTTCAAATTCTAGAAGAGTAAAAAGGCAGGTGGTTTCGGGCCATAATTTGCAGAACAACAAATTTGATAATATAGGAACATTTTAGTGTATTTACCTTTTTCATAATTATTATTTTTTAAATTAAAAATCAATCTTTTTTTTACAGTTTTAAAAGTGTCTTACTTTTATTTGCACAAATACGTAACTAAAGTTTTATCTACTATAGTAGTATTATATAAGGTTTTTTTTTTTTCTAAAATATTTTATTTTTGTCTGTTTCATAGATACAATTTTATGTACAATGTTTTTGTAAAAAAAAAAAAAAAAAAAAAAAAAAAAATGCATATTACACACATACAAGATGGTTATACTTAAATTCTTGTAACTAAAATGGATAAGCTCAAATCATGAATCGTCTCTATATCGAGTTTAGTGGCAATTTACTTGCCCGTTTTAACTGCAGAAAGCTGTTTGCAGCAAAAGCTTAATGACTATGTTTATATTTTCAGATTTTTTTAGTTTAGTTATTAAAAAACAACTCTTATGAATACATTTCTTTCAATAATACATAAAAATAATGAAATTCTTACAACTACTCGGTATTGGCCGAATACTTAGTCCATATTTGGCCGAGTACCGAGTATATAACGAGTACTCGGTACAGCTCTACTTTTTATTGAATTCCATTCCCCACAGCAGCCTTTTTATTCTAGAGTCAGTACATGCTCACCTATATACACTACATAAAAAAAGTAGACGGACACTAACTTGTAATACTTTAAAGCCGTTTATTTCTTTAATTAGAGATTATGAGGTTCATTTCTCTAATATAATTATATTCTTGAGACATCATACATTATTATTTTTTTGGATATAGATTCAATCCTTTTGAATTATGTAGTGGAAAAATTCAGGAAACAAAAATGGTGCATATTTGCACTGTAATTTTTCTTAAAAAAAGTAAACGGACACATCTTGTATCCCTAAAATAAAACGTTTTTAGTAAGGGTTTCGTCTCCCATTTGCTTTAATAAGTTTGTATACTCATCGAATCAATGAGATTCTGAATCTTTTTTTGACAGAAAATTTCCCAAATGTTTGTAAGAGCTCCTTTGAGCTGGTGAATTGATTCATACTGGCGTCCTCCCTCATAAATTTTGTGAAAAAGTATAGCCCAAATGTTTTCTACAGGATTCATATCCGGACTCTTGGCTCGCCCGGGTAAAACAATGAAGTGTTTCTCATGAAACCATTTTTTAGCGTTGTTAGCGGTGTGGAAAAATCCAGTTGTTGGAAACATCTTGTTGGAAAATCCAGTTGTCTCCTCCAAGATCACATGCAAATGGCAAAAGTTCACTGCTTAGTGTTTCAATATAATCTTTGTGAGTTTGCTTCTTACTTAAGAGCACTAAATTGTGCTTCCACCATAGCCAACAGCTCCACACCATCACGCCACCACCACCAACTTGCCGAGTAGAGTACACTTCGTCTTCTTTCTCCAAACTGTGCCAATAATATTGATATCCATCTGGGCCGTCTAAATTAAATTTTTTCTCATCTGAAAAAACTACAGATATCCAATCTGTAGTCCAATACATACGTTTTTGAGCCCACTGTAGGCGTTCTGTCATGTAGTGATCCTTCTAGCACGGATGATGTTTTCTTTTCTTATATTGAAAGAGCTCTGAGTGCTTAATGTAGTTATAAATTCTCTGAGAAGTTACGTTAGTAATTCCTGTGCTTATTCGAACTCTGGGAATTGATGCTTCAGTCTTTTTCAGCTCCGTTAAAATTTTTCTTTGGTCTAAGCGAAAGTTTCTTTGGCCGGCTACTCTTTTTCTTTACGCCATGGGCTTCAGGAGCACGTAGAAAATCGCTGTTGCTACTTTTGCTTATTAGAAGTAGCCTACTAATTTCTCTGACTCCTTTATTAACACTTTTCAGTACTATAGTCTGTCCTTTTTGGTAATCAGTTAGAGGAATTCCTCGTGGCATGGCGCATTCATCTCCAAGAAATTTAACTACGTAAAACCATCTTGTCAAGCACGTTAGCAATTGGCAAAATGCCAAATGTACACGTCCATGCAAAACTGGTATTCCACAAGAAACACCCACTTAGATAATTGTAGTTTTTGACCAGTGTCCGTCTACTTAAAAAAAATATATATATATTGTGCAAATGTATATCTTTTCTGCATTTCCCTACATTAAAATTATAAATAATTGAATAATTTTATTTGTCTGCAGGGATCGATCCAGGCAAAATCTGGGTCCCTTTTGCGGCCCTTTCACAAAATTCCATATAGTAAAAAGGGACCCTTCACAAAATTCAAATTCATAAAAAGGGACCCTTCACAAAATTCAAATTCATAAAAAGGGACCCTTCACAAAATTCAAATATATAAAAAGGGACCCATCACAAAATTCAAATTTATAAAATGAGTAACTTCACAAGATTTTGTTTTATAAAAATGACCCTTTTATTAAATGTTTTCATATTTTCAGTATTATTTTTAATTTATGCCTTAATTTGGCTCAACGAAACTCTATTAACTTGATATTAAACATTACATAAAGTGATTGTAAAAACTGAAGATTTTACACAATATTTTACTTTTTCACAAAAATATTTTATATTTCACAAAAATAAATAAAAATTTCACAAAAATATTTTGTTTTTCACAAAAAAGGGACCCAAAAATTAAAACCTGGATCGACCCCTGGTCTGTCAAAAATATGAAGATTGATAAGTATAAACATGTTAAAGAATTTTAATTGACATTTCCTATTAAACAAAGACAGGGTTTCAAAAAATTGTAAAGAAGTGTTCGTCTACTTTTTTTATGCAGTGTATGACAGGGAATTCTAAACTCAGGGCATTTAGCACAACTCTCTCAAAAATTAAGGGACTTTAGGGACCTATTTATCTTATGTGTTCTGGAATATATATATATAGTTTTTTTTTTTTTTTTTCCTATGATCCCCTACCATATGTAACCTGAACAATACCTTAAATCAAATAATTTAAAAATGTATAGAGAGTCAGTGTCATATAAATACGTATAGAGTCAGTGTCATACTTTCGATTTTGCTGAATACCTTAAGATAAGATATACAATAAGACAGGGCTTGGACCCCTCCATCTCCAGAAATTTTAAAGATTTTACTGCTCTTTGTAATGAAAAATGTCAGATTTTAGGTTTAAATGAATTTTTATCTGTCAAAAGCTATCTATCAAAAGCTTAATAACAGTGGTGTTCTCGTGAAACGATACACAAATACATACCGCAAACCGTTTACGTAGGATCGCTTTACAAAAAACCACGAAAGTTTCTCACCTTGCTTTTTCTTTTGAGGTATGCGTTTCCGGATGAAAATGACGGTCGCCTGCCATTTTGAATTGTTTTTTTGATTAGACATAAGTCTACATTTTAATAAATATCTCCGGAACCAATTAAAAATTTTAATTTCTGTTTTCAGGAGCACCTCGGGAAGGCTTTGGAGCAACCACGTCAAATTTTGTACTTCTGCATTCAGTAGAGGCTGAACGTATAGATGCACAGACAGAGAGACATCTTCTTTTATTATTATAGATTTTGTACCATTTTTATACATATAATAAAGTGTTTCAAATTATGGAAAAATCCCTTATCCAGAATATCCCAGGTCCCAAGCTTTCTGGATAACAATCTGATACTGTACAAACGTTCAAAAACTTATTCAATTAGATAATGTAATAGAAATATACTCTGAAAATACAAATTTTGATTTAAAAACTAATTTTTCTTAATATGTATTACTAACAAACGAATTTTAAAATACTATTTTGCGAATTAAATTTTCAATTAGGGAACATATATATAAATATATAAAGAAAAAGAAAAGTTGATCCTTAACTATATCACACAATTGTTTTTTCTTTATTTCTTTAAATGACTGAAAATTACAGGACATCCTACACTGAGAACAGTTTTATTATTAACTATATAATTTACAGTTATTATATCTTATTAATTTACTTTAAATAACTGATTGGTGGTTAGAAGATTTTGGTCGCCAGAAACCATCTGGTGGCTGTAAGTATATAGGTACCATATAAATAGACAGAATCTGGAAGTCTGATTTCGGAGATTTACCTGGCAACAGAGTTTAAACTGCCATTAGGTTTTTTTAGCATTTTGCTAAACTATGTCAGTAAGAATTTTGCTAAAAAGCTAAAACTAGATTATTTCCTAAAAGTATATAACTACCTCTAGTTTTTATGCAAATATTCGTAGACAGAAATTACAAAATCACTAAAAATATTGGGAATCATTATCTATTTAGTATATTCGGATTTAATTTCGACTTTTAATGGTTAAATTTAAATGCAAAAATATTTAAAAACATAATTAAGAATTTGCTTCACAGATGTATTCTCAGGAGTCTGCTAGTATTGTGTTTGATGAAATCGAAACAAAATTTTGCTGACACATTTTTCTTAAATCACAATATATGCTTGTTTAAAATCGCCAGTGAACAAAACAAACTTGAGGATAACCAAGTTTAGAAAAAAATATCAATTCTATTCAAAGAATTAATTTTCGAAAAAGCTAAAATACTGCCAATTACATTCTTAATTTAATGCAAATCATTTCATTTATCAAAAAACAAACTTTGCAACAAGTTAATTCATTCAAAAGTATAGCACAGAACTATAAAAAAGAACAACTTGTTTTTATCAAAAACATTTCAAAAGTATAGCACAGAACTATAAAAAAGAACAACTTGTTTTTATTAATACCAACGTTTAAAAATTTATTCAATAATACTCTGAAAATGCAAATTTTGATTTAAAAACCAACTTTTTTTAATATGTATTACTAACATATATATCTAAAGAAAAAGAAAAGTTTACCTTAACTATATCACACATAGTTCTTTTTTTTTAATAACTGAAAATTACAGGACTGAGACAGTTTTACTCTTAACTATATAATTTACAGTTATTATATCTCATTAATTTATTTATAATAATTGTTTTGTGGTTAGAAGATTTTGGTCACCAGAAACGATCTGGTGACTGTAAGTATATAGGTACCATGAATAAAAAATATTTTGCAATATATGAGACAGAATTTGGAAGTCTGATTTCGGAGATTTACCTGGCAACCTCGTATTTTAAAAATTTATTGCAAATCACTTTATTTATTAAAAAACAAACTTCGCAACAAGTTAATCCATTTAATGTTCTTAACGCTGAAACATTAAATTAGATATGTAATAGAAATATACTCTGAAAATACAAATTTTGATTTAAAAACTAACTTTTTTAAATACTTCGCAACAAGTTAATCCATTTAATGTTCTTAACGCTGAAACATTAAATTAGATTTGTAATAGAAATATACTCTGAAAATACAAATTTTGATTTAAAAACTAACTATTCTAAATATGTATTACTACAGCAACAAAAAAAAAATCCACAAAAAAGCTAAAGATCTTATCCCAGGAAAAGGGTAACCTTCAGAAATATATATGAATAATAATCCTTACCTGAAATACAATTATCTCATAATATTCTCAAGAACAAATAATAATATAACACAGAAACAAAAGTAAATTTAATAAGAGCGAAAGATGATCCGATCCTACCTCGTCGCGATCTCGACTGGATCTGACGAACATTCGCCAATCTCAATAGCGCCAGTTCCATAACTATCGCCAAGACATGCCAAAGGGAAGAGGTATATCTCCAAATTCAGAGTTCACGTTTTCCTATATTCTGTAAAATCCAAATGGCGGGATCGTATCGTGATCTTGTGTGCTCGTGCTGTGTCCGTCGCTTGCAAGCATATACGAATGAACAGAAGATCGGCTTTAAACTATAAAAAGGTGAGTAAATTCAATATTATTATTATATTTTATGATAGAAATAAGTTATAAAATTATTTATGGCAAATTAATTTTAATAACTTTGTATTGTGGAATATAGCGTTAACTTTTGTAAGCAGTCTCATAGACTGCGAAGTTTCTTTTTTTTAAATGTGTGTACGTGTTCAAATATTTAAATGTTTTAGAAACCACATTTAAAAAGCAGGTGGTTGTTTTGCAGAAAAAGATATAATTATAAAGGAATGCCAGTTTGTATGATCCAAAAAAAGAAATACGTAGCTTTGGTTAATGAGGCTGCTGACATCAGTTATATGTCAATGAAATAAGTATTGATTTGATTTCTTTGTTTCATAGAAGTAATTAACATTAACACATAGACGATTATAATCTTAAACATAATTTGTTTCTTTTTCATTTTGTACTAACAGGTTAAAAAAAAAATAAAATCTGAATATGTAGATTGAATGTTTTTATCAATTTGTCAGCAAGTCAGCAAAGCAAAACTTTAATTTCTATATAACTTTTTATTTGCAATACCAACATGTCATTTTTATTTTATCCAAGGATTTAAGAAATAAAATTTACATACTTAATCAAATCATTTGATAATTTTATGTTCTTATTTTAAATTTGTAAAAAAATTAATTGGTAATAAAAAAATTTCAGATGAAAAAAATACAAAATTAAATATTACTTACATGGAAAACACCGAACAGCCCTGTATAGATGTTGAAACATTTCTTTATATGTAATTATTTTGCTTTATATTAAATTAATATTGTTGATATAATAGTGCTGACTCAGGAATAAATGGGGGGGGGGGGGGAGAATTCGTTAAAAAGAGTATAATTTGCATTCTTCTGTGTTGTGATTTTTGTACAAAGAAAAAGTAAATTATTTTTATACGTGTGGGCTATATGTGTTTGTTGTTCCTTGGATGCTGTAAAACTATATCTAGGTTACATGCTAAAAAGAAAAGTATCTAAAGGCCACTTGTACAAAAATGGGTTGAAAAAGGGCCTTCAAGTGCGAAAATAAGTCGAAAAAAGTCTGCCTGGTGTACCCTGTGAAATTAGCCTAGAGTCAGCACCAGGGCTGGCAAACTGGGCCCAGCCCAGAAAAACCCACTGGGTTTTTGTTAAAAATTATTTCTAACTTTCAAATCCCATCTATAAAGTATAGAAAACACCTTACCTTTTAAGAATAAACTTTATTTTCTGGAAAATAATATTAAACATAAAAAGTAACTACAGTTATCAGGGATTAATACAGGTCGAGTTTACTACCGTTTATGGGTACCTTCACAAAAATCGACCTGGCAAAAAAGGTATCTTCACAAAAATCATACAGCTAAAATCGGTACTTTCACAAAAATCTTAGTCCTCCCAGCAAAATCTAACATTTTTTAATTAGCACATTTTCAAAGGAAAGTAATTCGTGCATTTCTGTTGATGCGATTTGCGAAGCAAGAATCATACAGAATGTTGGTTTTAATCTACACACAAGCGTTTGTTATGGGCGAGAAACAGTGCAGCATATGTAAACAAAACGATCCTTGTGTGTATCGGTACAGACACGCTCTGAAATTGTGGCCATAGTGTACTGTTTGCTGATTCGTCAGGTGGTTTAACATTTTGGTGACTGTATGGTGCCGTGTTTATCCTCCCTGGTACAATTCATGTATACTGCAGTGATACTAACACAAATAAAAACAACTTCTACTTACACTATCTCTACTGAACTGTTTACTTCAGAGTGAAGTAAGTTTTGGATTTTGATTCCTGTTCTGCTATAAGCCTCACACTAGCTGCTGAGAGTTAATTTTATTATTCTACTTTGTTCAAACCCCCCCCCCCCTCATACACACAGAGAGAAAGAAAAAGAGTACATTACAATTTTTCACAAAAATAAAATATAGTTAAGATTTTTCACAAAAATAGGTATTAAGTTTGAAATCTTAGATTGGCCCCTGGTTATGCATATAATAAAAGCAAGTTTATCTTCTATAATTGGTTCAATTTCTTTTTCCTGTAAAACCGAACAAGAATTTTATTTATTTTTTTATTTTATTTTTTTTTTTTTACAGCGGGCATAAAGACTAATTAAATTGTTTAGTTTTAAAACTTTATAATAATTTTATTTTAATTTTAGTAGCAACATAATTATAAATTTTAATTTTTTTTTTTTTCTATAACCTTTTCGAAAAAAGAATAAAACAGTGCAGCTTATTTTTATAATTAAAAAAAAATTAAATGATATGTATTGTACTTCAGAATTTAAGTTCTTTTATTTCATCTATTATTGTCATTAAGAATATTTATTTTGAATAATCATACATAGAGCTGTACCGAGTACTCGTTATATACTCGGTACTCGGCCTACTCGGCCAGTTTGCCGAGTACTCGGTACTCGGCCAAATATGGACTAAGTATTCGGCCAATACCGAGTAGTTGTAAGAATTTCATTATTTTTATATATTATTGAAAGAAATGTATTCATAAGAGTTGTTTTTTAATAACTAAACTAAAAAAATATGAAAATATAAACATAGTCATTAAACTTTTGCTGCAAACCGCTTTCTGTAGTTAAAATGGGCAAGTATATTGCCACTAAACTCGATATAGAGACGATTCATGATTTGAGCTAATCCATTTTAGTTACAAGAATTTAAGTATAACCATCTTGTATGTGTGTAATGTGCATTTTTTTTTTTTTTTTTTTTTTTTTTTACAAAAACTTTGTACATAAAATTGTATCTATAAAACAGACAAAAATAAAATATTTTAGAAAAAAGAACCCCTTATATAATACTACTATAGTAGATAAAACTTTAGTTACGTATTTGTGCAAATAAAAGTAAGACACTTTTAAAACAGTAAAAAAAAGATTGATTTTTAATTTAAAAAATAATAATTATGAAAAAGGTAAATACACTAAAATGTTAGGTATTAAAAATATATTATCAAATTTGTTGTTCTGCAAATTATGGCCCGAAACCACCTACCTTTTTTACTCTTCTAGAATTTGAAGATTAATGAAGTCTATCCTGTTTGAAATGATGATAAAATATTTATTTTAATGTTCTCATTTCATATATAAATTTCGTGCATCTTAAATTAAGCCTATAAAAAACTTTTATATTCTCTAAGAATTATCTGAGAATGATTCGCATCTGAGAAAGACTATATAATAAAGAATGAAATTATCAGTTATTATGGTTTTAATAATCCACTAAGCTGGAAGTATCAAATATAACAATGAACCTAATTGTGTATATACACTACAAAAGTTCTGAAACGTTTCATGTAAACATGCTGTTTGCCATTTAACTTAATTTTGTGTTCAAAAATCCTTTTTTAAATTTCAAGATGTGCAAAATTCTTCATGTATACGTCAATTTCAATTATTCTTTCTTACAACTACTCGGTACTCGGCTACTCGGTACTCGGCCGAGTAGTAAAAGGCCGAGTACTCGGTACTCGGCTACTCGGCCAAAGTGCTACTCGGTGCAGCACTAATCATACATTAAAATAAAATATAGCTTAATCTTACTGATTAACCCTATTTTAATTTTAAAATCAAACCAATTTTTATTAAGTAATATAAGTGAAATTTGTTTATTACTATTTAAAGCTTTTTCGTTTACAATTTATAATTTTTCTTTCATTCATATTAGACCACTTTACAAATGCCTCATGTTTATTCACAAGTTGATTTCCTGTATGTGATTCTTATGCGTAGGCGTAGTTCAGTGTTTGATTTTCCTTATATGCATAAATCAATGCACTTTTCTTGGTCAATGTTGCGATTTTTTTTTCTGTGGATTTTTTTCTATTATTTCCTTGGAAATTTCTAAAATATAACACTTGGTTTTCATCGCCAACATTCGGTAGTTTGCAAATATTGATTTTTAACCATTAGTAAGAAATATTTTTGATAAAGATGACTTCTAATGCTCAATTTTGAAATAAATAGTACATAACTGTATTTTGAAGGTCTAAAATTTAGTTTTATTCATGAATTTTCAGTATATTTTCAAAAAATGTAAACAAAAACACTTTCAAAATTTTGTTTTTTTTTTAAATTTTGTAATGTTGAGCAAATTATTTGTTAACATATGGTAAAAAATGTTCATATAGGCATATTCGAAGTGTAATTGATGAATATTTTGCCTTATTCAGATGAAATATAGAATAATACAGAGATTTTCATGGAAATTTTAAAAAATAACACTTTATTTTCATCGCCTATATTCGCTCCCTCCCAGAAATTAATTTAAGCCATTAGTAAGAAATCTTTTAGTTAAAAATGGATTTTGTTATTCACTTTTGAAATACATAACATGTACAAATTTTATAAACAATTGAAATTCAGTTTTATTGTTGAATTTTAAGTTTTTTGTGAAAAAAAAGTTAACAGATATTTTACGAATTTTATATTTTGCACAATTTTGGATGTTGAGCAAATTTCTTGTAAAAATATATTAAAAATATTCATAACAGGCTTCCATGAAGTATAAATCATGATTGTTTTGCCTCATTAAGATTACGTATGCAATAATACAGTAATTTTCATGGAAATTTTAAAAAATGACACTTCGTTTTCATTGCCAATATTGTCGAACCTCGTTAACGTAAATCTCAAGGTAGGTAACAGATCTGTTCAAGTTATCAGTAGTTATAATACTATCAGTAACTCGCAAACTAATCTTCCTGTTGACAGGGATTGTGGAAACAGTTCACGTTAAAAGTAATTCACGTTAAGCGTGTTCACGTTAACGAGGTTCTACTGTAGTCGGTAGCTTGCAAAAATGGATTTGAGCCATTAGTGAGAATTATTTTAGTTAAAAATAGATTTTGTTACTCATTTTTGAAATAAATATAACATATAAAAGTTGTATAAACTATTGAAATTCAGTATTATTAATGAATTTTCAGTTTTTTGTGAAAAAAAGTAAACAGAGATTTTAAGATTTTTATATTTTGCACAATTTTGAATGTTGAGCAAATTTCTTGCTAAAATATGTTTACAATATTAATAATAGGTTTAATTGAAGTATGAATCATGCTTTTTTTACCTTATTAAGGTGAAATATGCAATAATATAGGTATTTCCTTGGGAATTTCTAAAATATAACACTTGGTTTTCATCGCCAACATTCGGTAGTTTGCAAATATTGATTTTTAACTATTAGTAAGAAATATTTTTGATAAATATGAATTCTAATGCTCAATTTTGAAATAAATAGTACATAACTGTATTTTGAAGGTCTAAAATTTAGTTTTATTCATGAATTTTCAGTATATTTTCAAAAAATGTAAACAAACACTTTCAAAATTTTGTTTTTTTTTAAATTTGTAATGTTGAGCAAATTATTTGTTAACATATGGTAAAAATGTTCATATAGGCATATTTGAAGTGCAATTGATGATTATTTTGCCTTATTCAGATGAAATATAGAATAATACAGAGATTTTCATGGAAATTTTAAAAAATAACACTTTATTTTCATCGCCTATATTCGCTCCCTCCCAGAAATTAATTTAAGCCATTAGTAAGAAATCTTTTAGTTAAAAATGGATTTTGTTATTCACTTTTGAAATACATAACATGTACAAATTTTATAAACAATTGAAATTCAGTTTTATTGTTGAATTTTAAGTTTTTTGTGAAAAAAAAGTGAACAGATATTTTACGAATTTTATATTTTGTACAATTTTGGATGTTGAGCAAATTTCTTGTAAAAATATATTAAAAATATTCATAACAGGCTTCAATGAAGTATAAATCATGATTGTTTTGCCTCATTAAGATTACGTATGCAATAATACAGTAATTTTCATGGAAATTTTAAAAAATGACACTTCGTTTTCATTGCCAATATTGTCGAACCTCGTTAACGTAAATCTCAAGGTAGGTAACAGATCTGTTCAAGTTATCAGTAGTTAATACTATCAGTAACTCGCAAACTAATCTTCCTGTTGACAGGGATTGTGGAAACAGTTCACGTTAAAAGTAATTCACGTTAAGCGTGTTCACGTTAACGAGGTTCTACTGTAGTCGGTAGCTTGCGATGTATAAACTATTGAAATTCAGTATTATTAATGAATTTTCAGTTTTTTGTGAAAAAAAGTAAACAGAGATTTTAAGATTTTTATATTTTGCACAATTTTGAATGTTGAGCAAATTTATTGCTAAAATATGTTTACAATATTAATAATAGGTTTAATTGAAGTATGAAACATGCTTTTTTTACCTTATTAAGGTGAAATATGCAATAATATAGGTATTTCCTTGGGAATTTCTAAAATATAACACTTGGTTTTCATCGCCAACATTCGGTAGTTTGCAAATATTGATTTTTAACTATTAGTAAGAAATATTTTTGATAAATATGAATTCTAATGCTCAATTTTGAAATAAATAGTACATAACTGTATTTTGAAGGTCTAAAATTTAGTTTTATTCATGAATTTTCAGTATATTTTCAAAAAATGTAAACAAACACTTTCAAAATTTTGTTTTTTTTTTTAAATTTGTAATGTTGAGCAAATTATTTGTTAACATATGGTAAAAATGTTCATATAGGCATATTTGAAGTGCAATTGATGATTATTTTGCCTTATTCAGATGAAATATAGAATAATACAGAGATTTTCATGGAAATTTTAAAAAATAACACTTTATTTTCATCGCCTATATTCGCTCCCTCCCAGAAATTAATTTAAGCCATTAGTAAGAAATCTTTTAGTTAAAAATGGATTTTGTTACTCACTTTTGAAATACATAACATGTACAAATTTTATAAACAATTGAAATTCAGTTTTATTGTTGAATTTTAAGTTTTTTGTGAAAAAAAAGTGAACAGAGATTTTAAGATTTTTATATTTTGCACAATTTTGAATGTTGAGCAAATTTCTTGCTAAAATATGTTTACAATATTAATAATAGGTTTAATTGAAGTATGAATCATGCTTTTTTTACCTTATTAAGGTGAAATATGCAATAATATAGGTATTTCCTTGGGAATTTCTAAAATATAACACTTGGTTTTCATCGCCAACATTCGGTAGTTTGCAAATATTGATTTTTAACTATTAGTAAGAAATATTTTTGATAAAGATGACTTCTAATGCTCAATTTTGAAATAAATAGTACATAACTGTATTTTGAAGGTCTAAAATTTAGTTTTATTCATGAATTTTCAGTATATTTTCAAAAAATGTAAACAAACACTTTCAAAATTTTGTTTTTTTTTAAATTTGTAATGTTGAGCAAATTATTTGTTAACATATGGTAAAAAATGTTCATATAGGCATATTTGAAGTGTAATTGATGAATATTTTGCCTTATTCAGATGAAATATAGAATAATACAGAGATTTTCATGGAAAATTTTAAAAATAACACTTTATTTTCATCGCCTATATTCGCTCCCTCCCAGAAATTAATTTAAGCCATTAGTAAGAAATCTTTTAGTTAAAAATGGATTTTGTTATTCACTTTTGAAATACATAACATGTACAAATTTTATAAACAATTGAAATTCAGTTTTATTGCTGAATTTTCAGTTTTTTGTGAAAAAAAAGTGAACAGGTATTTTACGATTTTTATGTTTTCCACAATTTTGAATGTTGAGCAAATTTCTTTTAGCGCTTTGCAAAAATTAGCAATTATTGGTAAGTTTTATTGTAAATATACAGTAAAAAGTTTGAAATGTGTGTTATTTTAGGTGAATATAATGTTCCTTTTGTGCATTGAAGTTTAAGTATGTAGAATAAGGGGCTTTTGAGGGAAATTTTTAAAAAATTATGTTTCAAATTTCGAGGTACGATGTCGATCGAACGCAAAAACTTTTATAAGCTGATATTGAAAAATTTATACATTTAAAAACTTTTTTTTGCTTTATTTTAAAGAAAATAATAGATAAAAGTATAAAGTAAATATAAATTGCATTTGGAGTATGATTTTTTTGTTTTTTGTGAAACAAATGTGAAAAACTATTTCCTTTTACCGCTTCGCAGAAATGAGCAATTATTGGTAAGTTTTATTGTAAATATACAATAAAAAGTTTAAAATGTGTTTACTTTAGGTGAATATAATGTTCCTTTTGTGCATAGAAATAGAAGTATGCAGAATAAGGGGCTTTTGAGGGAAATTTTTAAGAAATTAGTTTTGGATTTCGCGTTACAATGTCGCCGGAACGTGAAAACTCATATAAACTCGTATTCTAAAATTTATATATTTAAAAACTTTTTTTTTTGCTCCATTTTAAAGAAAATAATAGATAAGAGTATAAAGTAAATATAAATTGCATTTTGAGTATGATTTTTTTGTTTTTTGTGAAACAAATGTGAAAAACAATTTCCTTTTAGCGCTTCGCAAAAATTCGCAATAATTGGTAAGTTTTAATTTAAATATTCTGTAAAAAGTTTAAAATGTGTTTACTTTAGGTGAATATAATGTTCTTTTTGTGTATTGAAGTATATGTATGCAGAATAAGGGACTTTTGAGGGAAATTTTTGAGAAATTAGTTTTCGGATTTCACCGTAGAATGTCGCCGGAACGTGAAAACTCATATAATCTTGTATTCAAAGATTTATATATTTAAAAGCTTTTTTTTTTTGCTCCATTTTAAAGAAAATAATAGATAAGAGTATTAAGTAAATATAAATTGCATTTTGAGTATGATTTTTTTTGTTTTTTGTGAAACAAATGTGAAAAACAATTTCCTTTTACCGCTTCGCAAAAATTCGCAATAATTGGTAAGTTTTAATTTAAATATTCTGTAAAAAGTTTAAAATGTGTTTACTTTAGGTGAATATAATGTTCTTTTTGTGTATTGAAGTATATGTATGCAGAATAAGGGGCTTTTGAGGGAAATTTTTGAGAAATTAGTTTTTGAATTTCGCGTTACAATGTCGCCGGAACGTGAAAACTCATATAAACTCGTATTCTAAAATTTATATATTTAAAAACTTTTTTTTTTGCTCCACAGTTACGATTTTAGTTATATGTACTATAATAACAGGGGTTGATCCAGGTTTTAATTTTTTGGGTCCATTTTTGTGAAAAAAAGAATTTTTGCAAGAAACCTTTCATTTTAGCAGTTACTGTCTTAATGTTTAATATCGAATTAATAGCATTTTAATTAAACAAGTATAGACACTCATTAAAAATAATACTGTAAATATGAAAAAATAGTATTACTTTTTAAAAAACAATTTTGTGAAAGGGCTGTTTTTATAAATCTGAATTTTGTGAAGGGACCCATTTTAGGGATTTTAAATTTGTGAAGGGGCCTATTTAGGGATTTTAATTTTGTGAGGGGGCCCATTTTAGGGATTTTAAATTTGTGAAGGGGCCCATTTTAGGGATTTTAAATTTGTGAAGGGGCCCATTTTAGGGATTTTAATTTTGTGAAGGGGCTCATTTTAGGGATTAGAATTTTGTGAAGGAGGAGCAAAAGGGTTCCAACCTTTGCCTGGATCGACCCATGAATAATTTAGCTTCAATATGAAAATTCGATTTGACCATGTAAAAATGATTTATGCTTTTTTCTGTTGGGAGGATTTTTGTGTCTATTATTGTTACATCAACTAATCAAATAACTCTTTTACCTATCCATATCAATGATTGAATACATGTTCTTTTTTTATAAATTAAAAATTGAATATTTATTGTTTTGCTATAATGATTTTGTCATTAAAATTGTATACATATAATTTAAGCATGTTTCTCTTTCTGCTTTTCTCATACGCCTATTTTAAAATTATGTAAAATTTTATTATAGGTCAAGTATCTCTCAACTAAAGGTGGTGTAGATTTTGCTCACATAACAAATCGGATTTTACATTCACTTATGACACCTCAATTAGCTTCTTGTTACAACTGGGCAGGACGTGGAGAGAAACTGCCATTTAAAAGCACAAAAATGATGAAATTGGTGCTCTGTAAGACTTTTTTAATAATAACTTATTGTTTAAAGAACGTAATTTACATATTTATTCTTCTTTAGATAATGTTAACCTTTCAGCAAGTGGCATAAGGGTGTATCAATTTATAAATTGACTTTTTAATCAAGCATATCAAAACCTGCATTTTTTACAGTTTCGAACTAGGGGAAGAAGCAAATCTAAAAAATATTTCTTATTTAAATATTACATTTTCTTAAGTATAAAAAAAAAAAAAAGTCAATGTTATTTAATCATAGTAATTTCTTTTAAGGATAAGTAAGTATATATATATTTTATTTAAGTTATAAGTAAAATTCATGCATAAATTGTTTTCTGGTTAAAGGGGGTGGGGGTAACTTTTGCAAATGTGATATTTCAGTTAACAAATGAGTCATCCTGAAAAAAATGAATAAAAGAAGCGATTATTTTTGAATGTCTTTTATTAATGATTTTATTGAGATGTCAGGCAAACGGATTATATTTTAGCTTCTTTTAATGCATTGCTATTATCAAAACTATTTTTATTTATTTTTTTTTTTTTTTTACCGTTTAACCCCTCTTGAAATAATTTGTCCTTGCAAATGATATAAGAGGGAAAAGTAGTTCAAATTCTTTGTTAATCAGGGCTAAGACCCCTTAGAAAGACTCCTATAGAGGGCACTCCCCCTCAGGCCGAGAACCTACAGCAGTCAATTGGCCGTATTCCAAAATACAATACTTTTTGTTAATCTTCATATTTGTTTGTTTTTGTTTACACATAGTTTTCAGTTCTGATATATTTTAAACAAAAATGTTTTTTTGTTTTGAAATCTTATGTGTTTAAAATTGTAAATTTGTATTAGATTATCAAACTTGTTTTTCTGCTACATTGTTTAAAAAAAAATTAAAGCATTAGTTTTCCGTAAAGGAAAAGATATAATTGTATTTTATTCTAAGCAAAATAAAACCTAGTAATCTTTTAAATGTTGGAAAGTATAGAAATGTGTAAAGTTTCTGCCATATAAAAAAACTGCTTGAGTGACAGCAAATGAAAATGAGTTATTCATATACATATTTAAAAAAAGTAGACATAAATGATTGGCTTGCTTTCCAGTGTTTGAATCAATTAGGGCAATATATCTTTGAAATGATTTCTCCCAATGAATCAGAAGCAGACCACCAGTGGTTCTGTATTCAATGCTGGTAGATGGGAAATGTCAGGTGCAATCCGTTGCACTCATAGACAGCCGTTCAGAGTTTTCTTCGAAACTGTGTAAATACACGCTAGGACCTCTTAGAAAGACCCCATGAGTGGCAATTCAGCCTTAGGCCTAAGACCATAATCAGCCTTAAACCTACAACCAACCCAGTCAGAAGTATGGAGAATCATTTACTGCTTGAGAGGCACAACACAAAAAGATACAATTAGGAATATTACAAGTATTATTACTTTTGATTTCAAGGATCTGGAATAATTTTTTTAAACTGTAAATGCACACATGGTTCATAGAAAACACCGAAGATAGATCAAGATTTAATGCTGATGCCACAGAAAAATCCTCCAGGCTGAGCTACTGGCACTGCAATTTCAAAAGTCTAAAAAGCACTAGCGACTTCAATGTGACAAGTGCGGTTTTTATTGAAATTTCTTTGATGTGCGATTTGCGTTGCTACTAATCTTTAAGAGCAGTTTTCTACCCTGACAAACCTCCTACTGCGATAATTGCATGTAGAACTGGGGTCTCTTTTGTAAAAGAGCAATAAAAAGTAATGTCTAAAATTTCAAGATTCTCTTTCGGACAATGGATCATTTGACTTTGCCACTCCAGTGTGGTGATATAAAGGGCAGTGTATATTTAATGCTGGTGCGGTAATTGTTTTTGATATTTATTAAATTATAAAACATTTTCCATTTTCATTCTGTATGTTCATAATTTTTTTTTTTTTTTTCAGATGCTGTACGTACTAAAATGGGTGACAGATACGATGAAAACATTGTTGAGGATCGTATAAAACTTTTTCTAAAATACGCACCGCTAAAAAATAAGTATTTAGAGAGAAGTAAAACAAAAAATATTTGAAGAATTTTCTCATTGTAAAATTTATGTGTATAATAAAAATTTTTTTTCATTTCTTTCAAATGTAGTTGAATGCATATATGTATAAAGAGTTAAGAAAAACATAATAAAATACTCTCACCAAAATGGAGAAGACTAGTGACAGCAGTAAAGTTGATATGACAATAACAAAAGTTAAACATAAGTAATGAGTATTGCATCCAAATGAGACTAAAAGTTTTTTATTTCAATATACACAGTGTCTCTAAAGTTTAAACAATCAATAAAATTTGTGAGATAGGTAATAAATAAAAACAGTTTTGCTGATATACACATATAACTTATGATCAAAGAAGGTTTGAAATTATAAAATGTACATTAAATTATATAAAAATTTGCTAACCCAAAAGTATAAACACAATACAGCATTACATGCTTTCTTTTACATTTTTGTTCACAGAATAAAACATTTTTGTTGTCATCTGCTTCTATAAATGCAGAATTTTTGCCATTAATTGAAATATCGTCTGCTATATTTTTAGCATAATAATTTTTTGAGTTTAATGTATTGTTTTGTTAGTGATTCAGAAAAAACACTTCCTGCATATTCTGATAAAAATGCCGTGTTCTGAAGAAATTTCTAAAGATGAAATTGTTAAGATTTTACAGTTAAAAGCGCAAGGACAAAATCCTGTACAAATATCGAGAAAAATAAAGAGATCCTTGAGCAGTATTTATAGAGTTTTAAGATCAGGTGGAACATGGAATACTCGAAAGAGTTAGAAGACCAAAAAAAACAACGTTATGTGATGATAGAATGTTATTAAAAAAGGCTTCAGCTGATAATTTATCTGTGCGTGCAATTGCATCAACTTCCAGAATTTCAAAAAGTACTGTTCACAGAAGAATTAAAGCTTCAAAATGCATTGTTTACAGAAGAATGAAAGCAAAACCTTGCTTAAAGCAAAGACATAAAGATGCAGGTCTAAAGTGGGCAAGAATGCATATGTCGGTGAAAAGTGGCTTTTTAGCATCTTCAGTGACGAAAAGAAATGGAATTTGGACGTCCCTCACGATTATAAATTTTACTGGCATGACCTAAGAAAAGAATCGTTTCAGCAGGTAACAAGGCAGAGAATCCGTAGTGACTTGGGGAGGATTTTGTTTCAACGGGCAAACATTCTCGGATTTACGGACAGAAAAATGAAATCGGAGAATTATCAGGATATTTTACGTGCCAATTTACTGTCAAGCAGGACCAGACTGTGTTTTCCAACAAGATCTGTGGCATCCATCCATACCTCCAGATCAACGAAAACGTGGTTTATCAAAACAATATCACACTATTAGGCTGGCCAGCACATAGTCCAGATTTGAATCCCATGGAGAATATATGGGGGATCTTATCTTGTAAAATATATGAAAATGGAAAGGAATATACATTTGTAAATGACTTAAAAACTGCTATTGGCAAAGTGTGGTATGAAATAATGCAATGCTTAATTAATTCTATGGAATAACGTGTACTGGATGTTATAAAGTGTTGCGGCAATGCAATATTAAAAGCAAGTTTTTAGTTACTTTTAAAAATGTAAAACCAAAAACACTTGCAGGTGTCTATACTTTTAAGACAGCAAATTTTTATATAATTTATGTGTATATCAGCAAAACTGTTTTTATTTATTACCTATCTCACGAATTTTAATTGTACGTAATAACTTTTTATGTTAAGGGGACTCTCTGCCTATTGTCTCCTAAAGCCGAAGCCAATGTTATTCTATGGGGAAATTTTGCCCCATAATTCATTAAATAATACATATTTTTAAATTCAGTTTTCACTTTCCGAAAATCCAAAACTATTAAACAATTTATCGCTTTCTAAAAATTGATTTTTTTTTTATTTTTAATATTTCATTTTTAAGCTCAAAAATAAAAAAAATTCACATTGTAAAAATTTGCATTTTACAATCTCAAAATAAAGTAATAAAAATTTTAAAAAATAATTTTTAGAATGCGATAAATTGTTTAATAGTTGTAAAGTTTCTGAATGTGAAAACAGAATTTAAAAACATATATTAGTTAATAAGTTATAATGGGGCGAAATTCTCCATAGAATAACATTGGCTCTGGCTTCTGGGGACAAATTTAATTGATTGTCTAAACTTTTGGGACACGGTGTATAGCCAAAATTTCATTTCCTATTTTTTTATTAAATTTATATAACGTTTTTACTGAGTGTAGTGTGCATAATTTTCATGTATGTCGATGTTGGGTCAAAATGGACCTGAACACAGCATCAGGGTTAAGGGAGGATTAAGGATCCATACTTTAGAATTAGATGAGCATCATACAATTGAATATATACCAGTCAAGCATATGTAAAAATAACTTGTTTATATTTAGGTATACATACATATAGGTATGGTATACATATACTAAATGGTTTTATTAACTGAAAAGAAAATTTAGTGTGAAACCACAAGTTTGTAGATTTCATCTGTAAATGAGACCTGACTCAATTCTAAAGTTCCTTAGTTCTGGAGGTGTAATAGCCAGATTTCCCATATACATTTTAATCAAGCCTATTTAAATCGGCATACCCTGCCCATGAGACATGCACAAAAGAAATGGAGATTAATCCAAAAGAAATTTAGTGACGCATTGACTGAGGCACTTACTTTTGCAAAATCAACTTTTGGCAAAGAGTCTCAATTTTTAACAAAAATGCACCTTCAGTCAACTCTCAGCAATATAACTGTACACAAAAATTTTCTAATAGGAGCTTTACTGCATCAAACGCATAATATCCTCAATTTGAGTATTTTACTGTAGACAATGGTATTGCACCTTCTCAGTTTACACATGAGAAGTTACTCGCCCCAAATACATATTTTACGACTGTTTAATTTTATTTTTTAAATGTATTTTAAAATTAAATAATATAATTTGGTTAATTGTTCAAAAGCAGCCTTAATTTTCACTTAACTTGATTTTTTATGAATTATTGAATAAATTGACAAATTGGGTACTATTTCGAAAAACCTAGATTATGATCTATTTAACAACATACAAGTTGGAGAGAAATGCTCAATATTGCACCTGAACTTGCATAAAGATTATTTAGATAGGAAAATTTTTAGGAATGTTTGACACTGAAATATTGATGTCAATAACATGCAGCAAATTAGAGTAAGTAAGGTATGGACAAAATTCATTGCGTTTCATACTGTAGTTTTCTATTTTTTATTTATTTTTATTATTGTTATTATTTTTAAGAAACAGCTTGTACAAATTTTATAAATTAAGAAAAATTTCTTTTTAAAAATAGTGCTGACAATATATAGTAAGTCAACAAAAATATAGGAACTTTTCAATTCCTGTATGACCTCATTTATTAGAATGATGAGAAATTATACAAAATTCACCAATACCAACTAATTTTAAGCATATTAGAAACATGCTTTATTTTCCAACGTTAATTTATAGGCCCAGTTCCAAAGTTGGAAAATGGCAAAACAGCTTCAAAATATTTGTAGAGTTCATAAAGCACTATTTTTATTTTTATCTATATAAAAAGAGAGGAAAGTATTTGATTCGTAAACATTTTTTATAATAAGAATCTACTTAATTTCATGCACAACTCCAGTATAATCCACTGGACTCGAGACTTTCAATTTACAGCTATTCTTCGACCAAATTTCTTGAGATCATGGTGCTCTGTGCAAGTATTGACTCGACAAGTCAGTTTTAAAGTATTGGAGATAGTCATCTGATTCAGAGAAAATAAACTATAAGAGAGCGCCGAATGAGTAGATGTTTTCCAAATCCCAAGCTGTCGGTCAATTCTCCAAGCTTTTAGACTGTTCTTCGCTGCTGGTTTTAAGAAACATGGTTACACTGTACAATAACTTACTGATAAATAAAACCTTACTTGTGGTATGGAAGGCACAAAAGAATTTTTAAAAAGGGTAATTTAACAGAAAATGTGACGAAAAGTAAAACAAATTTTTCCTTGTGGCTTCGAACAAATGATATAAAAAAAAGTAATTTAAAATAAAAGATACATATATCCTAATGTGAACGTATTGTTACTTGAAGCTTAACAAATAGCACAAAAAAAAATTTGTACAATCATTAAAAGAATTTATAATTCTATTACCATTTTATATTTTCACTTATTCTTGTTATTTATTTTTTATTATCTCTTACCCATAAGGTAGAGAAAGTATTGTTTTTGGGTCAAATTTTCGAAAGTGAGATTTTGTTATTTACACGTTTTGAGGTCTCCTGAATACGAAAATCATGTTTTTAGTGGTTGGTCTGTGTGTCTGTTATTAGCATATCTCAAGAAAAAATAGTAGCAGACATTCCAAACTTGGTATTCTAAATGTGTATCATATAGGGATGCTACAGTAAGCTTTTTAAGATCAAGCAAATGGTTCGTGTACAGGAAAAATCAAGAGAATTCTAATAAATTTCGCCTATGGGTGAAATTGCAGGTAAGTAGAGTTTAACGTCTATAGACTGCACTAAGCCAAATGAAACGAATATGAGTATCTTTCAAAAGAGCTCGCCAATATCTTAAAACGAATGGCTGAACCATCGATCTGCAATAATTTAAAACAGATGGATTTTTTTTTTTTTTTTTTTTTACTTTTAACGAAAAAAAACTTTTTTTTTTTAATTATTGAGGATAAAATGGAGTTTTTTTTTTTTGGATATTTAGTGTTATACTACTTCTCTAATATGGAAATCGTCTGCATTATCATAAAAGATAATTTTTTTAAATTATTTAATAAATTATTTTTAAAAAACAAAATTATATTCTATGTAAATGTAGGTGCATTAATGAAACGGGGGTTTAAGGAGGGCGGCAGCCCCCCTCACACAGAATTAATTATCATATAAAACTAATTGTTTTACATAGCATCGTTATCTTACCTCTTAATCTCCAACCTGTATTTAGGGCCCACCAGCGGTTCTGCGCTCAAAGCTGGTAGATGGGAGGTGCCGGGTTCGATCCCAGGTCGCGCTCATCGACCTAGCCGTTCGGAGTTTTCCGTGGTTTCCTCCGAAACTCGCGTAAATACGGGCTAGGACCCCTTAGAAAGACCCCCACGGAGGGCATTCCCCCTATAGGCCTAGGACACATAAGGAGTCAATCGGCCTTAATCCTCCAACCAACCAACCAACCTGTATTTATAGTATTAAATTTCAGGATAAGGGAAAGTCGTGTGAGTGACACACCAGATTATTTTTATTGTGCCCAGTTCATTAAATAGGCACTGACCGCAGCCTCAAAACGTATTCAACCATGTGTTAGTGAAATTAAATGTTTTGATTTCTTTTCCGTAATTTACAATGATTAAATGACTTTGTAAATAAAGTCTGCGAAAAAAAATTCCTATATTTTCCTATTTGATTGCTTTGACCCCTGTTAATACTACTTTGTTAAATAAATCCTTGTCGAGTCATGTTCTTATTATCAGTCTAAGAACATGATTCAATAAGGATTTATTTAACAAAACAGTATTAAGTGTACTTTTTTGGTATGGGAATTATTGGCTATTGCTTTATACTTTTGCTGCCAACTGTATCTGATGACAGATAGTGTTGCTATTAATCAGTGTCTTTTCCACATAGCTACATCTCAGCATCTGTTGATTTAAATTGCACCAAACACCATAAACAATTGACTAATAGGAGGAGATTAAAATTGCCACTTGCCGTTATTTAACATGCACTAAAGTTTCATATAGCTTCTCAGAATAAAGATTTTATATTCAGAATTTGCAACAATTTTAATTAACAGTAGTTGAGATGTAGTCATATAAAAATAGCTGAAAGTGAGTAAAGACAGCAACGCCTGTCAGCTGATACACACTCAAACTAATTCAGTATTCGTTTTTATATTGGTTGTCTCCTATGTCAAGTTTAGTGCAATTATATAAGCTAAAAGAAGTTGAGATTTTGCTTTCCTATTCACAGTTTAAATTGCTGCACAACAGCGCCACCTATCGGCCTATCTGCATCCGAATTGAATCAGCATAGTGTTTCATAATAGAAGAAAGTCCGAATTTCATCAGTTAGTGGCAAAGATTTTCAGTATTTGGGGATACAGCTTCGAAAAGAACATAGATTTCATTGATTATAAGTCAAATAATTGAATATTTTGCTAACTGACTGCAAAGATATCGTGAATTTCAGGTATCAACTTTTGAAAAGCATGAATAAGTGGTGAAATTATGATGTATATTTGTGCAGTTATATGCAATTGATTATACACAATAGAACCTGAGATATAGCGTTCCATTAAGTGGGAGAAATTGGAATATGGTAGCACCACCATTGGGCCATTTGTACCAAAAATCAATAAAGTACTTATGTCAAGATGCAATTGCATGTAATTTTATATGAAATTCATATAATTTTATATGTATGTGCAATAAGTTCCTGAGATACAGTTCGGACAAAACTTTTATCCAACAGACGTTTTTAAAATAGTGTTCTGGACTCCTCAAAACTGTATATCCCTCGAAAAACAGAAATTGAAAATTTTTACGAATCTAGTATTTTCTTATATTGAGTCTTAAAAAAGTAATAAAGGGTCTAAAAATTAAGGGCCCGCTTTACTCTCCGCCGCCGGAGCCAAAGCTAATGTTATTCTATGGGAAATTTTTCTTTACAAATAACTAATTAAGTAATACATATTTTTAAATTCTGTTTTCACATTCTGAAAATTCTCAGATGTTAAATTAACGGACCATTTTTAAAAAATTATTTTTATTTTATTTTATTTTGAAGCTGCAAAATACGAATTTTCAATAGGTGAAATTTTTTCATTTTGCAATTTCAAAATAAAATATTAAAAATAAAAAAAAATACATTTTTAAAAAAGGTCAGTCAATTTAACAGTTCGGAATTTTCAGAATGTGAAAACAGAATTTAAAAATATGTATTAGTTCATAAATTATTTCCAAGTTTCCAAAGAAAATTTCCCCATAGAATAACATTGGCTCGGGCTTCCGGCGACGGTAAAGTGAAGAGAGCCGTTAAGGAAAAAAAAAAAAAAAAAGTTGCAAAACTTTTTACAAGGGATGTTTTTATTTTATTTTTTATTTATTAGCAATATTTATTAGAAAGGAAAATTCGCAATGGATATATAGAGCTAGCTCTTTTTTTTTGTATTTCAACGTTTATAAGACATAAGAAAAACCGTTGAAAACTGATATAAAAAACACGACAGTATTGCGATTCTGAACAACCATTTTACAACTGTTTTTTTTAGGTTATAAAAAAAACGATAGTATTGCGATTTCGTACAACCCTTTTACAACGGTTTTTTTTAGGTTATAAAAAAAACGATAGTATTGCGATTTCGTACAACCCTTTTACAACGGGTTTTTTTGCGTTGTAAAATGTATTAAAACAACCGTTGAAAGATGAGGAAATCAACGAGACATATTTTCAGATTATTAACGTTGCGGAAAAACGGTCATTCAACGGAATGCATTGCCGTTTGTTCAACGTTGAAAATACCATTCTGTGCTACTTGGGATAGTGCTTCACTAGTGCTTGACTAGCGAAACGTAGCGAATAGGATATTATAATTCTACTAAGCTGGGACAGTGCAGACCAGAGAACACATTCAGTAAAAGTAAGCTCATACATTCTTCAATACATTCGTTTTGAAATAAATAATTTTTTTTTTTTTCAATTTTGTTTAATAGCGCAGTTGTGCTATCGAAGTATAAACATATTTCAAATAGATTATGGGGTACATACAAATGAAACACTTCCGTTTGCAAAACCATTTGCAGCCGTTTGCAAGCGTTCCAAATGTATGACTGCAGTCGACAGCAAAAGTATCCGTGCACCAGCAAAATTTCCTATATAAAAAAGCACACTTAACACTGTTTTGTTAAATAAATCCTTGTCGAATCGTGTTCTTAGAATGACTAAGAACAGGATTCGACAAGGATTTATTTAACAAAACTGCATTCAGTGTACTTTTTTTATATAGGAATTTTTGCTAGTGCTCAGATACTTTTGCTGCCGACTGTATTTGCGAAAAACTTGCAGAATTTACGTCATCGAAGTTGCAAGCGTTCCGTTTGTATGTAACCCTATAAGTCGGACATCATATTAAACAAATCAAAAATTTATTATTATTATTAAGAAATATATTACCTATATAAATATCTTACCTATATAAATATATTGTAACTTATCTGGCTGTCCCGCCAATAATGAAAATAAAAGTAAAATTAAAAAATTAAAAAAAGAAAAAAAAGGAACATGATAATAAAACATTAAAATTAAGTAATAATGTTATTAAATAAAGCATAAATGCCTTGTTTGAAATCATGTTCAGAAAATGGGCCACGGTAGCCCAGTCGGTAGAGTGTCGGCCTCGTAATTGGAAGATTGCGGAATCGGTACTCTAGCCGGCCAAAGACCGTCGTGTACACTAAAGGTGGCTAGTGCACGTAAAATCTGTCCTGGCCGTAATGTCCTCCATGTTCCCATAAAAAATTATACCTCTGGAGGTCAACCGAAGCGGGAGAGTCATCCCTTTCATGGAGGATCAAAATTGTGATTGCATGTTTCCGGACCACCTCTAGGGGTGTATCCCAGACCATCGCCAATCGCCCTTCTGCGCAGCACTAGTGCGACGTAAAAACCCAACCAATCAACCAACCATGTTCGGAAAATGAAAAATAAGAATCTAATAGATTCGTACGATTTGGATTTATGAAATGAAAATCTAGAAAACTTTTTTTTTTCGCAAATTTGATGAATCAATAATAAGAAACTTGCTTTAATACAAAAACAAAAGTAACTTTTTGCGAAAATCAAACCAAAACTTTTAGAAACAAATTCTTGTGAAAAGTAAAATATCTAGAAAAAATAAAAAGAAGAAAAAACTAACAATGGCATCATTTAAAGAGAGTCATATCATAGAGATATTAAACTCGGAAAACTATTCAGTTTGGAAGTTTAAAACCGCAATGTGTCTGATTAAGGAAGAATTATATGAAGTAATAACAGACGACACGCCAAATCCTATCACTGATGTATGGCGGAAAAGGGACAATAAAGCGCGTGCGCGTGCCACAATAAACTTGCTCATTGAGGATTTCCAAATCATACATATTAAACAATGTCAAACTGCCTTAGAAACGTGGAATAAACTACGAGATATCCACGAAAGAACCAACCTAAGTGGCAAACTGTATTTACTAAGAAAACTGTACAGCACAAAACTAGAAGAAGGGGGCGATATGCAAGCCCACATAAATAAAATTTTAAAAATTGTCGACCAATTGAAGTCCGTTGGCAAAGAAATAAAATTTGCCCATGTTTCTGCACTTCTTTTATGCTCTGCTCCGAGAAGCTATGAAATTTTAATAGTTGCCCTTGAAGCTCGCCCAGAAAATGAATTGACATCAAACTACATTTGCAGCTTTTCATATAAATAAAAAACAGCAGTATAATAGTAATTTCAAAACAGAAAATTAATACTGGACTTGTTGCAAAAAAAAAAAAAAAAAAAAAAAACATAATAAATCGGAGTGCTGGCATATGAAGAATAAAACTGCTGATAACACGAAAACCAAACAATTTAGAAATAAATTCAAAACAACCAATTCCTCACAGTTAGTGACTTCGGTTCGGTTCGGTTCGATGAATACTGAGATTTATTGCTTGCCTCTAGGGCCGCTTATATCTCGAAAAATCCATACCACAAGGGTTTACAAGTTTTATTACAAGAAACAGACAAGTACAATATTTTTGAAGACATAAGACATCACAAACATCCATGTCCGCACCAGGATTCGAACCTGGGACCATTAGATTCGGAAAGCAGCGCTCTACCGACCAAACCACCTGGCCGGCCACAGTTAGTGACACACAGTCATGAATCGCCACACACACATACACAACAACAAATTCATTCAAAAGAAATAAATAACATCACAAACAAAACAAATGGCTTTCACGACTCAAAATGCAATGACGAACAGCTTTATAACAGACAGTGGTTCATCATCGCATATAAGCAACAATATAAAACTTTTCGTTAATTTAGATGAGTCACAAAAATCACAAGTATGTGTAGCAAACGGTAACACCCTCACCCCACTTGGTTCAGGAGAAATAAAAATCGAATACATGGATCCAAATAAACGATAAGAGAACTAATTCTAAGGGAAGTCTTATATGTTCCAGAATTAAAGGCAAATCTTTTGGCTTTATGGCTGTAAACTCACATTCACTAAACAAAAGTGTTATATAGCCATGAAAAATGAAACCATTTTAGAGGGTACAAAAAATAGCAACTGTATTGTTATGTATCTTTATGATACAACCGAGAGTAAATAATAACTCTTATTAATTGGTAGCATGATTTAAGAATCCGTGTTTAGAACACAACACACAACTTTAATGGAAGTAAAACAAACACGTACACGCACGACAGATACTTACACAACCGCCAGTTACAAAACAGGTTTCAGTTAATATACAAACACGAGTTGAGGTATAATAAACATATGC
This sequence comes from Salticus scenicus, assembly GCA_963930645.1. Lineage (NCBI taxonomy): Eukaryota > Metazoa > Arthropoda > Arachnida > Araneae > Salticidae > Salticus > Salticus scenicus. The sequence goes on along the minus strand of OZ005658.1, from coordinate 131,019,682 downwards.
ATATAGTTCAGAATTCAGTCTTATAGTTTATAGTTTTTTATGAGTTTATACCATATGGCTGTAAACTCACATTCACTAAACAAAAGTGTTATATAGCCATGAAAAATGAAACCATTTTAGAGGGTACAAAAAATAACAACTTATATGAGTTAAACTTGCCCATGCCAATAAACAAACATAAGATATACCTAACTGAAGAATGCTAAAATCCTAACTGTATTACTCTATGGCACAAACGCATTGGTCATAAAAATTTCAAATGTATATTAAAGAACTAAACAAAAATCAGTTAGGTGAAGGAATAAAAATCAATAACTGCAAACACGAAGCAACGTGCGAAACATGCTTTAAAACAAAACTGACTGACACCCCATATCCAAAAACTGCAGAAAACAGGGGGAAACAAATACTAGAATTAGTACATAGCGATGTTTGCGGACCTATCCAAGTACTAACAATTGGTGGTAAATCATATATCTTAACTTTTGTTGATGATTATTCTAGGTATAAAATCTCAGGTTGCATATAACGTTGTTATAGCGTTGCAAATAAATTTGAACAGTGAAAAATTGGTTACGTTATTTTATGTCCGTTGAAAAATAGTTTTCATTTTTTAATTTTCTGACTGAAGAATTTCGAAAATTTATTCAGTCATAAAGAAAACTTATAAGAGACGTTGTTTTATATTGTTTGGTTGTACTTTTTCTGTTATTTTTTCGACGTTTTGAAATAGGTATTTTATTAGTTTCTGTTTTCCTTTGATTTTAATTTTTAAAAAATGCGTTTTTTCGACGAATAGATAGGTAATTTTCATAAGTGATGATTTCCGTCAAATGACGTTGAATCTCCTCAACTTGTATTGATACGATTTAGAGCCCCTAAATAAAATAATAGGCTGGCGCATCACCACCATTTTTTTGCCTCCGAAGAGGACAGCATTCCCGCTTGGCGTCCTTATCGCTTCCCTAATGATTTTAAGAAATCTTGACCTGAAGCTAATCCGGTCAAGATAAGAGCAATAAGCAACAATATTCCTAAAAACACTTTTTTTTAAAGTACATTCTCAGGATGTCATTTTATTCTGAGGATATCCTATGGATGTACTGGGGTAAGATGCGTTGTTAGGGCGGTTTCCGTTTCTTTTACAAAATGTCGCCAAAACTCAAATACATAGTAATAGAAGGTCTGTGAATATTTTATATTCACTTCTTGAATGATTATAGCAGTTTATAGCTAAACAAACTTCCATATCATAGTTTACTTAGCTAAAATTATGAAATATAATAAAACAAGTTACTTTAAAGTAACGTAAGACGATAAAAAAATGTTTGTTGTTTGTTTATCAGAGAAACGCGCTGGGTACATGTGCGAACCCTAAGGCAACAAAATGCTTGATGCGCCAGCACGTATATATAGGAGCCTTAATACGATTGTGAATTGGAGGAATGTGCGTGGTAGAGGTAGTTAATTTTCTGTTAGAGGGTGCATTGCGAGGATGTATGAGAGGACTCTGAGTATTCAGCAAGAGTAGATATAAGCGCCAAAAAACAAAAAACTGAGTAAATTCAACATTATTATTATGTTGTGATAGAAATGAGTCAGAAAAATCATTCATGACGAACTATTAATTTTAATAATTTTTTACCGTGAACAAGAATTGTTACAATACTATTATAAGCAGCCTTTCAGACCGTGAAGTTAAAATGCGAATATAAATTCAATTAACTTATATATATATATATATTTGTTCTTTTAAATTCAAATATTCATTTATTTAAATATCTTAGAAAACACTTTTTAAAAACAGGAGGGTGTTTTTTTAGGAAATGAACAGATAGAATTATAAAGCAATGTCAGTGTTTGATCACCAAGTAAACTCAGTTAGGGTTAATGAGACTCCTAACATTAGTTAAATGCTAATCAAATAAATATCGTATTTTATAAAGTTTTATATAATTGATTTTTCTGCTTCGTAGAATTTTGTTTGCTACTAAAGTTATAGAAAATGCTTTTTATTATAAAATTATTTTATTCGAAATGTTTACGATAGGAACGATATAAACTTATGGATGTTTATGGTTCAATCTTTAAAGAAAAAGCATTTTCTGACTTTAACAAGTTTAAACATACATGTATTTCATCAAAGTATTTATCTTTTAAGGAACTATGTTTAATTTAATTCTTATATCTCATGACATGAAAGACTTACATCCTGATTTTTCAATCGTAGCTAGTACTGCATTTATCATACCATTAAACAGTGCTTAAAAATTGCGAAAAAGCATTAGTATCCAAAACAGAATAAAACGAAATCATTGAAGCAAATTCGTCGAAGAAATAAGGACAAATTTAATTAATCTCAGCCTACATTTGAAAACAATATAGATTTGGCTGCTGATTTTTATTTTGACGCAACAATCAAAAATTTAAAGTTTAATAGATTAAAAGTATCAATAAACTTGATTTAAGACACTAATCGTATATATATTTTTTTAAATTACTGATTATATATATATATATATATATATATTGGAGAGGGGGCTTTTCAATTTTTTAAAAATGAAATAACAGATATTATCAATTATATATATATATTAATCACATTGATTTTAGGACACACAAAAGTATATACTTTAAAATTTTATTCTATCAATTTTGTTTTTTTAATTTTGAAATTTGCATACATAACACGCATTTCATTTCAAAGTTCATATCAAAATATAATTTGTGATTTTTATCTTAGTTCAAAACGTGTGAATCCCTCAAAAAACGGAAATAGAAAATTTTTACAGATCCAGTATTTTCTTCTACTGAATATAAAAATAAGTAATAAAATTAATCATTAAAGAAAGCCTAAAAATTAAGTAATAGTGATTGTTCCAAAGATACTCTTTTATTAAGGGATTTTTTTTTTTTTTTTTTTTTTATGATTAGCATTATTTAAAAAAAGAAAATAGATACAGAGCTAGTTCTTTTTCTTTGATTCCAACGTGTATAAGACGTAAGAAAAGTCTTTGTAAACTGATATAGAAAACGAGACAGTATTGCGATTCCGAACAACGCTTTTACAACAGTTTTTTAAGGTTGTAAAATGTCTTAAAACAACCAATGAAAGATAAGGAATTCAACGAGACATATATTTAGACTATTAACGTTACAGGAAAACGATCATTCAATGGAATGCATTGTCGTTTGTTCAGCGTTAAAGTACCACACTGGGATGATATATTTTCTAAGCAAAAAAGGGGAAGTTGTTGATAAATTAAAGGAATAAGTTAACTTCACCACCAATAAATTCGGGAAAAAACCAGAAATAATAAGGTCAGATAATGGCGGTGAATACATAAACAAAAACGTAGAAGAGTATCTTAAAGAAAATGGTATTCACCATTAGCTCACCTTAGCACATTGCCTAGCCCAAAATTGGGTTGCGGAAAGGAAGAACCGTACACTAATCGAACCCATACAGCACAGAATGTTTCAGTTATGTTGCAAAAAGCTTACAATCTTTCAAAAACGTAACACGTTTTAGTATGCTTTCTGATACCTTTCTGAAACATTCGCCCTTTTTGATTTTCTATCTGTTAAGTGATTGTAACGTTTCTGTTACGTATCAGATTTTTTGTTACGATCGCGGACATTTCTACGTTTTTGAAACGAATCGGAAAGCAATCTGAACGTTTTTAAACGTTTTGGAAATGTTTACAATGTTTCAATGTTATATGATTGTGACGTTTCTGGAACATATTGTGCTGCTAGGGAAATGACACGTACACTTTTATCAGAAGACAACTTAGATAAAAAAAATTGTGGGGGGAAGCTGTAAACACCGCCAATTGCCTGGAAAACTGACTACCTAGAAAGGTCACAATAAAAACTCATTATGAATTATGGCACGGTAACGAACCAAATTTAAGTCGCTTAAAGCCTATGCTATAAAGCCTATGCATACATACATAAAAGTAAACTGGGTAAATTAGATGACAAAGCCCAAGAAGGCATATTTGTCGGCTGCGACAACAGCGCTGAAGCGTATAGAATCTACCTGAAAAATGACTACGTAATACTTGCAAGAGCAGTTAAATTCATTGAAAACAAAATAAACAAATCAGGAGAAAATAATGAAATGGAATTACTCTCAGAAAACAACACAAATGAACACCCCGACACGGAATCGCATAAAGGGCGCGAAATTGTCAGAATTGACATAAGTTCACCAGATCAAAATATCACTAGTGAACACGACAACACAAATGACACCTTAAGAAGATCAACCAGAAACAAATAAGGCGTACCACCTCAAAGGCTAATCTACTTAACAGAAAAATTTGAGGCCAATAAACCCAAAGATTTTAACGATTTTCTTAACATCGCAAACCCACAAGAAAAGCAAAATTGGCTAAACGCCATGCAGGAAGAAATGAATTCCCTAAAACAAATTAAAACATTCACATTGGTTGAATCTCCACCCGGAAGGAAAGTTATTGGGTCCAAATGGACTTATAGAGTCAAATATGACTCCACAGGCAAAATAGCCAAATATAAAGCTAGACTGGTGGCAAAATGGTTCAGTTAAAAGTATGGTGAAGACTTTCACGAAACATTCGCTACAGTAGTTTCACACAGCACAATTAGAACTTTTTTGGCCAGTGCCGCACTCAGAAATCACAGGTTCACCATATAGATATTAGAACTGCCTTTCTGCATGGGGATTTAGAAGAAATCGTGTATGTGAAGCAGCCTGAAGACTATATTTCACTTGGAAATGAAAACAAAGTGTGGAAATTAGAGAAAGCTCTGTATGGCCTAAAACAGGCCGCCAGATCTTGGCACTTGAAAATTGGGGAATCTCTTAAAGAACTCGGTTTTACTCAAAGCACAGCTGATTCGTGCCTGTTTAGAAAAGATGAAACAAATCCAATACACATAATTATTTACGTTGATGATCTCCTAATATCTGGATCTGAAAAACAAATAGAAGAAACCATCGAAAAACTTAGTGTAAAATACGAGCTCAAAAATCTCGGAGAAATAAGCTACTACCTCAGCATTAACATACAAAAATCAAAACAAGGAGAATACTTCATAAATCAAAGAATTAAAATAAAAGAAGTTGTTGAAAAATTCAATCTTCAAAATGCTAAACCCAACAACATACCTATGAATACCGGTTATCTAGACAACACATCCGATGATAATTTACTAGCAAATAACACCAAATGCAGACAAGCCATCGGATCTCTATTATACATAGCCACTATCTCTAGACATGACATTGCAGCAGCAGTCAACATACTAAGCAGACGAAATGAGAAAACATGACAGCAAGACTGGGATGCTGGAAAATAGATTTTATGTTATCTGAAAACGTCTGAAAAGTTATTTTGGTCATAAGTGGAAATGAAAAACATATTCTAACTTGTTACGCCGACGCCGACTGGGCCGGTGATAAATCTGATCGTAAATCAATGACCGGAAATACATTTTTCATAGGAAAAACATCAATCCATTGGATTTCCAAAAAGCAAACTTGTGTGGCTCTGTCTTCAGCAGAAACAAAGTTTATAGCATCCGCAAATGCTACACAAGAAATACTATGGTTGAACAGGGTTCTAGAGGACATTGCCTTGCCATAGGAACTGCCTATAAGATTATTTGACGACAACTAGTCAGCAATTAAAATGATTGAATCACTTAAACACACTGTTCGCTCAAAGCATTTTAATATTAGATTCCACTGCATGAAAAACCTGTGCGAGAATCGAACTATTGCCCTACTATATCTGCAGAGTAAATTAATGACTGCAGATGTGATGACCAATCCTACTACCAAGCCAATCTTCTTAAGACACCGTGATAACTTGCAACTGAGATCCTATTCCTCGATTGAGGAAGGTTACAGAAAACTACAAACTCGAAAGACTCTTTTTTATTCGGAAATATATTCTGTCAAAATGAACTATAGTAAAGAAACAAAAGTGAATCACTGCAACCCTCTCCTTTTCTTTCTTGCCTCCCAGATAGGGGAGAAGATCTATTATTAGAACTCTGTCATGTAACTCGCATCTGACTGTTTTGCCAACACATTTCATTACGTATCTGTATACGTGTTAAGTTTCTGTTTAACAACGTAAAGTGAGAGATTAACTCTTGCTTCTTCTTCTTTTTTTCCTTTTTTTTTTCATTAAAACTGTAAGTTAAAACTTACAAAAAGGTGTCAGAGCAATCATTTCGATCTCACTTATTAATTAACTAAATTGAGTCTTTTTCCAGTAAGAAAATATAATGAATATAAAAATAGGATATTATGAAATCTTCTAAGCTGGGACAGTGCAGACCAGAGAACACATTCAGTAAAGGTAAGCTCATACATTTTTCAATACTTTCGTATTGAAATAAATAAATGTTTTTTCAATTTTGTTTCACAGTTGTGCTATCGAGGTATAAACATATTTCAAATAAAAACAAATTTAGCCTGAGAAAAATAATAATAATAAATGAAAATTCATTTCAATTAGTTAAAAAAATCTATCAAACTTTTATAAAAACCTTCCTGATTAAAATAGCGAGAAAAAAAAACGCCTTGAAATTGGTCAATTAGTTTGGAAGGTAGAGTGCCGCAGACAGGCAACCAAAGGCTGCAAACTTATAACACACACTTTTTTTTAGGTCAGAAATTAATAATAATGGGCATATTTAGTAAAACTTTCTGTCATACACAAACTTACACACAAACCACCATGATCATCATTACCTATAACAACTCTTGTTATCTCCAAAAATATAATTTACTTACAACTTTGAGCCTGAAATTTTTTGCACCTCCCTAGGTCAGATGCTGGCTACGCCCATGTCTATTTATATGACTAAAGGAATGTCATAGTACAAAAGTACCGTCAGTTTTTGAAATGAGAAAATTCACAAAATTTTTATCATTCAGTGCTTTGCATTTTTTTGCCGTACACGTAAAAAAATGCTACAGTGAGATGAAATGAACATCACTTCTTACAATATCTATTTGCTTAGGCAACAGTAAAAGGACAAAATAGTAGATGATGCATTGATTTATTTAACCAAAATTTATTTTAATATAATAATCAATACAGAATATTTTCAACAAGAAAAGGTAAAAGCAATGAAGAATTTTTTGATACCGCTTTATCTTACGAGGTTGAGCGAAGAGAAAAGGATTCAGTCAAAGACTGACTTGTTGAAAAATTCGAATATACACCGTGACCAATAAGTTCCCATACAACTTTTGAACCGCATTAAAAAGTTGTACATATGTGTTACTGTAGTCCCAATTATTTTGCAGGCAATTTAGTGTAAGGTATAAAGCTATTGCAAGTGTAAATGTTGCACTATTTATAATTTTTCTTTGACTAGGTAGAATGAAGAAATTGAGAGAAATTGCGATAAATAAATTCATAAAAGGAGAGCAACCGGGTGAAATTTTCAGAGACTTTAAAGACCTAGTGGTGAAGAGAGATTTCATTTACAGAACTATCGAAATGTATAATGAGACGTCCTCTGTCGATGACAGAAAAATATCTGGCAGACCGAGGTCCGTTCGGACCTAAGAGGCTGTGGAAATGGTCAGGGAAAGGATACGACGAAGCGAACAAATATCTGCTTGAAAACTAGCACGAGAGCTCAAAATATCAAAAGGATCAATGTTAAACATTCTAAAAAACGAACTTGAGTGCAAGGATTATAGAAAACGTAAAATTCAAGGTGTTTCGCAGTTTGATAAGATGAAAAGGAAGCAAAGGGCGGAAGAAATTCTGCTTGGCACGCTGGGAATGAATTCGTCTTTTCAGACGAGAAACTATTCATTTTATTGTAAGTCTCAACGCCCAAAATGACAGAGTATGGTCAGTTTCTATTGATAACATCCCTGAGAGCCAGTATTACGTTCCGCGTTATCAAAATGCATCGTCTCTGATGGTTTGGGCCGCTACTTCCAAAAGAGGAAAACTCCCGTTAGTCTTCGTTGATAAGGGTGCAAAAATCAATGCCCAATATTCTAAAACTGAGTTTTGGTAAACGTTTTACTCCTTAATGTCTAGAGATAGCCGAACAAGGTTTACTGGTGTATTTATATTATCTATAGACAGGGGTGGCGCCAGCTAAAGGGAAGGATCCCCTGTCGGGGAGTCCATGACTCCCCATCGGGAAATACTCCTAAAATCTGTCGGGGGAAAAAATACAAAATTTTCAATTTTCTCCTTTCAGCAGCATTATTCTTTCCTTTTACAAATTTGGAGCATTCCAGTTTTTGCATTCTATATTCAATTAAAAAAAAGTATTGGATTCGTAAAAATTTTCAGCTTCCAGTTTTCCATGAATATAAACGTTTTGTGAAGTCCAGAACACGTTTTGACAACAATATTCTTAGAAAATGTCTGTCAGTCTGTCTATGTTAAATTAGTGTCTGTTACCTTTTTGTCAAATCGCCCTATAGGTGGCGCTGCTGTACTGCAGTTTCTTTCATTTAACAGAAGGCTATATCTCAGGTTCTATTTTGTATGATCGAACAAAACTTGATATGTGAGAGAGCCATTATGAAACACCAGATTGATTTAATTTAGTTGCATATCGGCTGATAAGTTGCGCTGCTCTGCTGCTATTTTCCCCTAGAAGAGGAAGACTATGTCTCAGCCTCTATTGTATATTATTGCATATAGCTTTGTGTATGACAGGGCTATTATGAAACATAGCCCTGTGGAACCAGTTTCAGTGCATATAGCGAGATAGGTGACGCTTATGTGCTTCAATATTTTCCGTGAAAGGGAAGACTATATATCAGATTCTGTCGTATATCATCACGTAAAACTGGGTATGTGAGAGGGCCAATTTAAAACAATATACTGATTCAGTTTAGGTGCATATGAGCTAATAGGTGGCACTGCTGTTCTGAAATTTACTCCGTGAATAGGAAGATAACTTCTATTGAAAGGCCACGTCTCTGGAGAGCCAATTTTCTATTGCACGATGGGTGGCCCTCTTAGGGAAATTCGACTGTATCGACTTATGTTCAACGGATATGAAGATTAATTTTTTTTAAGAATTTTCCTTCAGGCATCCTGCACATATTTTTTTTTTCTATGGAAAGAAAATATTATACACTCAGAAAATGGCACGATAATCTCCAAAACCACGAGGAGTACTAACAAATGGAATGATACAAATATTAACAGTAATATTATTAACAGTATTACAGTTTTTTCTATAAATATTCATATAATAACCTCTCTTTATATAGTGCCCCCTTTCGGAGAGGTGATAACCTCCCGTCGGGTAATTTCTGGTGCCACCACTGTCTATACAGCAATATTTTACACCTTGTGGATAAAATTGATTTTGGTCTATTGATACAAGAGTTTGCGAAAAGAAAAGGCACATAAAATCGAGTCGTAAATAGTTTATTTTACATGCATCTTCGTTTACACGTAATTCTGGACAATTGAATTGTTCCAACATTTTTTTTTTTTTTTTTTTTTTTGCATTAACCGCTTTTGGCAAATAATTGGTTCTCTGTGACTGAAAATTCTGACTGTAGCAAATCTTCATTTAGTTTAGACTGCTTCACTTTCAATTCGATGTTTTTCTTCAAACAATTCCGACTGTAGTAAACATTACCATTATGTTAGCGATCCTTCAAAATTTTGACTGCGGCAAATTTCCACTTGCAATCGCCTGTGGTGCCTTCGATGTGAGCAAACATTTAGAAATTATTCATACATACACCAGACAAAAATCAATTTATTAGCGTCCTAAACTCATTACATTAAACACCAACTTTATATACTACAAGAAAACGAAAAATGTTGTATCAGTAAAATTATTTACTACCGATAAAAACACATGTAAAAGCTTCAAATTCTCTAAACAGTTCTGATCACGGCAAAAACCATCAGGCTATTCGTGACCCCTAAAATTTCTAAAAGCGGAAAACTCCCGTTTGCAGAAACCTGCAGAACTTTTTATCTGAGGCAGACAAAAAGATATACAATCTGTTCGCTGACAGAGCAGACACCCATTTACTGGTGCGCCCAACTGAGCGCGTTGTATTAAACACCAGCCCTAATGTAATGTATCGAACACATTAAAAGTTTTTGCCAATGCTTTGATGAAAATATTTTAAAATGTATTTCGTTAAAATGTCTGTAATACGTGAATGAAACAGTTGCATTTAAAAATATTTTAAATATAATAGAAGTTTCTGAGATTTGAAATATATGTCGTATTGAGGTCTAGCAAAAAGGCATCAAATGGGAAAATTACAAAGTTTACATTAAACATTTAACAAAGTTATAATTTTTCTTTTCATGTTGCATTCTCCACTATTCTCCGATATGCCCGATTTCCAAATTTTAGTGTTCTGCGATGTGTGAATGCTTACATACACTATAGTTGCGCAGGCAGATACACAAATGGAAAGGCATATTTTTTATTAGTATAGATACCTATATATAGTATATATATATATATACCTGCATTATCCAGTTTTTGGCGTTTTTAATATTTTTAGACTTTTTAAGGGGCGACAAAATAAGCATCCCCTCCGGGCGGCACTTCGGCTAGGTACGCCACTGAACGGAAGTGAATTTTTACTGTGCAGATGATATCTTTCCCATTCTCGATGAAAATAACAGTATCGCAGCCTCACCTATTGCGTAAATACACCCAATTTAACAAACACATTGTCTCAAAATGCCCTTTTTATACATTTTGTTCGATTATACGCAATAACACCTGAGATATAGCTTTCTATTTAATTGCAAAAATTGCTGTAAAACAGCGGCACCTGTTGCACGAGTGGCACAAAAGTCGAAATAAACTAATTTATGTTAAAGTGCATCTACATATAAATCAATATGCAATTTCGTGCTATAGTTCCTAAGATATAGCCTTTTCTGAAATTGTAGAAACTGCTATATAACAGCGCTATTTGTTGAGCGATTAGCACCAAAAGTGATTAGCACTAATTTACGTCAAGGTTTATATGTATATTTGTATTTAATTCTGTGCAGTAGTTCCTGAGATACAGTTGCTTTGTTAAAACTTTTTGTCACACCCACATAGATGGACAAATAGTTTTCTAAAAATGGTCAAATCGTTTTCTGCATCTCTCAAAACATATAAATCCATCGAAAACTGGAAATCAAAAATTTTTATGAATCCAATACTTTCTTTTATTGAATTAAAAAAAAAAAAAAAAAAAAAAACCTACAGAATAGTATGTGTGTTACTTTAATGCAAAATAATTTTAAATTGAAAAAATAATACAAAGTAGCTCAAGTATAATTTTAGATTAATAACAATTAATATGAAATGATTGGTCTTCTATAGACATCCGTAAAAGAACAACAGCAGTTTTAATTAATTGCTGAAATCAAAATTAACTCATTCAAAAATTTGTTTGGCTACTTGCTCAGATATATTTTCTTTCTTCTTCTTCTTTTCTTTTTCTTTTTTTTTTCTTTTTTTTTTGTGTGTGTGTGTGTGGTTCGATTGGGAGGGGGAGTGGGGGAGGGGAGGCAATTGCTGAATGCACAATCGAAACTCATAAGTGAACTTCTGTAAATAAGACACAAAACGATACAAAAAAAATGTTTGTTTTATTCTCATCCCCCTCTTCTTTCTTTGTTTTATTGGCTAAAGTAAACGAACACATTATTTCACCCAGCCTCCAGTCATTAAAACGTTTATTTATTTATGTAGATTGGGTAATTATTTTTGCAACATTTTAGTTAAATTAAAAAAAAAAAATTAAAGAATTGACGTTTTATAGCTTAAATTAATCCCGAAATATTTATCATTAAATTTAAAATATTTAAATATTTAACTTTTTTTTTTTTTTTTTTTGGGGGGGGGGGGGGTATGGAGAGGGATGTTTAAAAATATATACATTTTTAACAGAAAAATGCAGCTGTTACTTTGTTGTTTAATTTTAAAAAGTCTGTTTTTCAGTAATTTTATTTTTCCTGTTTTTATTTTTACTTTATTCTAAGAAAATAAGCGTTAAAAATTTCCCCAGACAACCGAAATTTCCCCCGAACTTCGTTCGCGCGTTCGGACGTATTATGCATTCCTGCAAAATAGATTTTTACTCTTCCTCAATTTATGTACTGAACATTTCATGAACTTTAAAAACATAAAATCTCACCTTTTTTTTACAATGAAACTTTTCCTAGCTAATAAATATTTTATAATTTGATAAGACCTATCTTTATTTATATATTACTTAAGGGGTGCAGAGTATGTCCGAATGCTCGAATGAGGTTCTGGGGAAATTTTCAACATTCTTTTAGTAGAAAATTAAAATGTGAGTCTAAAATTACGATTTGCTAGTTTGTAAATGCTTGTAATACGAGGGTTGCTATTTATATTTCTGGCCTAATAATGAAAAAACAAATATGTAGGATCGAAATTGGTTTTATTGTTTTTCAAAATATTCTCCATGATGATCAATACACTTTTGCATGCGTTTGAACCAATTTTCAAAGCACTTTTTCCAGTCCGATTGAGGTAACTCCAAAACATGCGTTTTGAATGCATCAACCGCTTCTTCGGGGGTCGAAAATCGTTGTCCACGTAATTTATTTTTGATGTGTGGGAATAAGAAGAAGTCATTGGGTGCCAAATCAGGGCTGTACGGCGGATGACCCATCAGTTCGATCTTTCGCCCAGTCAGAAATGCATTTGTTTGAGTCGATGTGTGAGAGCTCGCATTGTCATGATGAAGAATGATTCGCCTGTTCTTCTGCTTTTTTCGAATTTCTCCGATGACTTCTGGCAAACAAATGGTCGTGTACCATTCAGAATTGACCGTCCTGCGTTGCTCTAACGCCACTGTTGCCACATGACCGTTAATGCCGAAGAAACAGGCAATCATTTGTTTCGATGTGCTTCTTCCTCGAACAACTTTTGTTGGTTTTGCCTCGCCTTGGAAGACCCATACAGTTGATTGCTGTTTTGTTTCCGGCTCATATGCATAGATCCATGATTAGTCACCTGTGTAGATGTTATACACAGCCTTTGATGTACCTTGAACGTATTTTTCCAACATTTCCTTGCACCAATCGAGACGAGCCTTTTTTTGAGCGTTTGTCAGATTATGCGGGATCCAACGCGAACAAATTTTTTTTACGCTCAAATGTTCATGCAATATTTTATTGATGCCAGTCATACTAATGTCCAAAGACGCCTCAATCTCACGGTATGTCACATGACGATCTTGCTTTATCAGTTCACGCACAGCATCGATCTTTTCTGGCACAACAACGGATTTTGGACGACCTGCACGGGATTCGTCCTGGATCGAACATCGACCACGATTAAATTCGTTATACCAATTTTTACAGTGCTGTAGGATGGCGCTTTATCGCTGTATAAAGAATTAAGTTCATCGAAGCACTCTTGTCTTGACAATCCACGTCGAAAGTTATGAAAAATAATCGCACGAAAATTTTCACGATTCAATTCCATTTTTTGAAAGAGAAGAACTTTTCAATTTACTGTCAACAACACAAATAAAGCCATAATGGTAAATCGTCTGCTGAATTTACGTTTAAAAATATCAAAATTTCGATTAAAATCGTCTGCGGTCGCCTAGCAACACTTACTGTTGCCAAGGCCAGAAATATAAATAGCAACCCTATAAACTAATAGCTATATTTTTACATTACAGTGTATATTCATTCTTCTAAACGCTTATTATGTAGAATATATGATCATGTATTACAAAATAGAATTTTATGTTATTGAGAGAAATTTAGATTGTATATGGGGAAAAAGGGCCCGAAAAATTTCACGGCCCGAAAAATTTTTGCAACTCTGTATTACTCAATAACTGTTTCTTAGACAAAAGATTAAAATTAGTAAAAACATAGTCACCAACATGTCAACAGACATATATTCTTTACAAATACGCTACCGAAGTGTGACGTCACTGAACTTCTCTGCTAGTTGGTCATTGTCCGAGAATCAGTGGGAGCTAATTGGTCCGACATGGAGCCCCTAAATAAAACAATAGGCAGGCGCAACACCGCCATTTTTTTTTGTCTCCCAAGAGAACAGCATTCCCGCTTGGCGTCCTTATAACTTCCCAAATGATTTTAAGAAATCTTGATCTGAAGCTAGTCCGGTCAAGATAAGAGCAATAAGCAACAATAATATTCCTAAAAACACATTTTTTTCACAGTACATTCTCAGGATGTCATTTTATTCTGAGGATATCCTATGGATGTACTGTATCCTATGGATGTACTGAGGTAAGATGTGTTATTGGGGCGGTTTCTGTTTCTTTTACAAAATGTCGCCAAAACTCAAATACACTGTAATAGAAGGTCTGTGAACACTTTATATTCACTTCTTGAATGATTATAGCAGTTTATCACTAAACAAACTTCCATATCATAGTTTACTTAGCTAAAATTATGAAATATAATAAAATAAGTGACTCTAAAGTAACGTAAGACGATAAAAACTAGTATGTTGTGGCCACCACAAGACTTTCTTCTATATTTTCCTATATACATATTCAATCAGTAACAATATTAAAAAAAAAAAAAAAAATACGATTTTTTTCTAATTTTTTTTTTTTTTTTTTGTTAAAAGTAATACATATTCAACCAGTAACAATATTCAAAAAAAAAAATATGATTTTTTTTCTAAGTTTTTTTTTTTGTTAAAAGTAAAAAAAATCGATAACTTTGTTTTAAATTATCACAGATTTATAGTTCAACCATTCGTTTTAAAGCTATTGACGAGATCTTTCGAAAGATACCCATCTTGAAAATTTACCCCCCCCGGGGGGTACTTCCCCCCCAGGGGGGGAACCGGTGCCCCCACATGCACAAAATTTTTTTCGTAGTTAACTACTACTATTATCAATAATTGATATTAATTTTACAATCACAAGTTTAAAATAACGCTCATTATGTACATTTATACGAAATTTTGTCCTATATTGCCATGTTAAAAATTTAGAAAAAATGCGATCACAGCGCCACCTGTTGAGCTATTGATCCCTAAATGTAATCAGGACCAGTTTATGTCGGGGACCAACTAAATACCAAGTTTGGTTAAGTTTCTTTAAAAAAAAAAAAATACGATTTTTTTTTCTAAGTTTTTTTTTTGTTAAAAGTAAAAAAATCGATAACTTTGTTTCAAATTGTCACAGATTTATAGTTCAACCATTCGTTTTAAAGGTATTGACGAGATCTTTCGAAAGATACCCATCTTGAAAATTTACCCCCCCGGGGGGGTAATTCCCCCCCCAGGGGGGAAACCGGTGTCCCCACATGCACAAATTTTTTTTCGTAGTTAACTACTACTATTATCAATAATTCATATTAATTTTACAATCACAAGTTTAAAATAACGCTCATTATGTACATTTATACGAAATTTTGTCCTATGCTGCCATGTTAAAAGTTTACATAAAATGCGATGACAGCGCCATCTGCCGGGCGATTGATCCCAAAATCTAATCAGACCCTTTCCATGTCAGGGTCCAACTATACACCAAGTTTGGTTCAATTTCATTCATCGGTTCGTGAGATACGGTGTGACATACGAAATTTTGCGATCACAGCGCCACCTGCTGGACGATTGATCCCCAAATCTAATCAGCACCATGCCCCGTCAGGTTCCAACTATATACCAAGTTTGGTTGAATTTCATTCATTAGTTCGTGAGATACGGTGAAAAATACGAAAATTTGTCCTATACTGCCATGTTAAAAATTTACATAAAATGCGATCACAGCGCCACCTGATGGGCTATTGATCCCAAAATCTAATCAGCACAATGCCCCGCCAGGGTCCAACTATATACCAAGTTTGGTTGATTTTCATTCATTGGTTCGTGAGATACGGTGAAAACACTAAACCACAGACAGACAGACAGACAGACAGACATTTTTTAAAAACTATCAATTCGTGTTCAGGACATCCCAAAACGTGTAGATCCGTCAAAAAACGGAGGTCGAAAATTTTCGCGAATCCAATACTTTCTCTATATTACATATAGAAGAAAGTAAAAATGTTTGTCGTTTGTTTATCAGAGAAACGCGCTGGGTACATGTGGCAACCCTAAGGCAACAAAATGCCTGATGCGCCAGCTCGTATATATAGGAGCCTTAGTCCGAGAGTCATTTGTGTGCGTCCAGACATGGCTCCCTGCGATTCAATAACGGCTGTCCAGACAAGGCGAAAAGAGCGTACAACAAGAACTTACATATTTTACCGCTACCTAGCAATTGGCGCTGTTTACAAGTCTCGGTTTCACCTGATTTAAAGGTCTAGCCATAGGAATAACATTATACAGAAGCATTTGTAATTAACGCTGTAAATTCATTAAAATGCCGAAAAAAAATTTTGAATATGCATAATAATTAATATCAGGGCATGTAGAATTATATGTTTGTTTGTCAGAATGTTTTCACCACAAAAAATATAATTAAAAAAATCGTTTCTTCATCGCTAATTTAAAGGTCCGGTCATAAAAATAACATTTTATATGTGCATTTGCAGTTCACGCAGGAATCTGATTAAAATGTCGAAAATTTTTTTGAATGGGCATAATAATTATATCAATGCATGTAGAAGTATGCATGTTTGTCAAAATGTTTTCATCATAAAAAATACAATAAAAAGACCGTTTATTCATCGTGATATTCGTGCTCTTTAATGATTTGAAATACTAATGCCTAATAATAATTTTTTAGAACCATTCCTTAGTAATAAACGAATTAAAACTATATATATATTTAAACTATATATATATATTTAATGATGAAACAGAGTGCATTTTAGTATTTTTCTGTAAAGGCAAGAGGATTTTTTTTAAATCGTGTCAAAATATGAGAATCTTGAAAGATCTCACACAATTCTATGGTGATAGTAAATGTTTTAAATATATATGTTTGTTATTTACTGCATTACAGTTATGAAAATTTGCATAAGTATATGAAAATTTCTTGAAAACTATCTAAATAAAAATTATATATATATATATATATATATATATATATATATATATATATATATATATTTAATGCTGTCTGTTTATTAATTTAATTTTTATTTTATTATTTTCACTGGATTTTACATTATTACAGTTTTTAACAATATATTCTAAACATACTTTGATATTACTTTGTGAATTCTTTTTTTTCTTTTTTTTAATGTAATTGAATGTTTGAATGCTGAAATTTAATTCAAATCTTTAACATTCAAACACACACACAAAAAAAAAAAAAAAAAAAAAAAAAAAAATCTGGAGTGACTCCACTCGACTTTCCGAACATTGAGTAACTAACAGTTTTGTAGATAAAATAAAGAAAGAGGAGTTGCTAAACAAACAAAAAAGAGAAAACCATAACAGAGTGTTTGAGTATTTTTCTCCATATATCACACGAGGTTTTATTTAACGCTACTGAACTTTGAGCCCTTAGATCATAACGATAAAGAATTTTTCGTTGTGTCCCTGTAAAAATCTATAAATGCTAGATTCACCAAAATGCTTATAGTTAGTGCAACAGTGATTTATAATATTCATACAAATTTTCAGCTCAATTGAATAAGGCGTTTAGATGCTTGCGCTGGTCTCATAGGCCATAAAGATAAAGAATTTTTCTTTGTGTCCCTGTAAAAAAACTGTAAGTGCTAGATTCACCAAAATCTATACAGTTGGTTCAAATGTCACCTATAACATGTGTACAAATTCTTTGCTGAGATTAATAAGGCGTTTAGACGCTATCACACTTTTAAAAATTTGGCAAAGAATTTTTCTTTGTGTCCCTGTAAAAAAACTATAAGTGCTAGATTCTCCAAACTCTATACAGATTGAGTATCTGTGACCTATAATATGTGTATAAAGTTTTTGCTCAATTGAATAAGGCGTTTAGATGCTATCGCACTTTTAAGATTTTGGTCCCTTGGCCATAATGATAAAGAATTTTTCTTTGTGTCCCTGTAAAAAAACTATAAGTGCTAGATTCACCAAAATCTATAGGGTTCGTACTATGATGACTTACAATATACGTACCAACTTTCAGCTTATTCGAACAAAGCGTTTAGACGCTAGCGTGTTCACTCACAGACATACACACATACATACACACATACATACACACATACATACACACACACATACATACATCATCGTAAAAATAGTGAAAACGGACTCGTTGGACCTCGAAACGTATAGAAACATCAAAATCTCGAATTCGGATTTTTGACATGATTACAATACTTTCCTCACTATAGTGTTCGGAAAGTAAAAAACTTATTGATGAATACACCATATTTAGATTATATTATTAAATTGTGGTAGATAGGATGTGCCAGGCTCGACATGGCACCCCTGGTTCTTCATTTTCCCCAGGACCCGTTAGGAGTTTTCCGTGGTTTTCTCCAAAACTAATATAATTACGGGGGCTCCCCCCCCCCCTACAAAGACAACTACGAAGGCCTAGGACCCAACTGTATTAATCAGCCTTAAGCCACATAACCACATAATTTTAAATTGAAATACTTTAAAACCGAAGAAAGTAAAGAAAAATTTGTTAGTAGGAAAAATTTTTTAAATATTAAAAAATTTAAATTTTATTTAAATAGTCCTAGTAAAATTTTAATATACGTAATATTGTTTCATTGTAATGCCAACAGATTTTTTATCATTCTGAGACTATGAAAAAAATAAAAATAAAAAATAAATAAATAAATAAATAAAAATATAATGTGACTGAATTTAGGGGACCTCAAAACATATAGAAGCATTAAAATTTCTTTGTCGGATTTTTGACGTGATTACAATATTTTCCTCAAATATATATGTACGAAAAGTAAAAATTATTATAGTGTCCATAATTTGCCTTTTTCATTTGTGTACTATTTTAGGATTGTTATTCCCAAATAAAGATTTATCGTTCTAGTATACGTTGAGAAGTTAAAAAAATTATGTAAAACTATGTTAGAAAATGTTTTTAATTATAAAGAAAATCTAACTATGAGAATTTGGCATTAATCTGTACGTTTTAAGATCTCCTGAATTCATTTTTAATTTCCAAACATATACTATGTAAGGAAAATATTGTACCCATGAAAAAAAAAAAAAGAAAAAAAAAAAAAAGAAAAAAAAAAGAAGGAAAAGAAAGAAAGGAAAAAGTAAGAAAGGAAAAAAGACAGAAAGAAAGAAAGAAAAAATCACTGTAAGTTTTTGGTATATTTATACGTATTGTGGCTTCCTAAATTCATTTTTCTGTTTTTATTGTTTTTATAAAGATATGTGTATGTGTCTGAGTGAATACAATAGCATTTAAATATTTTATCTGATTACTATATTTCATTGCAGATGTATAATGATTATATATATGTGTGCATGTGTAAAACAGTAATCAAAAAGCAAAATTTAAAAAAAAGAAAAAGAAAAGAAAGAAAGAAAAACAAATTATAATTTTTTTAAAGGAAATTTTTAGTTTGAGTACAAAACATAAATATTAAAAAAAAAAAAAAAAAAAAACTATTTTAACTAGTAGGGATAATATAATTTTTTTTTTTTCTATCCCGTATTTTTGCAAGTACTGGAAAAGATCGTGAATAAATCAGGATGGCTGAATCGACGATCGCAACATGGCTTTGAACCCGGCATCTCCCTTCTACCAGCTTAGAGAACAGAACCTTTCGGCCTCAAATGGAGCAAAAAGATAAAGGAAAATTATTAAGAATTAATTAGCAGGAAGGTTCAAAACTTTTTTCCCCAAAAATTTTTAATTAATTAATTATTATTATTATTATTATTATTATTTCAAGAAATGTCAATATAATAATTATTAGTGATTTTCACTGCATATGTATAATAAAAATATCTAAGACAATTATTTTTAAAAAATTTTAAAAATTTACATAAAGAAAATTTTTAATGTGCGTACAAAATGTAGATATTATTAAAAATTAAAATAAAATAAAATAAAATAAAAAATATGTCAGACACTAATGTAATAAATACTTAAAATGATTTCGAATATGAATTTGTTTTTTCAAGCATAATTATTAAATATTCCTTATATGCAGTCCCCTTTTATTATTATTATTATTTGGCTTATTTCAAAGAGATTTTTATGTCTATAATTAGTGACTTTTTTTTTTTTTTTTTTTTTTTTTTTTTTTATAAAAAATAAATAAATAAATAAATAAATACAATATCTTTTATATATACTTATATATATATATATATATTTAAATTTGTTAAAACATTTTTAGTAGAAAAGTTTTAAATAGCTGAACTTTCTGGAATAAATGCAGAAATAAATAATTATTTATCTACAAATAATCTTCTTAAAACATTCTGCTTGTATAACAAACAGCTTTGTGCATTACAAGACAGTTGTAATAAAAAATAATTCGTTAAATTGTCAATAAGCTTTGTGTGCAAGTAAGTACATATCGCAACTACGAGACGCGTAACTAGCGCACCAAGCGTAGAGGAGGGTAACTATGGTACGGTGTTTCTATTGTTCAAGTTCGCGTCTGAACAGCCGCTATTGAATCGCAGGGAGCCATGGTCCAGAGCACGGATTAAGACTATCTATAGGATGAAAAACAAGATAGGGCAGCCAGCGCGGAAACCGGAGCTTTCTATTCCACATTAATGCAGTCGAGTGGAGGAAAACGATCCAATCGCCGAATGATGTAGTATCTTTGAAACTTATCGGAAGAAAGTGAAAGCCCGCCCCTCCGGCTTCCGTCATCATCCGATTTCCGAGAACGACCAATGAACCGATACAAATTTAAAAAAACGCGCTGATTGGTAGACTGTCAAGATCTGTTCGCCCTCTCTCTGTAAGAAGAAAATTACTACTTTTCCGTAGCATTCGCAATACATCCTAAACTCTTAATCCGTGATCCAGAGATAAGGCTCATATATATACGAGTTGACGCTTCAGGCATTTTGTTGCCTTAGGGTTGCCACATATACCGAGCACATTCCGTAGATAAACAAACGGCAGCCATTATTTCTATCGTCTTGTATTACTTAGGAGTTATTTTTAATCATTTTTCATAATTTTAGCTCGGTAAATTATCATATGAGAGATTGTTTAGTGATAAATTCCTATAATCACTCAAGAAAAGACCATAGAGTGGTCAGATTTCCATAACATAATTTAGGAAGAATAAAATGGTGTACTTTTATTTATTTATATTTTACTGTGTGTTTTTCACATTTTCAAATGTAAAAATACAAAAAAATGCGCTATTTTATATTTGCTAATTTAATTAAAGAAGACCTTTTATTAATGTGCGCTTGAGTTTTGGCAACATTTTCTGGGGTTGCCAAAATTGTTTTCTTTCTGCGTCATAATTACATTTATTTTAAGGTTCGTTTTTTTTTTTTTTTTTTTTTTTTTTTAATGAATAGTATATGCTAGAAATAGCAGAAAAAGTAAGTAAATAAATAAAGATTTTCCACTGTTAAACAGTAAACCCTTTTTTTTTTCATTTTTTCAAAAATTATGATTTGTATTTGAAACAGACAGAAACAGCCCTAACAACACATTTTATCCCCAGTACATCCACACAATATCCTGAGGGTGAAAAACATACCAAGAATGTACTATACATAAATGTGTTGTTGGGGATATTACTTGTTGCTTATTGCTCTTGACCGATCGTAGCTTCAGATCAAGATTTCTTAAAATCACTAGTTAAGCGATAAGGACGCCAAGCCGGAATGCTGCCCTCATCCGAGGCAACGAAATGGCAGCGATGCGCCGGCCTATATATCTTATTTAAGGTACTCTACCCAGAGAGTGTCAGTGACTTCATCACTTCGGTACACTGTAAAAAAAAACCTATTACCAGCTGCAATCTGTGATTTATTTTATCCAATCATAGAGAATTTCTTGCAAGAAATTCTCTGTGATTGGATAAAATAAATCACAGATTGCAGCTGGTAATAGTTATTTTTTTACAGTGTAGCGTATAGGCCATTTCAACTAGAGCCCCTTAAATAAAATATATAGGCCGGCGCATCACCGCTATTTTTTTGCCTCCGAAGAGGACAGCATTCCCGCTTGGCATCCTTATCGTTTCCCTAATGATTTTAAGAAATCTTGATCTGAAGCTTAATCCGGTCATGATAAGAGCAATAAGCAACAATAATATTCTAAAAAACACATTTTTTTTACAGTATATTGTCAGGATGTCCTTTTATTTTGAGGATATCCTGTGGATGTACTGGTGTAAGATGTGTTGTTACACCAGTGCTTCTGTTTCTTCTACAAAATATCGCCAAAACTCAAATACACAGTAATAGAAGGTCTGTGAACACTTTATACTCTCTTCTTGAATCATTATAGCAGTTTATCGATAAACTGCTATAGTGTACTTGGCTAAAATTATGAAATATAATAAAAGAAGTTACTCTAAAATAACGTAAAATGATTAAATAAAATGTTTGTCGTTTGTTTATCAGAGAAATGCGCTGGGTAGAAGTGGCAACCCTAAGACAACAAAATGCCTCATGCTCCAGCTCGTGTGTATAGGAGCCTTAATTTCAACAAGTTGTCCAAACCTGCATAAGAGCACTCTGTTATTCAGTTTATTTATTTACTTATTTTTTAATTAACATTAGGAGCATTTTTAATTGCGTGAACTGAAATAAACATTAAAAAAATACAAAAATAGCAGATCAAGGGGAGAGGAATCTTTGGCAGTCACATTTAGAAAGCTTTTGTCTTCCCCCTCCTGTAATTACTCTTTAACTACATTTCTTGCGACCATGGAAGCCTCTGCGCAAGTGCGGATTCAACTATTCCACTAGAAAAATAGGGGAGACAAGCTTTTCGTTGAGAGAAAACAAGCGATACGGGAGTACCGAATGACAGGATGCTTACTAAATTCAAACCTGTTGGTCAACTTAGAAACCCTCCTCTACTCGTCCTCACTACTAGGCGTAGGAAACGTGGTTACACTATAATGTCCTATGTTTAAGTTTTTAGAAAATGATAACAAATAGCAGTACAAACAAACAGCATATATCAGATTAAATTAGGTTTAACACATTAAAACTTGCGCTTCATATATCTTGTAATTAAAAACAACAAATAATAGTAATAATAAACAGTGTTTCATGAAATGAGAAAATTTATTTTATCACTGCCACAATATTAAAACATAATATCTAAAT
>OZ005658.1:130966280-130996280 GCA_963930645.1 Salticus scenicus | reverse complement strand
AAAACACATGGCTTAACATGAAATAAACTTACTCAGAAATACTTTTTCGCCAATGTTTTTTTTATTATCATATTTAAAACTTAATATTTCCCATCAATTATTAAAATTAAACTATATCACATTGTGTACATATATGTACATTCCAAACAGTAATGTAGAAAAATAAACATCAACATAAAATATATTTAATTTGTTCATCAACTGACAAGGGAAAGTCACCAACTGTTCAAAAGGTAATTTAATATGTTACATATCATCTTAAAGGTCTAACTAAGCTGATGAGAAATTAACCGTCTTACATGCAAATGCGCCCCTTAATGTGAGTTTTTTTCAATTAAAGTTTTTCAATTACACACTCTTCAGTAATGTACTTTGTAGATTTTTCTTTCACTATAATGAGTTTCTTAACAGATTATAAATACGATTATATATGTTATTACTAAATTATTTTATTGTTTGATAATTATTTTGTGGCAACATTAAATTTTTAAATATTAAACTGTAGGATGTACAGTCGGTAAAAAATCTGGAGTGACTCCCCTCGACTTTCCGAACATTGAGTAATTAACAGTTTTGTAGATAAAGTAAAGAAAGAGTAGTTGTTAAACAAACAAAAGAGAGAAAACCATAATAGAGTGTTTCAGTATTTTTCTCCATCTATTACACGTTGTTTTATTTAACGCTACTAAACTTTGAGCCCATAGATCATAATGATAAAGAAATTTTCGTTGTGTCCCTATAAAAACCTATAAATGCTAGATTCACCAAAATGCTTATAGTTAGTGCAACAGTGATTTATAATACTCATATAAATTTTCAGCTGGATTCAATAAGGCGTTTAGATGCTATCGTACTTTAAAAAATTTAGTCCCATAGGCCATAATGATAAAGAATTTTTCTTTGTGTCCCCGTAAAAAAACTGTAAGTGCTAGATTCACCAAAATCTATACAGTTAGTTCAACTGTGATCTATAACATGTGTACAAATTTTTTGCTCGGATTAATAAGGCGTTTAGACGCTATCACATTTTTAAAAATTTGGCCCCATAGGCATAAATGATAAAGAATTTTTCTTTGTGTCCCTGTAAAAAAACTATAAGTGCTAGATTCTCCAAAATCTATACAGATTGAGTATTTGTGATCTATAACATGTGTATAAAATTTTTGCTCAATTGAATAAGGCGTTTAGATGCTATCGCACTTTTAAGATTTTGCTCCCATAGGCCATAATGATAAAGAATTTTTCTTTGTGCCCCTGTAAAAAAACTATAAGTGCTAGATTCACCAAAATCTATAGGGTTCGTACTATGGTGACTTACAATATGCGTACCAACTTTCAGGTTAATCGAACAAAGCGTTTAGACGCTAGCGTGTTCACTCACAGACATACACACATACACACATACACACATACATCATCGTAAAAATAGTGAAAACGGACTCAGGGGATCTCAAAACGTATAGAAACATCAAAATCTCGAATTCGGATTTTTGACATGATTACAATGCTTTCCTCACTATAGTGTTCGGAAAGAAAAAAAAAGTGTCCGAACACTAGCAAAAATTCCTATGTAAAAAAAGTACACTTCATACGGTTTTGTTAAATAAATCATTATCGAATCATGTTCTTACACTGACTAAGAACATGATTCGACAAGGATTTATTTAACAAAACCGTATGAAGTGTATTTTTTTTTTACATAAGAATGTTTGCTAGTTTTCGGACACTTTTGTTACCGACTGTAGAATCGCCAATCCCCAGAAGTACTTTCTCAATACTTGTCCCACATCTTGCAGCTATCGATGAAACAGCCGGCGTATCTCTCAACCAGTGTTGTGCAAGTTCACAAAAAAAACGAACTAGTTCAAACTCAAGTTCATCGTGTAAAAAACGAGTTAGTTCGCGCTCAAACTCATGTCTGAAAGAAATGAACGCGTTCAGTTCAAGTTCATTTTTAAAAACGAGCGAAGCTCACTAAAAGTTCATTTTTACGTACTTTTTTTTTTTTTTTTAATCGATCTTATCCTCTGTAAACACTTTCATAGGTAATTTCCCCCCCTTTTTTTTTCTAAAATTACCAATTACCATGAAAATTATTTTTAATTTTACGCTTAATTAAACTTATTAACTTATAATTCTTAATTATAACTTATTATTTTAATTGTGGTAAAAATTTATTTAGCAAACACTTCTGAATAGTGTACCCACTGTTTTTGCATGGCTTTTTATTATTACTTACAAACTTTGAGTAAACACCATAAAATGCAATAAACTCGCAACAATTGTTTCGGGTCGAAAAAACACACGACCCTTCATCAGGCGAATAAAGTAAGCACGAGTGCTGCAGTCAAAGCGCTTTGACTGCAGCACTCGTGCTTACTTTATTCACCTGATGAAGGGTCGTGTGTTTTTTCGACCCGAAACAATTGTTGCGAGTTTATTGCATTTTATGGTGTTTATTCAAAGTTTGTAAGTAATAATTTTTACTACGCCAGTTTTGTGGTGCTTCTTTATTAAATGGCTTTTTATTCTCAAATTTTCAATACGTTTGTTTATGGGCATGAGAACTTATTAATGGGAAACAAATTTTATCATTTAGAGGTTCCGTTGTTTTAAATCAGTGTTGCGCAGGACCGCGTTCATGAGTTTAATTAAAACTTTTTCAGTTTTGAGCTGAATTTCGCTCGTTTTTTAAATTGTGAACTTGAGCTGAGCAAAGTTCGTTTCCTCATGAATTTGAGCGGGAAAAGTAACTCAAACTCATATGGATTTTATTCCTTTGGGAAAAAATTTTTATATTCTTGGTGGCAATCCCGGAAAAAAGGGCACCGGAAAAAAGGGCACCGGAAAAAAGGGCACCCGGAAAAAAGGGCACTTTTTCAATTCGCAAATCGCAAAATAATAAATATCAAATTATTATATATAAAAATGGCTTTCAAATTACACATTTTGAAATTTCAATTGATTTGGTACAACATTAATTTAGTATATACCTCGGGGAAGATGGGGGGAGGGGGAGGGGGCGCAGGTGCAGATCGAAAGAAAACAATTGTTTTTACATAAACTCTTACCGATTTTAATGAAACTTTGTATAATCACGTACAATTTGTGAAAAAATTACTGTAAGTGTCAGGCAAACTTTAAGGGTGGGGAGGTTAAAGAGGGAGGTGCAGAGGAAAATAAAATTATCTTTTATATCACAGTTTTACCTACTTTAATGATATATTCTATAACTATCACTAACTTTTTATGAAGATCACAGTGAGTGTATTATATACCTGGGGGGAGCAAGGGGGGCAGATAAAAATAAAATATATTCTTCTTATATTACTCTATTATTGATCAAAAAATTTTTTGTACAATCACGTATAATTTACTAAAAATTTACAGTAAGTGTCAGACATACTTAGTGGGAGGGAGGGGAGTAAACAAGAGGGGGGGGAGAGGAAAATAAAGTGATTCTTTATCTCACCATTTTAGCGATTTTAATGATATATTCTATAACTACCACTTAATTTTCATGAAGATTACAATGTGTGCATTATATACCTGGGGGGGGGGGAGGCAAGGGGGAACCGATGGAAATAAAATATATTCTTCTTTAAACTACACTATTATCGATTTAAACAAAAACTTTGTATAATAGAATACAATTTGTGAAAAAAATCACAGTAAGGTCAGACATACTTGGGGGGGGGGTTAAAGAGAGGGGGGACAGAGGAAAATAAAATATTTTTTTATATCACCATTTTACCGATTTTAATGACATATTCTGTAACTATCACTTACTTTTATGAAGATCAAAATGAGGGTATTATACATTTGGGGGGGGACAAGGGGGACGCAGATAGACGTAAAATATATTATTCTTTAAACTACCGCATTGTCGATTTAAAAAAACTTTGTATCTACGCAATTTTCTGCTTATGAAAAATTACAGTGAGTGTTCACATATCTGGACGATTTGCTATGAGGGGGCAGAGTGAAGATAATGTTTGTTTTTATATAACCATGCTACCTACTTATATGAAACTTTGTACCACTATCACTTTCATTTTATTAAAATTATAGTGAAAGTTAACTAAAGTTGATAAGGGGAGGGGGGTAGGAGGGGACAGATGGAAAATAAAATAATCTTTTTAAACAACACTTATTATTGTTTGTTTTATTGTTTTATTTGCATTTTGTGTAAGTATCAATTACTATTAATGAAAAATTATACTGAGGTATGCAAAAATTCAATGTATAATTTAAATCTGTAAAAAAATTATTCAAAAATGAATTTTCTTCTTTTAATTTGTGTCTTTTGTCCTTCCCCCGATGTAGATATAAAACACTTACACTCTCCTTGATGTTTAGCATCAGTTTTACAAGGAGAAATTTTAAAATGTGCCCTTTTTTCCGGTGCCCTTTTTTCCGCAATCCAAAAATTCAATACATTGTTAATATCAGACATTAATTAAAAGTTAATATCAAACATTGGTAAAAGATTATTCTAAAACAGAATTTTTTTCTTTGATCTCTTTTTTCCGGTGCCCTTTTTTCCGCAATCCAAAAATTCAATACATTGTTAATATCAGACATTAATTAAAAGTTAATATCAAACATTGGTAAAAGATTATTCTAAAACAGAATTTTTTTCTTTGATCTGTCTCTCCCCCTCCCCTCGTAGAAACAAAAAAAATTGCTATCGTCCATGTTTAACAAATATTTTACAAGTAACAATTAAGAAAAGTGCCCTTTTTCCCGGTGCCCTTTTTTAAGGATTGCGGAAAAAAGGGCACTTTTCTTAATTTCTTCTTGTAAAACTCATGCTAATCATCAACGAAAGCGTAAGTTTTTTATTTCTACGTGAGGAAGGGGGGGGGGGATGGACAAATAAGACAGATTAAAAGAAGAAATTTCATTTTTGAGCAACTTTTTTACAGATTTAAATCATACATTGAATTTTTGAGTACCTCCCTGTAATTTTTCATTAATACTAACTGACATTTACACAAAATGCAAATAAAACAATAAAACAAGCGGTAATAAGTGTTTTTTAAAAAGATTATTTTATTTTTCATTTGCCCCCACTACCCCCCCCCCCCCACCCCCTTATCAATTATAGGTAACTTTCACTATAATTTTAATAAAATGAAACATACTCGTACAAAGTTTAATATAAATATGTAGCATGGTGATATAAAAACAAATATTTTCTTCACTCTGCCCCCCTCCCCCGCACAGTGGATCGAACAATGTTAAAATACGAACATAGGCCCAAAAATCAATCTCTAAATAACTGATATTTTGCAGTGAAATAATTTAAAAGAGTATCTAAAAAATACAAATATATGGTTATTTCTTCAATTACACGAACTTTTATTATATATAAATAAGTTCAAAACGAAAACTTTTAGAAATAAGATTTTTCGATGAATTTCAATGACTTTATTTGGATAGCCATCAAGTGGCACTTAAGATAACTATGAAAAAATATGAAATAAAAATACCTTTAAGAATGTCCTAATAAAAGTTTAAGGTACTTCTACCAACATTTTGTTGGTTTTTGATGTTGTGATTCACGCACGAAATGTGAATATAAAATTAACAACAAAATTAAATTTATAAGTTGTGTACCTTTTTTTGTCCAAAATTGTCCAAAATTTCAAACACATTTTACTACTCCCAAAAGTATACATTTTAATCTGTGAAAAGGATTTTCGCCACAAATCGCCACTTTTGGAGAAAAATAAATTTTTATTCTGTTTACCGCCAAATTATCAATCGAGAAATTTATCTGAATAACTGTATTAATTAATGACAGAAAATATATTAAAATTTTTATAGTGAAAATATTATAGAAATTAGATGATTAAAATAGATTTGCTAAATCAGAAATTATTTCTTATTTTTTTAAATATTTAATAAAATAATTAATTTTACTTTAAAGCTACTGAAAAGTACGGTTGGACACAAAAAAGGAAGGAAATGTAAATGTTTGCTGTCATAAAATGTTAAAATTAAATAAATATTTAGTGTTCAGTTACTAAATGTTAAAATTAAATATTATAATTCCATATTACGATTTAAAGTAAAAGTTTCTGTGCAATAAAAATAAAGACAAACGTGAATTTTTCATAGAGTTTGTCAGTAAATGCTTGCATCAGTTTTCTATTGAAATACTACATAAAAAAAGAAAGAAAAAAGAAGCAGTAATGTGATGATATATTTAACATTGTGTGCTAAATTACCGTAATTTCTGGTAGATACCCCGCAGCTTATATAATCCAGTTTTGCACCAGAAATTTCAATTGATAAATAAATTTATATTTGTACGGGCTCTTCCTTCGAAAAAGTATAGATTTCTCTATTAAATAAAATTTCTGGTGGAAAAATGACACATCTTACCTGCGGCTTATCTACCAGAAATTACGGTAATTGTGTTATAAATGTAGGTTTTCTTCACGAAATTTTTATTTATTTCCTTTTATTCTCTTCTTTTTTGCAACATTTGTTCCTTTATCCTGTATGTTTCTAAATTCCTGTTTGCAGCAAAAAAATATGATACCGTTTAACCCCTTTATAATGCCAGTTTTTCCTCAAATGGTACATTAAACTAATTTCACGAATAAAAATTGATGTAAAGAAAAAAATTCATTTAGCTTATTAGAAATAATTAATTTTAATTTTGACACATTATTTTCTTAGTTAATCGCAAACTTCGCATAACCCATTGTATTAGCATAAGCAGAATTGCCACAAATGCCTACTTTTTTTTATTTTTTTCGCACCAATATTATAAAAATAATATTTATACTGATATTTTTCTACAGAAAAGATACACAGGAATCATTATTTTTTAAAAAAATGGTACCAGTTGAATAAAATGATATCGAATTTGGTGGGGAAAATATTCCTTTGGACATATAAAGGATTTAAAAAATCATAGAATCGCTTTTAGTATCATACATATATACATATTTAAATCGAAATGTGACAAAAAACATCATACATAGATAATAATAATACCATAACCTTCCTATGTTCGCCACTGCCTATACTTCGATCCACTGTGCCCCGTAGCAATTCGTCCAGATATGTGTAGACTCACTGTAATTTTCATAAGCAGGAAGTTGTATATATACAAAGTTTTTATTTTTAATCGAGTATACGGTAGTTTAAAGAATAATATTTTTTACTTTTATCTGCGCCCCCCGCCCCCAGATGTGTAATACACTCATTGTGATGTTCATAAAAAGTAAGTGATAATTATAGAATATATCAGTAAAACGGTAAAACGGTGCTATAAAAGATAATTTTATTTTCCTCTGCCCCCCTCTTTAACCCCCCCCCCCCCCAAGTTTGCCTGCCACTTACTGTCATTTTTTTCACAAATTGTACGTGATTATACAAAGTTTCATTAAAATCGGTAAGAGTTTTTCTAAAAACAATTATTTTCTTTCGATCTGCTCCTGCCCCCCTCCCCCCTCTTCCCCGAGATATATACTAAATGAATGTTGTACCAAATCAATTGAAATTTCTAAAAATGTAGTTTGAAAGTCATTTTTTAAATTCAGTAATTGATATTTATTATTTTGCGATTTGCGAATTGGAAAAGTGCCCTTTTTTCCGGGTGCCCTTTTTACCGGTGCCCTTCTTACCGGTGCCCTTTCTTCCGTGCCCTTTTTTCCGGGATCCATACTTTCTACCCTTTTAATCGCAAGAGAGGACGCATTTCTCACAAGAGAGAAACGCATCGGGTCGGGTAATCGCTTATTACCTGCTTTGCTGGTCGGGTGCAGGTAAAATTTGCATTAATTTTTATTCACAAAATGTTTTCTCCGAAGATTGTTTTTTGCTTTACTTATGAATCTAAGCTTTTAAATGAAGAGATTGGATGACATTGTCTTCCTTCCTAGTAATTTAACGACATGACTGATAACATGAATTTAATTACATTTACCTAAATATTAATACTTAACGTTTAAAGCTTTATATGGAAAACTATTTTTTTTTTCCGACCTATATTTGCTTCCTTATTTTACTGTCAAAATACTTGGAACAGTGGATTTTTTAAATATATGTTTTAATATGCATTTATGCAATTCTAAATGCATAGTACACTGCGGTTCAATATATATCGCATCTATCATAAAATAGAAAAAAAAATATTTGATTGTAAAAGCCGAAAATGGAGGGAAAATAAAAATTAATTTCAATTATTATTATTATTATTAGTATTATATAACATCATAAAACTTTTAGCATTTCAATAACATTTATTAATTAAAACCCGAATAAACTACTACGTCAGAAACGCCAAAGAAAAATATTGGAAATGGAAAATTGGCGTTTCTGACGTAGTAGTTTATTCGGGTTTTAATATTCCAACGTTAAGTCTCCTGTTATTAAAATTTATTAATTGCCTCATGGACTTATTCATAATTTGTCTAGTACTTCATGTGACGCTTATTTTCATCTAATGCAATGTTTGAAAAGATTTTCAATATATATATATATGACTTTATTTATACTATCTTATAGATTTATTGCTATTAAATCATTAAATTAAGAACTTAATATTAAAAATACACATTTAAGCTAAGAAGTAATTTATTTTTATCTTATACAAGACCTACCACGTTGCAAAGCAAACGTCTTCTGTGTGATTTTTATTCCCACGCTATCGCTCATTTTAACCATTATATTCTTCTTATCAATGAAAAAAGGAAAGGGCTTTAGGCAATTGCTTTTGTGTACCAGAATTGCCCACACAACAAATCTCCCCCGCAGACAAATCGGCGTATACCAGTCACAATTCTCAATACATTGGATTCGGCTTATAGTTCCAAGAAAACCACATGATGTCGAAAATATTTTGACCAAGAAGAACGAATGTAGATTCTAGATTGAGATTCCTTCAAATTTTAGTTAAGAACGGGGGGAAAATGCTGCATTAATAATGCGCATCATAATATTTATATGGTTTCAAATTTTACTTATTTATTTATTTGTTTTATTAAACAAATAATTATTACTTATTTCTTTATTTGTTTTAAGAAATAACTATTCAACTATATGAAAGCGGGAAATTTTTATTACCATTTTCATCTTAGATAGCTCCTAAAACTAAAATTAGAATTTTACAAAAATGATGATTATTCCATTAAACGCTGCCTTAAATATTTCAAAAAGTTATTTATATTATATGGTTATCGTTTCTCGTAACTAAAAATATACTGAATCTATATAAAATATTTTCAAAATCGTAAATAATTATTAAAAAATAAATTAATTAATTAAATAAAAAAATTGCATCCCATAAAATACAGACAATTTATAAATATTTCGTAAAATACGCAACGAAATTTTGCCATTCTTTGATAACATAATTTCCACAAAACTTTAAATGTAATTAAATATCACTATAATATTACACTCGAATTGCAATATGTGCAATTAATACCTGTGCTCGAATTAATATATGTGCAAATGCCTTCAGAGCTGCTAGACAGGAAGTGCTGGGTTCGATCCCAGGTCGATGATATAAAAAAAATTTCCTCTCCCCCGCATCTTCAGCCCCCGAAGTATGTGTGACACTGTATTTTTTTCATAAACAGCAAGTGACTATTAGACAAAGTTTAATTAAAATAAATAAGAAAGTGATATAAAAACAATTATTCTCTTTCTGTCTGCTCCTAGACCCCCCCCCCTTTCCCCAGGTATATACTAAGTAAAAATGGTACGAATTTAATTGATTGAAATTTCTAAAAATGTATTATGGAAAATCACGTTTTAAATTCGTTATTTGATGTTTATTGTTTTTGTGAAATGCAAATTGCAAAAGTGTCCATTTTTCCGGGTGCCCCTTTTTATGGTGCCTTTTTTCCCAAATGCCTTTTTTTTTTTTTTCTCAGGAATCCATTTTGCACAGTTATTTTCTTTTCTGTCCTTTTCTTCTTCTACTTTACTTTTCATATTTCAGACAGAAATATTTAATATGAGTTTGAGTTTGAATTGCTTTTTCACGCTCAAGTTCGTGTAAAAAACGAACTACGCTCAACTCAAGTTCATTATTTAAAAAACGAGCGAAGTTCAACTCAAAACTCAAAATTTTTGAGCTAAGCTCATGAACGCGTTCAAATGAACGCGTTCGTGCACAACACTGCTCTCAACCCAGCGGAGAAAAGAAAAACGTGCACCTGGCAACAATCTGATGAGCGGCAGAAGTGTGTCAGCAACGATGAAAGATGCATGTGTGTGTTTCATTTCTTCTCGACGTGAACAAAAACTGAAAGATGCAAATAAATTAACTATGACGATATGTTACGACGTATTAAAATATAACGATGTATATCTTTAATCATCAATCGAATCATTTCTTGTAAATAGAAATCACTTTATCATTCAATCTATTAAATTAATTAAAGTCTAGCATTTAAAAGTACTTGTTTAGAAATGCTCCTTCAAGTGTTTATATTGGTGATGTCTGCGTTTTATTCCTAAAAAACTATAAGGAAAATATTAAAAAGGAAAAATCAATGAAAGTAAAAATGAAGCCCTTTTAATTTGTATAATAACGAATAAAACTATTACTTTACAATTTTTCATTATAGTAAATATTATATTGTAGACAGTAATATAATTTTTATTTTAAACAAGAACAAAAAATCATGCTGTATGCATTGGTTATTAAAACTTTCAAATTGTACATACTTGTTGTATTGTAAAACTTTTAATGTTCTTGTCCAGCGTCATTACACAACAAACAGAAGGTCTGAAAGGGATTCACATAGAATAATTAAGTTCATAATCACTCTTAAACATTGTTCATAAAAGTTAAAAGTGCTTAACACAAAAGAAAATCCAGCCCTTAGGCTCTAATTGCTGCCTTTAATGAATCTGAATACTTTAGTGTAAACTTGTAAATCTCAAGGTTAACCATATCCTGTTTTATATAAAACATTAATTTAGCATATCAACAATAAATGTCACTTTCTTTTTGTTTTTTACAGTAGAAAGTTATTTCAATAAATTTATAAAAATGTCTGTCCTAAAACTCAATGCGTTAGTTATGTAGTACAGTTGGCATTTTTTAACATTTAATGTTGCCACAAAATATTTATCAAATAGTGAAATATTTTACTAATAATATATACAATCGTATTTAAAATCCAAATCTGTTACAAAACTCATTATAGTAACAGAATATCTGCAAAGTACATTACAAAAGAGTCTCTAGTTAAAAATTAAAAAAAAAAAAAAAAAAAAAAAAAAAAAAAAAACCTCACACTAGGGAGACACAGTAGCTGATAAGATGGATGTTTCCATTATCAGCTCAGTTAGATTTGTAAGATTATATATAATAAGTTAACACATTCGCGACCGCTGACGTGAATTCACGTCATTTGAAAATCTGTAACTCCGCCAGTGGGTGTTTCTTTACGTTACATTATATCTTAACATTATACCCAATATCCACATTTGTGCAATCAATGCATTATAGATACAAATACTTTGATTAGAAAGAGTATAATCGTAATGTATATTAATTCATATTTTCTATATTAATACAAGAAACATTGATTTAGAATAATATAATATAAAAGAATAACACCCACAGGTGGAGTCATACTGTCAAAAAGACAAAAACATGCGGTCGCGAAAGTGTTAAAATGCCTTTTGAACAGTTGGTGACCCTCCCTTGTGAGTCAAGAGTTACCACAGAAGCAATAGCTAACCTACAAAATAGTTTAACCTGGCATGGGCAAGTTACAATTTAGCCAAAATACTAAATTACACATTAAATTATTATTGATAGCAGAAGGTTGCTCACTGTCTCGGGTTAAAAAACATATGCATTATTAAATGAAACAAAAGTTACATATTAAAATAGCGATAACTAAAATTTATAATCATCAATACATTAGATAGATAACTTACAGAAATAGATAAATATTCATTAAAATCAGTAGAAAATTGTGAAATCCCAAAAATAAAGTGTAAAAGTTTTTATTTAAATTCAGTAGAAATCATTAAATATTTTGTTATTTAACTATCAGAATTGGAAAATAAGATGCATTTTTGCTATGGCACACATGATTTTAAACGAAAAGTTTAACGAAAAACAAATGCACTAGGATGTGTTGAGAATTCCACTTTGCTTGAGGTTTTTTCAACAATTGGTTTGCTTTAATAAAGAGTTCAAAATTAAAAAAAAAAAAAATGATACTAAAATATAAATAATAAATAAGGTTTAGATTAACAAAACTAACACAATTAATTATTTAACTGAAATAAATTCTGTCTTCAAATTTCAACAGCTTTATATATATATATAAATATACATATATATATATATATATATATATATATATATATATATATATATATATATATATATATATATATATATATGAGAAATTTCTTTCTCTCAGACCCCCCCCCCTCCTCCGCACACACACACATCAAAAATTCAATGAAAAGTAAAAGTTGATCAATCAAAATCTGATAAATTGCACAAAAAAAAAAAAAAAATGAAAATTCATTAAAAACAAATTAATTCTGAAAAACTTTTGATCTCTGATATCATCTAGCACCAAGAATCAATAAATAAAGCTTTTTTTCTTTAAACATCATTTAAGCAAAAAGTCAGAAAAGGAGTGAAAAAATGTTTTAAAGAATAAATTTACACAATTTTTCCGTACAAAACAATGACTAAGTGCAACCTTAGAATATAATGAATAAGTTATTATGAAAATAATACATAGTTAAATAGATCAAATTTTAAAATACACTTTTGTCTAAGTGGCATGGCACAACTAATAATGTTTATAAAAATCTACCATTGAAAACTTCTGGGCTTTAAATAGCAAATTTCATTTCTTGCATTTGTACGAAATAAGAATAACACAGAAAACCAACAGAAATGGCATCTAAAGAATACCAATAGAAATGGAATCTAAATTTTCATTTTAGATTACTGATTATTGTTAAAATGAACGAGTAAATATGGCGATAAATGAAATACAAACATGTTTTAAATATGATAAATTAATAAAACATGTAAAACAATATTATAAGAATAATATATTTACAGTATTTTTAAAGATATATGAAGTAGGAATAGATACATTTTTTCAAAACCTGGATGACTGTAATGCTTTTTCTGTATATTTTTTGTTACGAATATTTTTATAACTTAAAAAAAAAAAAAAAAAAAAAAATGAAAGTGAGTTTAGCATATCAGTGTAAAAAATACATATTTATTACTTTAAAATTATTTAAATTAATTATAATAATCATTATAATCATTTTAAAGTTGCTCCTATTAAATAAATGCTTAAAAAAAATAATGTTTTATTGCAGGGGCTATAAAATAAACCCGCAAAAGTGTAAAGTTATTGTCCCTAAACAATAAGTACAAGTAATCATTCAGATTTTGTAAATATACCCATTTATGCAAACTTTGGTGGATTTGTCATCATTTTCTATACAAAATCTTGATGTCAAAATGACTTGCACATACAGAGGTAATTTCATTATTAATCCAGATTCTAATAAATTTTAAATGCTCCAAGATTTTTAATCTGTTAACCAATTATACCAATTCAGAGTTTAGAAATATTTACTTATTTATATTTTAAGTAATAAAGTATTATTTTCCAATACTAATCAATGTATAACCTGCCTTGTATGTTGAGATGCAAAAATGAATTCGGAGTTTAATGTTAAACTTACAGGTAGAATTTAGAGAAGAAACTTGTGACATAAGCCTGCTTAAAGTGTTTTCATTTTTAACTAAGTCCAAGATTTAACAGAGAAAAATAAATACTTTAAAAAGGGGGTTAGTAGCAATTATTATTAATAACTAAAAGTGTTGTAAAAATACTTTTAAAATATGTATTTAAGAAACATTTGAAATTGCTACTCACATATACATTTATTTATTTATACACAAACACATACACATGCTGCACGGGAGTATGCCGTTCGTTTTCCAGGTGGGCCATATCCAAGTGCAGTTACCATCGCAAATGTAGTGCGACGGCTCATGCAGACAGGAAGCACTAAAAGTCGTCCGTGTTCTGGCAGACCAGTGAGTGCAGGTATGCGTATACTGCCAGAGAGTACTTTGGCATATGCACTAGCCCATCCACACAGCAGTACAAGAGAAATCAGCATGGCTTGTGGCTTAACACGGGCCCGAGTATGGCAAATACTGCATAGTCAACATGCACATCCCTATCATATCACTCTGCAGCAAGAACTGTTGCCACGGGATAATGAACGTCGATTTGATTGGTGCAACTGGGCATTAAATAATGTTGAAGATAAATCCCATTTTTTGTCCAACATTGTTTGGTCGGACGAGGCACTGTTTCAGCGTACCGGAGTACTAAACCGACATAATGCCCACTACTGGGCGCTGGAAAATCCCTCGTGGGGACTATCCACAAAACACCAAGTGCGCTGGTCCATTAATGTGTGTGGCGGTATCTGGAAAGATCGCTTACTGGGACCTGTGTTCTACGAAGGCACTTTAAACGGACAGAGGTACCTCCAACTATTACAGGATATCATACCGACTTTTTGGATGATATTCTCCTGTCCGCATTACGGGACATGTGGTTCCAACATGACGGTGCTCCTGCACACCAGCCAGCTGGAGTGCGAAGCTTTCTAAAAGATTGCTTTGGACAACAAATTATTGGGTATAGTAGTAGTATTGAATGGCCTCCATGATCCCCGGACCTGACTCCAATGGATTTCTTCCTATGGGGGTTACATAAAAGATCAGGTTTATGCAACTCCACATACAAGTCTGCTGGATCTACGTCATCGTATTACAGATGCTTTCAATAGTGTAACACCTTCCATGCTGAGAAATGTGCATTCAGAATTACTCACACGAATACAAACGTGTATTGTGAACAATGGCGAACTTTTCGAACATTCTCAACATTAACTTTTTATCACTATGAGACTTAGAGTTTAGTTTACCTATTTTGTTTTTGTGTGTGATGTTATCAAAATGTATTGATGTAAGTACATAGTATTTATTCATTAAATTGTGCATATTTCTTCTTTCCTCTGGCTATTCCTTTCAAATACTTACACAAAATGGAGTGCATCGATTGATATTTTTGGGGTATACAGGCGCCAATTTATCTTATCCGTGTGAACCAAATATCGTTTCGTACTAATTAATTGATGCTCTAAATTTTCTAATTGGAAATTTTGCTCTATCTCTTTTCGTTTTCGATTTGCAATGGCTAACTTCCAAATTTCGCCACTAGGGGGCTCTGCTGTCGTTTGCATTAGGTCGGGCATAGTCGCTTTACTATACCGTTACCTCACTTGCGTGGCTGTAGCACTCTCCGTTCGCAAATATTTTCAGGTTAAAGGGACTTTCCTATGCACCCTGTATATATGTGTGTGTATAAAATGTTCTAATTAATCTTTTATTCATTATATATATATGTGTGTGTGTGTGTGTGTGTGTGTATACATAAAATGTTCTGCAATTTTACGATATGGAATAGTCTTAACTTTATCATTCGATTCAGTTGTGTACATTTCTCTTTTGTTCTTGTTTGAACAGATATCTGATTATTAAGTTTCACTGGAGAAATATTTAGGAAAATGTTATGCGTAATAATAAAATGGCATCTTGAATCTAATTTGTTTAAAAAATACCGGCCTCGTGTTCGGCGATTTTACCTACTGTGACGTCACAGGAATATTGTCCATTACAAATGATCTCTGATCTCTCGTGAATCGTGATTCATTCAACATAAACTCCCCCTTCGGCAGTGACGTAATCAGATTACACCTCAAATCATCGTAGCTTGGAGTGTTTCATAAATTAGCAGTAGAATCTACTAGCCACAGAATTTCGAGAGAAACGCGTTTAAAGTTTCAGTAATCTTTAAATACAAGTTATTTCGCAAGCGAGTCAGCGCCCCATTGGCGTGAGTGTAAAGCACCGGGCTCCACCCAAACGACCTGGGTTCGAGGCTACCTACGGAACTTTTTTTCTTTTCATCTTATTTAATTTTTTATGTGATCTAAACTTTTTATTTATTTTTACTTTATTTTTTAATACAATTCAAATTTGAAAATTTTAATTAAAGATTGTTTAATTTTCTTGAACATAAAATACACTCATGTCCATAAATTAAGGATAATTCAGAATCACACAGAAATCGAACTTTAATGCAAAAATTTCACCTGTAGAAATACCACACACATTTTTAAGAATAATATGAAAATTATAGTAAGACATCAGAGGACGCAGATATGATGTTACAATGATGAAAGGGTAAGAAGGGGGTAGATAAGGAACGGGAGCAAAGAAGGAAAATTGTTCACAAGCGTTCTGTATGTCGCTCAGTGCCACAACCGAATAGTTATGACACAGAGGACGCATGCAGATATTTTTTTACGTGGTAGAATTATCAGCCGACTAGAATGTGGCCGTACTCAGATAGAGGAATCGGGGGAACTTGGAATCGTCGAAAGTACCATCTCTAGGCTTTTTCAACGATTCCAAAATGATGGAAGTGCCAGTCGACAATGCAGTACTGGTCGGCCCCGAGATACAATACCGAATGACGACCGGTATTTGGCAATAACTGTCAAAATAAACAGAAAAAGCACACCATCAGACCTGTCACGCCAGCTGTCTGCAGTCACGGGTACCACAGTTTCAAGGCAAACCGTGTATAGACGTTTGAGAGATATTAACTTGGAGTAGAGAACATGCAATGTGGACTGCAGCACAGTGGGCTTATGTGATGTTTTCCGACAAGTCCAGGTTTAACTTTCAGTGTGATTCACGCCAGACTTTCATATGTAGAACGTCAGGTACCCGTTACCATCAAAATAACTCCATTGAATTACACCGTTACTGTGGGGAGGGGGTGCACGTTTGGGGGGATCATATTGGACACCAGAACAGATCTGCATGTTCAAATCGGAACCATGACAGGCCAAATTTATCGGGACATCATTCAGAAACAACATGCACGTTTGTTTAGGGGTGCTATGGGCCCAGAATTTGCGTTTATGGATGACAATGCGCGTCCTCAACGTGCAATCATTGTACACGGATGCCTACAATGTGAAGCTATCATCCTCATGGAATGGC
Source organism: Salticus scenicus (assembly GCA_963930645.1). Classification (NCBI taxonomy): domain Eukaryota; kingdom Metazoa; phylum Arthropoda; class Arachnida; order Araneae; family Salticidae; genus Salticus; species Salticus scenicus. Next base: position 130,979,143 of record OZ005658.1, on the reverse strand, counting down.
CAGCATTCTCACTTGACTAGAATCCGATATAGCATGTGTACGACATGCTTTTCCGACGAGTTGTAGCCCGTCAACCACCTCCTACTTGTGTACCAGAACTTTGGAGAGCATTGCTTACTGAGTGGAGTAATCTCCCCCAAGATCAGATCGATAATTTAATACTCAGCATTTTTGGGCATTGTAAGGACTGTATTTCAACATCTGAGAGACATACAATGTATTAAGCATCATACCAACCATGTAATGTTAAGTTTTTGTAAGGGAGATATTTTTTTGTAAATGCTTCAGGGAGCAAAAAATGCTGTTTTTATAAATGGTATCATACATAAACCACCTTTTTTCGTTCTTGATCTTTTGTTTAGTAAATGAGCTTTATAAATAAGTCCTGTTTGTTTTGCTTCTGAACCTTTATTTGCCGCATTTAGCATTATCCTTAATTTATGGACATGAGTGTAAATATTTTTTTCTATTTTTAATATTTACAACTTAAAAACACAATAAAGTTCTATAACTTAAAAAATAAATTTTAGTTTTGTTTTAACTATAAAATAAGGTAAAACGAAAGAAACTGTTTTTAATTATTTACCTAAATATTTTATTTTATTTTAGGTATATTTAAAAAAATACTAAATTTTGTTTTTTAAATTACAAAATAAATAAATAATTCCAGAGAAATGGTTTTAATTGAATATAGAATTACTATGCAAATTAAATAATTACTTCTCCAATCAATATAGCTTCTTAAAAAATTATATAGTATAAGATTACTGTAGTAAAAGTTATGTAGAGAGAATTCGGAGACACTTGATATCTTGAAGAAACACATAAAATTATACATTTACTAATTAGCTTTAATTAAATTATTTAATTAGATAATAGTTAATTAAATATTATATTATATTATTAAATTATTTAATAATATAATAGTTTTCTATTTACAAAAGATTATTGAAATAAGAATTAAAGATACACATCGTTACATTTAATAATACGTCGTCACAATTATTTTACTTTACATCTAAAGTCTTATTCATGTTGAAGAAAACGTAATACCCACGGAGTAAGCTACGAAACTGTGATCTAAATTTTTGGTAAATATTGAGGGCGCCACTTGTCATTCCTCCCTACCTCGGCGCGGATATACTACTGTTTTCAATAGAATTTTGCTGGAGTACATTTAAAATTTGTTATTTTAAGCAATTTAATTTCTTTGTAAGTTCTTAAAACTGCATAATTCAGATGTTTCAAATAAATGCTTCGTTCCTAGTTGTAAAACAGGCTATGATAGTGATAAGAAAAGACAAAAATAGCCCTAGGAGAAAAATAAAGTCCGAGTTTGTGTTTTCTGCACCTAAAGTAAGTTTTTTTTTTTTTTTTCTTTACAAAATTTCATCTATTCTCCTTCCTCCCAATTGTCTGTGTTAGCTAGTTTCGGTTCATAAGAATCGTCATTTTTTAAAAGCTTTCTTTCAAAGTAAAATTAGTATAAAATGGCTCTTAAAAAAACATGTTGCTTAGAATACTCTATTTAATGAAATTTGCTTTCAATCGAAATATTTTCAGCTTGATATTATTTTTTAAAAAATAATTAAAACGAGACATTTCCCCATTGAATAACATTGTGGAAGCTGGAGAGAAGGAAGGATTTCACGCTGGCGCCATCTGTAAACATTAGAAAACAACATCACAAAATTTCAGCGTTACCTTCTTCTCCCGTCTTTTTACTCCGTGGTAATACCTTTCCATCATCCATCGTCGCAGATACGTTTCTTCTCGCTCACCGGGCTGTTGCCAGCTGCGCGTTTCTCTATTTTCCTCTGGGCTGAAAGGTATGCCGGCTGCTTCATCGATAGCTGCAAGATGGAGAAAGGAATTGAAGATTGTGTTGCTGGGGATTGGCGATTCTACATCCTACATAGGCCATCTCTGAATAATATAAAACATCAAATACTCGATTATATGCTGCTCTTAAAAAATAATAATAATAAGTATAGGAAATAAGCTCAATTAAACTATAATGTATTTTTATTTTTCCCGTTTATTCACCTGGAGAACTACGACTATTTGCAGTAGCAGGACAAACATTATCATAGGGATAAATTATCTGTGAAGAAGCAGTGCAGTTTCAAAGCTGCTTAAAAAAGGTGCTGTAATGAGTGGCGCCATAAGGCCTCCAAAACCAAAAGTGTAGTGCAAGGCGTGATAAAAAGGCTCAAATTTACCTTCGTGAAATTTGTGCTTTTCATGTAAATTAAACCTGCCAAAATCAGGCATTTATTATGTGCATGAAGACTGTCAACCTTATTTTGATTGAGAGAAGCTGGAAAATTATCATTTCTCATAAGTTCCTACATCTTAATTTTTCTCAAAATTCTATTACATTACGATTAATATATAAAATTAATTTGTTTCCATATTTATAGCGAGTTCCTTTCTTAATATATGAAATCAACACAGCACCTTCAATAGTACCATTACTACTTAAAATTTTTATACAGACATCATGAATTGGAACGTTTTTTCCTTGTTTTGGATTGCACCAGACTCATTACTTTCATTTTCATTAATGACATCATTATCGGAGTGAACATTATCATTTATAGGATTAGATTTTAGACTGTCACTATCACATAATTCATCCTCGTCGGTAATAATATTATTTCTCAAAATATCTAGATCATTGAGACAAGTGACGAGTCTGGTAGCTAGTTCACGAATATCGCCGTCTGTATTTATATTCAGTACATCGGCTATTGTAATTAGATCACATAATTTAAATTGATTTTGAACATTATTCAATTTTCGGCCTCGAACCGAGGTCGTCTGGGTGGAAGCCTAGTGCTTTACGCTCGCGCTACTAGGGCGTTGACTTGCTTGTGAAATACCTTGTATTTAAATGTTACTGAAACTTTAAACGCTTTTTTCTCGAAATTCTGTGGCTAGTGGGTCCTTCTACTTTAATGTTGTTACTTGATAGTATATTACAATCCTGCACAGTTTCGTCCCGATCTGAATTTTCCATGTCGTGACCATGTCGTCAGAATATTGCTTAATACTCTTATTGAACTTTCCCTTTCCCGGAAAATGAAAAAATCATATGACTCGCCAAAAAAGAACAGTGAATAACTTTTTTTTTCTTTTTTTTTCTAAGTTAGTGTTGCAGAGTGCGGAGTCATAGCAAGCCGGCTAAAAAATGTTAATTTAAACAATATCTATTTTTTTTCTTTTTTTGGTATTGTAAATATTATTAATTAATTAATTTTATTAATACACATTAATTCTTTTATTTTAACTCTCTGCAGCGCAAGACAATTCGGATCATTTAAATTATACTGCCACCGGAATTCATGAACTAAATTAAACTAAAAGACATTTTAAATTTTAAGGTTTAAAAAACCGGTCTTTTCTGCTATGTTGTAAACGTAAATTTTTGCTCAAAAATTTCCGGGATGAATTTTTGCAGCTGGGTCTTAAATTTTACGTCCTCTCAACGAGGACAGCGCGTGTTAAGGGGTTAATGTGTGTTTTGTTTCATCATGTATACCTGTAAGAAATGTAAAAGTGCTGTAGTCATAGTTTATATTTCGAGGATAACTATATTACATTCAGCGTTTAAAGTCTATTAACCCTTAAATGCATAGTGATGCATATTTGCATCATGTAAAAAAATGGATTTTGGTAATTCCTGGTACAGTTCCCATTAACTAATCAATATGTAACATAAAAATTAGCATACTACATAAAAAAAAAAAAAAAAAAAAAAAAAATTTTTTTTTCATTGAATTTTCTGTGCAATAAAATTAACTTATATTAGAATATAATCTTTTGGAAGAAATAAAAATCATGCATTTAAGGGTTAAAATAAATTTCACAAACGTATAGATTTTATTTAGTATAAGATAGCTTATGTATATTTAGATTTCTCTTTTCAGAATATTCTTTGATGTATATGTGTTACCAATAATCCTTCTTCTTAATTTACATAAAATACCTGAATAATAAATATTTCTTTAAATTTCAGCATTCTAACTTAAAAATATTTAACAAAAATTAGCTTAATAATGAATCCACAAAATAATATATAAAATTATTTACTATATAGCATTAAAATACAATAATGTACAATTGAGGGAAATAATTAAAAATATTTTTGCTGGAAAATTTTCCTAGTATTATTTTATTTAATTTTGAAAAAGAATTATATAATTAATATTATTGTATTATTTCAGTGCATAAATACACAACTATGCCGAATAGAAAAAAAAAAAAAAAAAAAAAGATATCCAACATCTTTTTTTTATAATTTATAGTTAAATTTTAATTAATGATTTAAATGTTGTAATATTTCATAACTAATTTCAAACAAAGCATACAGATGACAGCACTGATTTTGATCCAGTGAAGGGATCAGAGTTAGTCAGCCTCTGCTTTCGACCGGTCGTGGATCAAATGTCTCAGGGGTCAGTTGAAACGGTCGAATTGATCTAGAGGCTGGACCCAACCATAGGGTCTTTGTCTGGGCCACAGATTATTATACAGATAGGACACTCCCGTATATTCTTCGGTAACCAAAATTTGACTGCAACGACCCTATTGTCAACGGCTGTAAGTATCTCGAGCTCTCCAGCTTACGCAATCGCTCGTCTTATTTTTATTGTATCTATGTTCATATCGTAATATTAGTGCAAATGTTAAACTCAACACCCAACCAACTAACCATTGTATTGATGTTTACGTTTTGATTGTCGAAAGCAATTTATTTTAAGAAGCAAGTACTAAATATTAAGCAAATAAATTTCGAAAATATACATAAACCAGAAATATTTTTTTTCATTTTAAAGCATTTTGTATTATTTAAACCAAGGAATGTTAAATATTTAAGATTTCATACCATACTGCTATTTCAGCATTATAGTTTGTTATATTAATTGGTACACTTGAACACGAATGTGTTTGGCAAAATTTATTTTCAAACATAATAAAAAATAGTTTTATTTCTCAGAAAATATCTGTGAATGTTATATTTTTTTTAATTTAAAAGTTGTAGAAAAAGTGAAGGAAAGAAAACTGCACATACGTTTTCGTTTGGCAACTTTATTATTGTTTACAAACTTGATTGTCAAAAGCAATTTATTTTAAGAAGCAAGTGTTAAATATTAAGAAAATAAACTTTGAAAATATACATAAAATATTTTTTTTTTTTTTTTCATTTCAAAGCTTTTTGTATTATTTAAACCAAGCAACGTTAAATATTTAATGATTTCATACTACTATTTCATAATTACAATTTGTAATTTTAATTTGTACTTGAATATGAATATGTTTGACAAAGCATACTTTTAAACATTATAAAAATTAATTTTTATTTCTTAGAAGTGATAGCTGTGAATGCTTTGAGGATAATTTTGTGACTTCAAAAATAATAGAAAGTGAAGAAAAATAAAACTTCCCATACTAACCTGCTACTAAGTACTCGCGAAATAGGAAAACAATTTTCGATCAGAGATACTATTCATGTAGACTTAACACATGTAGTTCCCCTCTGTTGACACTAGTGGTGCTACTATATTTCCGGTTCGCGTTTTAGATTCACTGTCCTATCTGTATGATAATCTGTGGTCTGGGGGCTTACTTTATTCTCATCGAGATCATCTCGAGATCGAGAGTGACGTCTTTCGTTATTTTCTGGAAACGATACTTCAATAACGAAGTGTGCAGGAATTGGTACTTTATTCCTCTCGTCCGATAAGTGAAATCGAGATGATATCGTCAGTGAATCGACAGTAAGTCCCTCCCTTCGAAATGACATAACAGCGAAGGAGGGGTTACTTTTAGCTTCTTCTTCGCATTTTTTAACCAATGAAAAAATAAAAACTATTTTCTGAGATTCATAGCGAACGTTAACTGTAATCGGCTTCGGATCGCACATGCGTGCTGTTTGTTCGTTGTCGAATTGTTTACAAACAAATTGCATGCGTTTATTATTTTAATGATAATAGTGCTCTCCTTCTAAAAAAAGGAAAAAACTATTTATGTAATGGGATTGGTGGTTTCTAGATGTACAAATTATAGAATAGATGCAACCGAACTTCAAACCTTTTTAGATACTCATTTTCTTTGTATTTAACATATTAAAGTATTTATATTTTTAATATAAGATGTAATTTTTTGTGTGTGAGTGTGTTCAGTCTTTATTACATTTTAGCATTGCCATTGAGCCTATTTTAAAGCATGAAGCATGCAAATTTTCTTTCATTTAAATGCAAGAAGCAAATGTATTTAAAGTGACTGCAAGAAGAAAATTTATTTAAACTTTGTCAGTCTCAATAGAAACAATAAATAGTAAACAGGAATTCTTTCTCTAATACTTTTTTTTAATGATCATTAGTTGATTATGAATGTATCGTTAAGTTATCTTAATTTACATATTGCACTTTTATTACGTAGAAGTTGCTTAATAACATTAATACTTTAAATTAGCCATATTAAAGAAAATATAGGAATGGAGGTAAGTTTTAAGAATTAATTAAAATTTAAATTTATTAGAGCTAGTAAATTTAATGGTTCTTATAATTGAACATAAGTCATCAAAGGATAATTTTATTTGATAAAAAATAATTATTTTTGATTGATGTAGTATTCAGTGGCATTAAATCTTCTGTTACTCTGGTTATTGCTGCATTTAAAAAAATACTTTACTATATATGTATGTTTGTAAATACAGTCAAACCTCATTAACATGAACATTGTTAATATGATTTACTTTTAACATGAAGTGATTCCACAATCCTCATCAAAATGAATGTTAGTTTCTGATAGCATGAACAACTCGAGTACAATTTCATATACTCAAAGTGTACACAAGTACCTATTACTAATTAATGGAGCACAAAATTTTGTTTGAGATAGAGTTATTCAGTAATATTTTTTCTTGTACACGAAGCATACAGACATGTCTATTACTTTTAATAAAAAAGCACCACAAAACTGCCGTTGTAAAAAATGTTACTTACAAACTTTAAATAAACACCATATAAAATGCAATAAACTTGCAACTTATTCAAAGTTTGTAAGTAATATGTCTATTACTTATTCCTGCGATTGGTAATTTTGAGCCTGTACATATGTGATTTTGAGTTTTAATTTTTTTTATTTGTGACAATTATAATTCCATACTTATTCAGTACTTATTTTTTTTTAATGGTGATTTTCTTTTATATATGTATTGCTTCTGATCAAATTGCTTTTCTTCGATGTGTTTTCTTGTTTGGTTATATCGCTGAAAAGCTCCCTTTTCTATGCTGCCAGTGGAGGTTACAATTCGTAATGGTGCCATCCTGGCGAATTCCAGAAAGTAATGAAATAGAAAAGAAAAAATATAATATGATAGGGATGCACCGAATATTCGGTATTCGGCCGAATCAAACTATTCGACTAGCCGAATATTAAATTATTCGGCTAGTTAGAACGCACAAAAATTAAAATAATAATAATAATAATAATAATAATTATTTGAAAAATTTTGCCATTTTTAATTAAGATTTTCAGAGTAATTAAGAAATATAATAACTACAGAACTTTGGATAAACACCATAAAATGCAATAAACTCGCAACAATTGTTTTGGGTCGAAATAACACACTTCGTCAGGCGAACAAAGTAGGCACGAGTGCTGCAGTCAAAGTGGCTACGCACCGTTGCCGCTTTGACTGCAGCACTCGTGCCTGCTTTAATCGCCTGACGAAGGGTCATGTGTTATTTCGACCCAAAACAATTGTTGCAAATTTATTGCATTTTATGGTGTTTATCCAAAGTTCTGTAGTTATTACTTTAAAACATCAGTTCTGTGGTGCTTTATTATTATAATTATGAAACAGTTTATATTTAAAAGAAAACAATTATTTCATCTAATTTCAAGTAACATTAAAGAAAATTATTAGTTACATTAATCATAACAATTAATAATATCTAACAAAAGTTGTCTTTATCAATAACAGTATAACGATACTTTTCTAAGTTGAGTTAAGAAAGAACGTACATAATTGACATGATTACAATTCAAGTTACAATCTAGGAAACTTCAAGAGATCAAACAAAGGTCGGATCCAAATCTGGCAAGAAAAATGACACAAGCCATATATTAGCAGTTTTTAACTTGTTACTGAAAAATGTATATGAAGTGCCCAACATGCACGAAGAGTATCGCATCTCTATCTCACAATTTATTCACATGAGAGTGAGAGGCATTTACAACAGTTTTGATATAGGTTATCCAGTACTTTGTTACTTTTAAATTGATTTTTCTCAAATGCTGCGTTTCTGTTTTTTACTTTCTCTTACCCATAGGGTCAAGAAAGTATTGTTTAAAGGTCAAATTTTTGTTATATTTACATGTTCTGAGGTCCCCTGAATACGAAAATCATGTTTTTAGCGAATGGTCTGTGTGTCTGTCTGTTATCAGCATATTTCAAGAACAAATAGTAGCAGAAATTCCAAACTCGGTATTCTAAATGCGTATTATATAGCGATGCTAAAGTAAGCTTTTCGTTGAGATGAAGCAAATGGTTCGTGTACAGGGACACTCAAAAGTATTCAAATGCATTACGTCTATGGGGGAAATTGCAGTTAAGTAGAGTTTAACACCTATAGACTGCACTAAACCAAATGAAACGAATATATATTTAAAAGGGGGGGGGGGAAGTCCTCCCTCGAGGGGAGTAATTTTTCATGATGGGTATCTTTCAAAAGAGCTCGCCAATACCTTTAAGAAGAATTGTTTAACTATTGATCTGTGATAATTTAAAACAAAGTTATCGACTTTTTTCATTTTTAACAAAAACTTTTTTTTAATGTAATATTGAGAATAAATTTTTACTTTCCCTTACCCGTAAGGTAGAGAAAGTATTGTTTTTGGGTCAAATTTTCGAAAGTGAGAATTTGTTATATTTGCATGTTTTAAGGTCTCCTGAATACGAAAATCATGTTTTTAGCGGTTGATCTGTGTGTGTATGTGTATGTCTGTTATCAGCATATCTCAAAAACAAATTATGGCAGAAAGTTTAAACTTGGTATTCTAAATGTGTATCATATAAGGATGCTACACTAAACTTTTCATTAAGATCAAGCAATTGGTTTGTGTACAGGGACATTCAAAATTATTCAAATACATTATGTCTTTGGAGGAAATTGCAGGTAAGTAGAGTTTAAAATCTATAGAGTGCACCAAACAAAATGAAACGTATATTTTTTGTAACAGAGATAGTCAACTGGGAAAAAAAATTGTGTATGTAGAAGCCTTGCCTCCCCCCCCCCGGGGGGGGAAGTCCCCCTTCGAGGGGAGTAAATTTTCATGATGGGTATCTTTCAAAAGAGCTCGCCAATACCTTTAAAAAGAATGGTTGAACCATTGATCTGCGATAATTTAAAATAAAGTTATCAATTTTTTCCATTTATAACATTTTTTTTTTTTTTTTATGTAATATTAAGGATAAATTTAACTTTTTCTTTTTTTTTTTTTTATTATTTAGTGTTATACAACTTCTCTAATATGGAAATCGTCGATAACCTTTTTAAATAATAATTTCAATAAATTATTTTTTTAAAACAGAATTATTTTTTAATAACCGAATCAAATTCTACTGAAATGCAGGTGCATTAATGAAACGGGGGTTTAAATGAGGTGGCCGGTAGTCCCCCCTCACACAGAACTAATTATTACATAAAACTCTTACGAAGATTGACTTGTTTAACATAGGTTTACAAAACAGTACTTGTTATCTTACCTCTTAATCTCCAACCTGTATGTGAGGGGCAAACATACAAACCGTGTTTTCTCCTTCGGATACAAATTTTCAGACAACACAAAGACTGATAAATTAAAAAATAACTAAACTTAAAAACTAATTTTCGTTTGTTTAAAAGTATTACTAGATATTAGGACAATATGTAGACATATCTAGGAAGATATGTAGACATACTACTGTTATGTTAAGTTTAAAGAAAAATCACTAACTCAAGTTTTTATTTTTCGAGAAAACACGGTTTGAATGTTTGCTCCACATTTATAGTATTAAATTTCAGGGTAAGAGAAAGTCGTGTGAGTGACACACCAGATTATTTTATTTATATTTAGTGCGATACTACTTCTCTAATATGGAAATCGTCTGCATTATCATAAAAGATAATTTGTTTAAATAATAATTTTAATATATTATTTTTTAAAAACAGAATTATTTCTTAATAACCAAATTAAATTCTATATAAATGTAGGTGCATTATTGAAACGGGGGGTTGACAGGGGCTAACGCCCCCCTCACACAAAACTAATTATCATATAAAACTCTTCCAAAGCCTAAATTGAATTGTTTAACATAGGTTTACGTAACAGTACTCGTTATCTTACCTCTTAATCTCCAACCTGTATTTATAGTAATAAATTTTAGGGTAAGAGAAAGTTGTGTGAGTGACACACCAGATTATTCGTTTTAGAGTGGGTGCAAAAGAAAGCTTGCGCGTTTATTAAGAGGCCAGACAGTTAATAATTTTCTTTGACTGTGAGTCCAGCATTACACCACTACTTATGTTTGATAATATTTCCTAATATTTTTCTACATTCATATAAACCATAGTTTCTGAATATTAGTTTTTTGTAAAAAATTTTTTACAATAAAAAAATAAAATATTACTAAATATAAATGGTATTACTGAAAAAGTTTACAAAAAATTAGCTGATTGACACTTGAATATAAGTAAATTAGCCAGCCGATTATTCGGTATTCGACCGAATAGTTACTATTCGATTTGAAAAATATTCGGTATTCGGTCAAAACTGCTATCCAGTGCATCCCTAATATGAATAGTTTTTTTTCAAATGTATTTTTTGAGGTGCTTGCATATTATCCTCATGCCACTAAATAATCGCCAATTTTTAAATATAAATAATATGGTAAATTTATAATTAACTAGCAGGCTTTGCCCGTCATTATATTGAAATTAATTCTCAAAATACCATATCATTAATTATAATAATTAAAAAAAAAAATCATTGAAATCAGTCAAAATCCAAGTTAAATTTCTCGCTACCTTCGGTAGCTGTTTTCCTGCTCGCCACACTTCACAAAATCCTTTTACAGTGCATGTTGCATACACATACCTATAACTGACACATTAAAAAAATCGGGATTCTGAGATTATTTAAAGCAGTGTTATGTTTTAAAATGTGTTTTTTAGCTAACCTTCCCACCCCGCTCTTAAAGGAAAGGAGGAGGGAATTTCGCTAAATATCTTTGTATTATGAGTTAAATACATATAACTGACCCACACATTGAAAATCTTCCTAAGATAATTTACTGCAGAATTACACACTTGTGTTACACAATACATGTTTTTCCCCTGCCCCTCAGGTGAGGTAGGGTGGAGTTTCACAAAATCACTTTGTAGTGTGTGTTGAATACGCATATACAGCTCACACATCAAAAATTGCTATTCTAAAATTATCTGGATCAGAGTTAGGCATGGAAACATGTTTTTACCCCCTCCCCCCAACCCTCAAGGGGGGATAGCATGGCATTTCAAATAATCCCTTTCCATTTTGTGTGTTTGAGTATGCATAACCAATCGACATATAAAAAAAATCGCCTACCTGAGATAATTTGGAGCAGAAATACTCTTTAAAGCGTGTTTTTCCCCCACCCCTCGTCCTTAAAGATGGGGAGGGGAATTTTCACAAAATCCTTGTATAGTGCGTGTTGGGAACATATAACCAGCCAGCACATAAAAAATCGCCTAAGATAGTTTGGAGCAGAGTTTCGCATGGAAACATGATTCCCCCACCCCACCCCCTAAACGAATAAGGTGGAATTTTGCAAAATCCCTTTATAGTGTGTGTCTTGATTATGCATAATCAATTGACATATAAAAAAAATTGCTATTCTGAGATAATTTGGAGCAGAGTTACTCTTAAAAGCGTTTTTTGCCCCCTTCCCCGCCGTTGAAGTGGGGAGAAATTTCATAAGCTCCCTTTATAATGCGTGTTGGAAAAGCATAAACAACCCACACATAAAAATTAATCTTATTGAGATAATTTGAAGCAAAGTTATGCTTGGAAACATGCTTTTTGCCCCCCCCCCAATCCCCCAAGGGGGGAATAGGACAGAATTTTACAAAATCCCTTTGTAGTATGTGTCTTGAGTATGCATAACCAAGTGACATATCAACAAATCGTTATCCTGAGATAATTTGGAGCAGAATTACTCTTATATTCGTGTTTTGCCTCCCCCCTCCTTCAAAGGGGGGGGGGAGGGAGAAATTTTATAAAATCCCTTTACTGTTCGTGTTGTGGAGGCATAAACAACCCACATATAAAATTTAATTTTGCTGAGATAATTTTAAGCAATGTATACTTGGAAACGGGTTTATTGCCCCTTACGGAAAATTTCATTACAATGGGTGTTGGGAACACATAAATAAGCCAGACACTAAAACTTGTAACCTCAGCTCCTATAGATTTCCCCGGATGAATTCAGCGCTAAAATGTGGCTTGAATTTGTCCCCTCATAACTACCCCCCAAAATCGAAAAAACACAAAAATGAGTTTTTGGAAATATCCTCAAGAAGGTTCTTGGCGGTTTTCTAGATCTTTGTGCTATTATTGGTAGAGTTTTACTCGAAAATCCGTATTTTTCTAAATTTGCCTCCGCAGATTGTTTTTACCCCCAACCTTATAAATCCAAAATCGCAGAAAATAGTTTTTTTTGTACTCAAGTCTAGGCTCTCCCTCTGAAATTTCTTCACAGTGAAGCAATTTGGAGTTGAGTTATGCTTATAAAGGGATTTTTGCCTTCTGCCTCCCTCCCCCCAGGGGGA